>JARHVA010001000.1:180000-780000 GCA_037957365.1 Torreya grandis | reverse complement strand
AGTTTTGATTATGCTACCTTGATATTGTTTCTGATTCTGGTTAGAAGAGGATAGCTTGATTATCCCTTTGTTAACAAGGTCTTTCTCAATTTGTATTACTTTCTTTATAACCTCTTAGAATTTATTAGCACATTACAACTTGAGATGATATGATATCTCACTATGTAGGCTACTAGTAAATATTGTGGCCAAATTTTTATTTTACATATTCAGAGTAAACTAGCTTGTTAGTGTTATTAAATGTTATAAGTATGTAGCAAAGCTTTCACCAATCTTATGTTTAACTTGGCCCAAATACATAATAGTAATCTCATGCTCAATATTATATGAAAACTATTGTAAAAACATATCTGAAAGATCATAGAATTTAGGTACATAATTCTTTAGTCATTTTAACATCTATTCCAAGGCTTGTCTAGTTAGACTCCTTGGAAAGAGTAGAAGAAATTATATGTCGTTATAGGCCACTAGTTGGAAAGAAACAAAGAATTATTTTATATGATCTTTAGGGTTACCTTTGCCTTTATATTTGTCAAATTTAGGTGAATTATAAATTGGAGGAAATGGTATTTACAGATATTCCATGTTGAATGGATAAGAGCATATTTCATCTAGTTTGAATTTGTTTGTTTGTTTTATGATTTGTATAGCTTGAATTGCATCCTTCATATATTGCAACTCTTGGGCAAGGAATCTAGAAGGAGTGGCCTATTTATATTGAGATTGAGTGATCAAGGGTGGATTACCTTGATCAAGGTAGGCATATTATGGAATGTTGGTAGAATTGGTCAGATGACTGGGTATGTGTAACTATCCATTAAGATTATACTATGGATACAAAATACATTGTTGTTGAAACATAGTCTAGTTTATATTGGCCACATAACCCTAGCTAGATAATTTTGGTTATGGTAATGGCATTTGTCTCTATGGAATGTGTTGGTATTTCTAGGTTTGGGAGGGAACTTGTTGCCTACTCAATGAACCATGTTGTTCATAGGTAACATGTTGTTGACTATATCCCTATTATTGAAGGTGTTTATAGTTAGATCCTTGTTGCACATGCAATACCTATTACATGAAAGGAAACTATTGCCTAGCACCTTGTACCTATTGTACATAAGGACATTATTGTTGGTTGAACACCTATTTTTGGATCAACACTTATTGTAAATAGGCACTTTTTTTTTGTTAGGCAATTGTTGGGGTTTGGTATTTATTTTTTTGACTAATTGACACTTTCTAACCATATAATAACACATTGTTGGTTAGGTAACATTTGTGATTGATGAGGTATATTAGTTTGTGCTTGTTATATTAGAACATTTGCCATCACCTATTGAGGTGGCATAGTGTTATGCACTTGTTATGGTGGTAAGTTGATCTATTATTGTTTTGTTTCCCCTAGTTGCACATTTGAGGAAGTAGTTGGTTGAGGAGTGGAGGTTTTTTGTTAATTTTAGGAAATAGGTATACCTATCCCCTACTATTTTAGTCCACTCATAGTATTATTTGGAAGAATTATTGTGTATTGCTCATTGGTAAACTAGACCCACTTTGGTTTAGATTGGAATGCACTTGCGTGTTATTCATAAAATTTTGAGTGAGGTATTTTATTTGAGCAATTATCTCTTCTGTTAGAATAGGGACATTATACATGTCACCAAACAATGTGCTTTGTCTAAATGGGTCTACGTTTTTGCTTATGTCTCTTGAAGCATCCATTTATTGTCATATTGATAGAGCTATCTTAATAAGCAGCATGTTAAAAACAACCCTTGCATTAAGAATGTAAGATAGGTTGAGATAGTTTTGGTATGTTTATTATACCTATTTAATTTGTTAATCCAAAGAGACTTTCCCTTTTGCAAGCATATGTTGGTTTTACTATGGCATTTGGACTAAATCTTGACTATAAATAGTTAATGCATGTTTAAATGGTTGAATATGAGGTGCATTACTATGCGTTCTAATTAAACTACTCAAAATTTCATGTGGGAAGTCTGACAGAAAATTGGCTCCTAATTTGATAGCTCTAATGAGAACATTGTCTTTGTTCTCTAATAAATGATGTTCAAATAATTAAAGATCATAGCTTGTTTGTGTTGGAGTCATAACATGGTAGGGCTCTTATTGTTGGCTTTGTTTAATTTTAGGCATCATTTGAGCAAGGCATTGTGCTATTTGCTCTGGCTTTTGGCCTGGATAAGGAGATATACTCACCAAATACTATGCTAAAGGGTCATGTCTTTGTTCAACATATGAAATGCTATAATATGGATAGGATCCATCTCATAATCTATGTCATCATATGACTCTTGAACAAAAGGGTCATTGGTCACAAAGTTCTCATAGTTCAGATTATACATGGTCTCTCTACGTGTGTAATGAGGCATGTTCGGATCTATAGATAGGTCTTATGAAACATAAAGGATCCAAAGGTAAAAAACAACCAAGGTCTAAAAATACATAACCTTTGACTCTATAAAATAAGTATAAAGGGTAAAAAAAACTAGGCTAGGTAAAGGTAGAATAAAAAAATATTGAAACCGGTCTAATAAATTATATTGATTTTCCCAAAGGTGGTTATGATCAGTGGTAAAAAATAACACAAAAGATCAAAAACTCATTTATGGATAAAGTAATGATTTACCCAAAGGCAGTTATACTTAGTGATAATATTATCTAGATAAATTAGAACAACTATGAATTAGGATTAAAAGATAACAACAATTTACCCTAAGGTGGTTATAAACATTTAACACAAAAAACAAGGCTAGACTCAAAAACAAAGAACTCAAACAAAGACTCAAAAACAAACTAAACTAAGGTAATTAGCCTGAATGACACTCGGTAATTAGCTCACTAAGACTTGATATTTTATTCACAAGAGACTATTGGAATAATGGAAATAGGACATTCAGAATTTGGCACAAAAATCTTCAAACATGACAACAACTTGGCTCAAAGGACTCTCAAACAAGGTACAAGACAAACAACAATCACTAGGTCTAGGCAAGGGGTCTTTTAGATCAAATAAGAAATCAACCCAAGTAACATAATCTAAACATAAATCGTAGATAACCTAAGCCCAAATTAGATGAGGCTTTGGCATAAACCTAATTAGTCTAAGATTTACACTTCAAAAGGTTAAGTTTCAAATTTAATTTGAAAAGAATTAAATGTTCTAAGGTAAAAGGTCTAGACTAAAATGGGTAGTGTAACCACACATTTGTAACAAGAGATGTATAAAAATCATTGGAACTTGGTTTTAAAGGTGACAAGAGATTTGGAATGATTTTAGAAGCATAACAATGCTCCTTCAAATAAATGTCATGACAATGGTTTTTGACTCAAAAATCCAAGACAAATGATTGAGATGAAATGAATAGCATAATGATGCCCCATTTAAATAAGTGACAAACAAATGGTTTTAGAATAAATATCTAAGTAAAAAGTGTGACATAAAATGGATAGAGTAACACCTCTTAGGCTAAAGGGGTGTGAAAATAATGTGATAGTTTTGGACATGTTTTGACATGACAATACAAATAAATAGTTTTAGTCAAAAAACACACATGTAAAATCAAGGAAAATAAAATTGGCACTAATGGCTTGTCCTATATCTAAAACTAAAATGAGTGTGCATAGCTTTTATCAAATTTTCCACCTATATACCAATGCTTATGAAGAATTAAATGTTAATCCAAAAAATAAAGTACATGTGTAGGCAAAATTTGTATGCCCACCTTTGTCTCTCAAGCATTGATATGTGGCACAAAATTTAAGTGAAGAGCACTCGGTATTTGGTAAGAAATTCCACATCAAGTGTGGTTGATGAAAAATCTATAAATCTTGAATGCACTAAATGATCCCGAATATGGCTAAAACAAGGTCACAATCACGTTAATTAGGTTCATACCTATGAACTTACTATGTAAGGGTTTATTCTATTACATAGCGACTCCAGTCATGTACTACTTAATAGATTCCAATGCTTAGCAATACCTGGGCTAGGTTTTTTTTAAGATCAAAAAGGCTAATAGCTTAGCCCCTTAGGAATCCTAGTATCACATGCCCAATTTATATACCCCACCATGAAGTGGGTTTGGTATGATGTTGGGAGATGAAACCCCAAGTCAATACACCTTGAGATAACTTGTGAGGGAAAAACAATCTCCCATCTACAAGACAAATGCAAGAAAATAAACTAGGACTTTAGAGGTTGTTTCTGGGTCACCTAATTCACTTAGAGCTTGGGGAGAGCATACATGGCATTCTTTCCAACAATACCAAATAAACAAGCCAATAAAGTAAGCACTTTTGATCACCCAAATTTCCTAAAGGGGATGGGGGGAGAACATACATGCAATATTTTTTTAATTTTACATAGACAAAGAAATCTAACTATAAATTTTGAAATTTAACTAGTGACAAAAAACAAACATAAAGTGAAAAATATCTTAAGAACTCTAACTAAAATGTATGCTCCCTTTAATAACACTAATTTGAAGTGTGATTAAGTGGATTTTAAGCACCAAAAAAAAAATTATGTGATATTTTAATAACACATAAACATCTCTCTCTCCACCTTAGGTCCTACAAATGTTAGGGATTTACTTGTCTAAAAGCTAAAAGGCAAGTGAGTAAACAACAATCCATTTTGAGCTCTCAGATTTTGGAAAAACACAGAGCAAGGCTACCATTTAGCAAGGCAAAGCTATTATTTTCTTGTAAACATAAACACAAAGAACAAATTTGGTGAATCCATTATTTAGTAGGGAAAATTTGCCATTTAGGTTAGGTGAAGCCACCAAAATCAATAAGAAAATAGGTAGACAAAGTGTATGTTTACCCAGCAAATCCACCATTCTATAAGGTCAAAGCCATCTATTCTACAAAGCAAAACTACCATTTATCAGGTTAAATCCATCATTATGAAGCTACCATTTCTACAAAAATAAAGATCACAAACAAATATGGGACTGGAGAAGCCATCGTTACACATGGCAAAGCTGTCAATAACTCAAAAAATAGAATGACGTATATTTCATTCTAAAACTATAAACTTGAAGAATTAAATGAATTTATTAGTACAACTAAGGTTAGCATATCATTCTCCTTGACCATAAGGGATGTGTGGTGTCATTAGCATGTAATTATGTACCTTAGGTGTTCTAATAGTAAACAAAATGTAGATTGGTCCCTTGTTAGTCAAAATGACAAAAAAAACATGCATAACAATATACTATGACTAAACACTCTTGCCTAAGAATTAGGGAGAGCATAACATAATAAGAAATATCACAAAATAGAGATAAAGAAAATACAAATTATTTACCTCATTTTTCAAATTTGATGCTTACTTGTTGGAATAATTATGTTCATGCTCAGCCTATGATGATTTGAGTCTTCCAATAATGCTCTTCCATGGTGGTAGCATCTCTCCAATAGTAAATTGTGGCTTGGTGTGAAACTTAGCATAAATTGGGCATTATAACACTAATTTTAAAGGCTTTAAAAAGGTATTCTAGTGAATAACCTTACACATAAAATCTTGTTGGCATATGGTGTGGGCACTTATATTTATAGCTCAAAGAACTAACTCTAACCCTAGGAAAGTTAGGTTGAATTCTAACTTTGGTTGAGTCTAAAATAACCTAGGTTGAATTGGTCTAACTTGGGTTGGGTCAAAACACTCATGAAATATTGAAACCTTAGTTTTAGATATTCATGAGGCATGACAACTCACTTTAGATATTTGTGAGGTGTGAGTAATAATTCTAGAATATTTAGGAGATAATAAATCACTTTATTAGCTCCTTTCACCTTTGACTTCATATTTTGCTAAAAATTCCTTTTTTGGTAAATGAAATTCACTAATTTGATTGGAAATTTTTGTTTAGGAAAGTTAATTAATATTTGCAATGTAATTAATCTTGCTTAGTTCTTTTTGGATTTTGGAAATTGTCTTAAATGTTATGAATTAATAGCTTAACAAGCCAAAAGTGTAAAATTAGTAGGCCATAATTTAACTAGGGTTAAAATTGAACTAGGTTTTTGGTGTATATAGGGTAATATGCCAATTAGCTAGCCTCATCATATTTTTGGGCAATTTAATCCCTTATGCAGATGAATTTGAGTAATTCAGGTCATTTATAAGCTTAAAATGTGTCATTTACTAGAAATTAAATTGAACCCTAGTTTAGGCACAAAAGTGGCCAAAACTAAGTGTCTACAAAATTGAGTTGATGGCTTGCTCAATCCCCATATATGGGTGGCTCAATAACTCAATCCATTTTTGAATCCATTATTACCCACCCTAATTGGTGGATCACGACCTGTGAATAGCTTGGATTGGACTAATAGTGTATCTAACTCTCTCAAGTAGGAGGCTCAAGAACTCAAGTAGACTATGATTCCATTAGTGCCCACCCATGTGTAGTAGATGCATTTGAAAATGAGACTATGGGATGTAACTTAAACTGTATAAGATGGCTCTTTTCCACTCAAAAACTCTAAAATTTAAAATAGACCTAGGCCACTTAGGAATATTAGGTGGCTCTGGGCCACTCAGGAATTCCAACTATTATAGGTAGAGTAAAGAATCAATCTAGTGTATAACTTCAAACATGGTGTCTGGTGTGTACAACATAGATAATGGCATTGAGTTTCTCATTTCATCTAATCAACTGGTTCATAAGTGAAGATACAAAAATAATATGTCGTGCATATGCTCCCAAATCTAATATTTGAATATATGGATTCTTGATTGAGTTGTAATAATTTGTATCTAAGTGTTTGAAACTCAAATAAGAATGATCATGCCATTCATGATGCCCCTAATTTGAGCAAATTATTATGAATATGTGCTAATCTAGGCAAAAATTGCTAATCTATAATTGATCCTATATGAACTTGGACATTACCTACTATACTTTTCTAACAAATCTAGATTTTCTTAAAACTAAGGCTACTAGATAATAGTTTCATATCTTGGATAGTTATATTTGTGTTTCTAGTGTCCCACTTTGTGTGTTAGTGCCCAACTATATTGATTTATGTGCAACTAAAATTGGTCTCTATGTGACTATTTCCCACTATGTTTTCTTGAAATTAATTTCTATATTATGTGCCTCTGTGCTGAAAATTGTATTCTAAGTGCATTCAGATAGCCTAATCTATGTGACAAACCTATATGAATGCCCCATATTTTTAGGGGAGTTATTTAACCTATGAAATAACTAACCTCAAAATAAAAATCTTTGCCAAATGTGTGTTATCCAAAGCATATATGATATATACATAATAAACCAATATAATGTGCATACATAATATCAAGATGTAAGATAATGTGAGCAAAGTTTGTAATGTATGATATATGTTATATCTAATATTCACAAGGCTACCAAGATAGATATAAAAATGTATATGAAAAAAAATTCTAATTAATAACTTGAGTAACTACTTAAGGGGATGGGGTATGATGTTCATTATGGCACCTAAGGAGGAAAGGGAGATGCATAAGGCCCCTCATGGCATCTAAAATTAGAGTGTGCAAAAAACAAGAGATTAGTGTCATGGCCATGATGCATACATGAAATCATGCATACAATAGACATGAGGTATGCAAAGTAGGACAAGGGGACACAATATAAGGGACATGGGCACATGTTACTAAATTTGATAAATCAAGACATACAAGGACATGTTCAAATGTCCATATATGTAAACAACAAACAAGTTGTCTTAAATCCACATGGAAGGACATGTTAAAATTGTTTGCATACACAATCAAGAAGGCACACCCAAAGACATGGGCACATGTCCAAATCATACATATAATGAAAATAAGTTAGCGTAGAGCCACAGAAGAATGGCATATTCAAAAGCCCTTGAATATATGTAAAATCATAGAGACATAATTAATTCTAAACTAGGAAAGTTAGAAATAAAAGTATACATGAACATGTGGTACAAATCTATATAAGAGCGAATATGTGCATAAGGTGAGTCTAAAGTGGTAGTAATTAGTAATGAATCTAATTAGTGTAAGATGATCAATATCAAGATATAACAGTGCTAAATCTGTGATGTAGAGTATAGAAAGATGTAACCTAGTAATTGAAATTGTGTATAAGATGCCCCAAAATGGGTGAATGCATCAAATGAGAAATCTGTGTATCCATGTCTATGCCCCTAGTGGGTAGATAGTAGTAAATTTGGATCTATGTGGTGGACATGAGTCATGTATGTATTTTTGAACACTCGATAAGAACAAGTGAAGTATGTGTATATGATAAAAATAGACTATGCTAAGATAATTAGCATATGTAGTGCTTAGTAAATACAATAAATGTAAACATGGAAATGCATACAATCTATAATTTATATTTTTTGAGTAAATATTTGAATGTTTTTGTGTTTTGACATATTATTTTATTTTTGTATTTTTTGGATATAAGCTATGTACAAGCAACATGAGAAAATGAAACTATGTACAAGGAGCAAGAGTGGGGAAACTATGTACAAGTAGGGAAGAACATAATAATTGAAGAGTCTCATGGGAGACTCACTATGAATGTGGCCTGATGTGAAATAAAGGAATGGTAAACATGTGTATTGTGTGAAAAGGTAACTCAGGTCCCATAACCTATTGTATTGAGTGATATATAGATATCACTATCTATGGAGTGGCATTAGTAATCCATGATGTTGATTGGGGTGTCTTGTCATAGGGACCCATCTGGTGTAATATGTTGTAGCTGCCATGGTTGTCTTGTGTTGAGAACCCAGGGAACTCAATAACATTGATCTTCAAAGAAAATGGGTGAAGGGAGACCATCTAAAATTTATAACATATCTTTGATGTAGGGGACTCTCTAATAAAGGTCTCTATGGGAGAGTATGTGTATGTGGTAACACTATAAGATTAGGCCTCACCTATATTGGTGGTTTGACTAAACTCTATGGTATACTGATGGGAATTGTGCTTGTAACTGTAATTAGTAGTTGTAATTTGAATACCTATGGGATAGGTATAAGATACCCATATGAAAGACCCTCAATTGTGACCACTTGAGTATCATATATATACTTGAGGAATATATGCATGGTGGATGTAATTTTTTGAATCTATTGTATCCATGGATTACCCAATAACATGTAAAATGTGTCTACACTAGGTACTACTAAGAATCTATTTGTCACATATACTAGTCTAATCTAGAGTGGAAGTGCAATCTCCCTAATGGAGCTCTTAACATGGCAACTAAAACCATGAATAATTGTGTTGATAAAAGAAATGTTCTACTTTGAATAACCCAAATCTCATAGAAGTGTGATAGTGCACATGTTAATACTTAACCCATTATCAACCATAACATTATGAATAGGATGATGATCAACACATGCTCATACAAAAAGTGCATATAAATATAAATCATCATCAACAATCTCTTGCTCTAATAAAATGATGAGTGGTCTAGCCAGTATTATAGTATGATGCACACTAATGATATTATGTAGGGGGTGTGCATCCTCTATATTAGTGTGATATGTTACTAGTGGTGGATGTGCCTAATAGATATAGTGAACACCTAAAGTGACACCTATATCATTAGTTGTATGATTTGGAAATGGATCCAAAAATATCTTAATGCCATAGTTTTCATTGGTTGAACTTTAGGTGCCTTTGTGGGTGTGCCCACACCATTGATGTTAGCCTCTATTAAATCATGTATCTTACATTTCAAGTTGATGCATATGTTTGTAGTATGGCTTGGTGCCCTATGATAGTCATAAAATACATTGGAATCATAACTCTTTTTAAGAGGCCATGTCATATAAAAATATTTGTTAGGAGGGAAAGATATGAGATTGCATTACAAGAGCTACTGTAAATCGCATGCCAACAATTATAGAAGATTGGTGAAAACTCTTTATGGAGGAGTTGATAAAACCAAGCAAGGAGGTGGCTCTGAAGTTGCATTAATTATTGCCTTTTTATCACTCTTATTTTTAGTGGCCCTTACTTTATATGAAGGCTTATTATAACTCTTAGTAGTTGACTATAATTAAGTTGCATGCTTTAATTTTCCCATAGAGAGAAGCTTGACTTCCTTTTGTTTTATAGTGTGGCATAAATCTATGAATGTTGGAAACTTACTAAACAAGATAGATTCATGAAATGATGGTAGTAAAATCTATTTGAATATATCTTGGATATCTCTATCTGCCATGGGGCTAGTCATATTTGTCGATATAGTTTTATATCGCAAGACATAGTCTGCACTAGACTCATTAGATTTTTGCTTAGGTTGTGTCACTTTAGCATATGAGATCTTATCATGAATGTTATTTAAAAGTGTGATAAAAGCATATATGTCAATGGATTAAAAGCATTGATGGACTAATTTGGAAGATCATAGAACCACTATAAGTATAGTCTTATAGACTATGTGGGAATAACTTAGTAAGGATCCAATCATTAGACATGCAGTCCAAACATGTTGCATGGAAAGCTCGTAGATGGTGATATGGGTTACCATTACCATCATATAAATTAAGCTTAGGTGCTACAAATCTAGATGGAAAAGGAGTTTCCACTATGTGTTGTGTCAAAGGTGTATATAAAAGAACATGAGAATCCAAGGCATGTGATGTCCTAGTAGCACCCTGCTCAAGATGTAACACCTTAGCCTACAGAGAATGAATCTCATGCATAAGGGATTTGTATATTTGGAGAGGAGGAACTATCCATAAGAGGTTCTGCCATTGTTGAACCTTGTTGAGTTGAAATGGGTTTTTTCACAAGCTAAGTTACCCCCAAATTAGGTGTAAATGTATTTTTATCTAGGGGAGTAGAAGATTGACCATTATTTGATTTTTTCTTTATTTCCATTATGGCATGTAAAATATGTGCATGATCACGGGGCTATTCCCAAAGTCTATCTCTAAAAATCTATAAAATTTAATACTTATTACGTATAAAAGTATCATTGTTAAGTAGGGGGAGAGTGTCATAATTCCTATCTTGTGTATCATTTTAATCTTGATTGTATTTCTCATCTTCGGATGCATTACCATTAAAGTCCACATAATTAGGGTGTGAAGGATTAATGATGGGAATTTTAACTAGTCCTTTGTCCATGGTATAAGCTTGAATAGAAGGAATCTAGGTATGCTCAATAGGATTGCCTCTAAGCCTAGAACTTCTTCTTAAGGGAAGAGAGATGATTTTTTTAGATGACATATAGTTGTATATACGCTAATTTGGTCAAGAAACCATAAGTACTATGTATTTTGAGGCTCTTTCACATGAATTTTATGGTGATGAATATAACCCTTGTTTGCATGGTCATTTTGGGTCTTTAAATATTTATTATGTCTTCTTTTCCCTTGTAGTTGCACCCCAGTCATCTTGAGTCATCTCCTCCCAGTCACAGGGGCCCCTAACCGATCCTGCCTGATCTTAAATTTGTTTTTAGGCCTCATGACACTAACACCCTTATCTAGAAAGTATTTCCATGTGGTGCTAGTGTCCAATTATGGATCTAGTGTCTAATTTTCATTTTCTCCTATGTTTTGGTTCCTAACCCTCCCTTGAGCCTACTCTTATGTTTGTTATCCCTCTTTGCATGTTGTCAGCCAATGAACAAGGTCTTACATTCAAATCAAATTTAATTCTATTTAAAGAGCCTCATAAGGCATTTTAAATATAGGACTTACTATTTTGGTGCATAATTACATGAAATCAGTCAATAGTATAGCTCAATACATTACATATTACTCAACTATCGCATCTAGACTTATATGCTTGATTAAATATGGGCCTAAACAAAATTCATTATAGCTTATAATGAATGTTAATTATACACATTCCCTAAGGGATAACTACATGTGATTTGAAACCCCTAGCATTTGGGTTAATGTAGGCAGTGGCTAAGACAACATGGGTTTTGCTTCACATGATCATAATATTCTATAACCCAGCTTTTCCCTTTCTTTTTCATTTGATCCATTTGTTGATTCATGTGTGTAAGTATTCATTAGGGTTTTGAAAGATATTTATGCAAAATAGTGAAAAATAAGAGCTCCCAAAAGTCACATAATCACCTACATGTCCCTTAAAATCTCCCGCAGCTTCCCTGAATGTTTCAAATAACTCCTCCAAAAAGGACACTAGCACCACATGAAACTACTATCCTCATAAGGGTGATACTATCCAAAGTTTGTTTTCAACTACAGTCATTGAATGAAAGATGTTTTATTGATTCTAGAGACTTTTTCAACCTCCTGAGTCATAGAAATACTTGTTTTGCTTTAGATAGGTAAATTTTCTTTACATCTTTGTTATTTTGGGAAGAACTTGTCAAATCTATTATTTATTGTATTTATCTCAATTTATTACTATACTCATCCCTTTAAAAACTTAAGATTTATGTTCACTAAGTTTTAAATAGTTAAAACATTTGGTGAACCCCACTTACTTCGAATTTTGCTTAAAACTCTTGTTTATCCCAGGGTTTACCTTCTTCATATTTATGCACTAAATTAGGGTTATAAACTTTCATTTTTTCCTAATTTTTGGCATAACCTAGCTTATTCAAATCAATCCTATATTAGGGTTTCATTAATTTAATATAATCTAATTTTTTTTCAAACAACCCTCATCAAACACTAGATCCACATATTAGGTCCCTAGACATCTAAATACTAGTAATTAGGGTTTTAAGTACAATCATGATTTATTCTACACATCGGGTTGAATATTTCCTATAGTTGCACATATACCTAAGTTAGATTACATTTTACCTATTGTGTGCTTGTTATTCATTATTTACATTATCTTCTTTGGCAAGTTTAAAGTGACATCCAAGAAGCCTTTTATCCCTCACGCAGTTAATGAATTTTTGAATTCTTCTCATAATTATAATAATGAATAGACAAATTTTCAAGATTTCATATTAGCACATGATATTGATTTCATTTATAATTATTATGATGACTATTGTTGTAATGATGGATATGAGGATTAATATGAGCATGATAATGAAAGTTTTGATGAGGATATACTAGATGCATCTTCTTCTCTTTCCTCTCCCTCTTCTCATACACCTCAAAATCAAACTAACAATATAATGCCAATAGAACCTCTTGTTATCAGTGCTTTATTCCAATGTGATCCTAGCTTTTCAACTACTTTCACTACATCCTTATTCAAATTAAATCTATATAAGTGCAATACACGAAATCAAATTTTGCATGATTCAAGCAACATATAAAATAGCAATGCATATTATTTACCCTTTCTTAGTCAAATTTAAAAAAGCATGTAAAAATAATATTAAAACTTTACCAATGCACAAACTAAAGTATACAAAATCATTTTATCATCTTCTTTTACATTCCAAGCTCAATGCAATGGTTTTTTTCAAAAAATTGATAATGTAAATCTCTTTAACTCTTCACCAAATGAAAATATGATTTCTACTTATTTTACCCTTAACTCCAAGAGTAAAAGTAATAATCATACATGCACTCCACACATAACTAGTGAAGAAATGCATTGCATTACACACACATGATGGCATATTGCATAGTAGTAAAAAGTTAAAATATCCTCCTACTCTCTCTCTTAGAGAGCATGTGAATGATACTTCTTCTACTCTTACTTCAACAAGTGAATTAAACTTTGATTTTGACGAACCTTGGAATAATTATGATTATTATGATTATGGTGAAGAAGACATTGATTCTAAACATTTTAAATCTCTCCCTACTTTACCTATTTCTCATGTATAAACTAATGTTAGGTCAAATGCTAAAAAACATGCACACATTTATTCTTATGTTTATAGTTTATACAAATTACATTCACATGATAATAAAGTATTTTCTTATCCATTAGCATGTGATACTTCCTTGTAAATTAACAAAATAAGAGATACAAAATAATATTCCTCAATCCCCCTTACTAAAATAGAACTCATTTCTCAACCTAGCCTACATGAGGATGATAACCCATTTACCTCTCACTAGGTCCAAGCTATCACCCCTCCAAAGGTTATAGAGAGCAAACCAATCCTCCCTAAAAAGGTTCCCCGATGCAGTGTACCAATGGTTAAGATAAATAACAAAATTCAGGATTTAAATCAACCCCATGATGATGATAATATACCCTTACAAGAGGTAATCTCCTTGATGCATGTCATGGTTTATTTACAAAAATAAGTACATCATCTCACATTGGAGAGTAAAACATATCACTCTTTGGGTAATTCCAATGCCATCCATGTCAATACTATTCTACAAAAGATATCCACTAAAAAGTTGCCACCCAGCTTTGAGATACTAGTGTTATAAAAATTTGATGAGCATGGAGACCCACACTATCAAGAAGTGTTGTCATTTATGTCAAGGTTGATGTCACTGATGTCAAGGTACATCAGGTGAAGATGTATGGTGAGTGGTCTTTAAGGTATGAGCTTATGAGCTTGATGTGACAAGGTGAGTTTGTTGATATTTGTCTTCTTTGTTGGTTGATTTCAAGGTTCAAGTTAGTTTGAATTTGTCAGTATTATCATTAAAGGTTCTTGTGAAGCTATGATGACAAGTAGGTATGCAAGAGTGTTGTTATGACCAAGGCTAGTTGGAAGTGTGTGGTGTGACAAGATTATAATAATTAAAGGTATGTAGTATTATAGTAGTTATGAGTTTTTTTTTCTTGTTTCCATTATTGACAAATGCATAGGTAGCAGGTCTTTTAGGTCAAGTGTTTGAGTAGCCTAAGCCTATTCATGACATGAAGAGACCTTATGAGAAGGTATGAGCATGGTGGTTTGGTGAGATGAGTGCACATAGGCATGAGTGGTTATATGAGGTTTCTTGAGTATTTCATTGAGGTGGAGAGTACATGGAAATAGGCATGAAGGTTAGTTTTAATGCCTAATGTGGTTTGTAGGTCAAGGTTTAGAGAGCAAAGAGAGATAGTATGTCCTAATAAGGTATCATGATCTATTATCAAGGCATGTGAAGGATGTATGGTAGTTTTTAAGCATGATATAGGTTGTATGGAATGAGATTGAGATGTTGAGCATGATAGTGAGGTGTTGAGAGAATGGAAGGAGACATGAAGGTTAGTTTAAGGCCTATTAAGGTATGAAGACTATGGTGTAGAGAGAGAGTATAGCCTAATGGGGTATCAGGATCAATTTCTAAGGAAAGGGTTATCAGGTGAGAATTTACAATGGTGAATCAAGTTTTTTATGCATGTTTATTAATTTTGAGGTTCTAGTTTAAAGGAAAATGCATGAAAAGTTGCTTGGAGGTCTCTCAAGTGCTCAGAATGAAGGGTTCTCAACCCGAAAAGGATTTTTTTATACTCATTAGCTTATCAAACCTTTTCATGGAAACCTAATATATTCATGATATATAGGTAAGGTTCATAGGTGAAATTTATAGGTATTGTTTTTTAGTAGAGGGGCTATGCTTTATGAATGATTGTTAACATTGCCAATAGGTTTAAACCCTCTTAGAACCTTAATAAGGACCTAATGTTGAAGATGTTGATCAAGAGTGCTCAAAATGGATTGAATTAATTATTTAATCTATTTTATATTATATTGGGCTATCCTAGGTACCTTCAAGTGGTATTGGTTATAGAGAGGAGAGAAAATGTTGAGTTACAAGCTTATTTTTGAAGAAGTTATTGTAGAAGTCAAAAGATGCATTAGACATAGTAAGAAAATAGGTGGAGGAATAATTTAGAGACTCATGTTTCATGTCCATGAAGGTTTATGTATAGGTTATATTCCTTAATTTATTGAAACTGGTCATCTAAGTTAGTTAGTGGCTAACAAGCCTAATGAAGCAAACGGTGAAAAACCCAGGCAACAGTGAGAAGGTGAATTGAAATGTGTTTTAATGATAAAAATATGAAACCAAGTGCATGCATATGTTTCTCAAGACTTTTAAGACATTTTAATTCTTATAATAAGTTTTGGAGGTCATGTATGTGGTGAAAATGTTACTCAAAAAATGACTAGTCTAGTTCAGTTTAGATTGTGTGATATAAAGTTAAGAAATTGGTATACAAGACCAATATTTTCCATTTGGTCATGTGATATTTCTATCTGATAATGGTCTAATAATATCATAGGATCATTTATATGAATCATAAGTCATGTAAATTTTCTATACATGTGTTGTATTTCTAAGTCACCATGACTATATTTTGAGGTAAACTAGAAGTTTTGTGTGAGTGAGTTATAGAGGTGTTCTTGAAGTCTTATCTCCTGAGTGGAAGAGTATAATGCATTTGGTGATGAACCTAAGGTAATTTATACTAATATATATATTAGTATAAATTACCTTAGGTTCATCACCAAATGCATTATACTCTTCCACTCAGGAGATAAGACTTCAAGAACACCTCTATAACTCACTCACACAAAACTTCTAGTTTACCTCAAAATATAGTCATGGTGATGAACCTAAGGTAATTTATACTAATATATATATTAGTATAAATTACCTTAGGGTTATCACCAAATGCATTATACTCTTCCACTCAGGAGATAAGACTTCAAGAACGCCTCTATAACTCACTCACACAAAACTTCTAGTTTACCTCAAAATATAGTCATGGTAACATAGAAATACAACCTATGTATAGAAACTTTACTATGCTTAATGTATCATATTTGAGTGTCTTATGTATGTTTAAGATAGTTTTTTGAGGCACATGGGCCTAATAGAGCAAATTATACAAAACCTAGGTAGTAATGAAAAGTTGGTTTTAAGTGTGTTTTTAGGGTAGATTAATGGATTAAAGTGCATGGAGTTGTAGTTCATGAATTATAATTCATGTCCATGTCATGAATGAGTTCGAAAGATAGTGTAAGTGGTGAAAATGATGAAGCCAAAATGGCTTGTCTGGCTTAGTGAGGTCTATGTGTAGTGAGGTCAACAAATTGATCTGTAAGACCAATAGTTGCCACTAGACCATATGATGTTTATATTTGAATATGGTATGTATATTTTAGATGATAATTTTCCTGCATTATAAGTATTTTAAAGTGTTCATATAGGTTTTTAAGGTAAATGTTTCATGACTATGTTTTTTACAGTCTTGGCAGTTCTTAGTAAGCAAGTTACAGTGATGAGGTTGAGGCTATATGCCCTTAGTTGAAGTGTTTAATACATATAGTGATATTTTTTAGGTAATTTAGGTTATTTATAATTGATTAATTACCATGTTTGTGTGTCTAAATGATGTTTTATATTCATTTTTTCAAGATAGACTTTTATGTGTGTTCAAAGGCCTAATCTGAATAGTGTTAATAGAGTGTTTCAAGTGGTGGTTAGATCTAAAAGGTGTCATGGTGATCAAAATATGTTTTATAAGGCCTATTTGATTATTTTATGAAAATTTCATGTTTTTTATATAGGTATAGAGTGTTCCAAAGGGTCATAAGGTAACGTGTCTGAAAGTAGGCCTAATGGAATTAGGTCTCCATGAGACCTAAAGAATGATTTGATCTATTTGAGTTAAGGTTGACCTAATTTAATGATTTGTCCTTGCATGTAACATGCCATAAGGCCTAATTTGTGGAAAATATAATTAGGTGTGTGTGTCCAACCAAGAGGTGTATGAGCATGAGGCTTGTATAAGACCAAGGTCTAATAGGCCTATTTGGGTAAGTTAGAGGATTGATTGAAGGAATAAATAAAAGAGAAGATCTTTGAGTGGAATAAGATCTTATAGACAATCAAAAGAGAGTATAGGTACTATCATGAATATATAATAGGAGGTGTGAGTATTAAGATTAAGGTCATATGACCTAATTAGTCTTGAAGAGACCTAGTTGAGTGAAGAGGCCTATAAGGCAGTTTGAGAGGGATAAGAGTGTAAAGAGATAAACAAGGTGATCATCACCTATTGTGTGATCAATATAGTTTTTTAAAGTTGATAAAATCAATAAAGTGGCTTAGTTGGTGTTGAGTCATCTAGGGGGTTGGTGCCTCCTTGCAAGTAGGTGTTTGTTAGAGCCTATTCAAGTGGATGTTTGGCTAATTGGGGTTGGTGCTCTATGTGGAGTTGGTGCTTCACTAAATTTAGATTTTGTCTTATAGGACTATAATCCATTTGAAGAGATCAGTGGTTTTTCTTTCCCTTGAGGGATTCTCACATATGTGATGTTTTCTTGTATTTCACATTCATATGTATGGTTGCTTGTGCTTTGATTGATCCAAATGTTTATATGAATGGCTCAAGAATGTTAAGAGGAATTGAATGAATGTTTAGAAGACTATTTCACCCCCTTCTCATTCATTATGCTTCCAACAATTGTTATTAGAGCTTGGTCCTTTGAAGTAAGCTTAACAACCAAAATGAGATCCTAGAATTGTAAGCATGGATTGTGATGATGATAGTGTTTATCATGATAGCAATGAAGATCAAATCATTTCACAAGATAAGTATGTAAGAGAGATATTGAAGAAGTCATATGAGGTAAGTGATAATAATATTTCTGATGATTATGATGACTATGTTGATAAAGTTGGCAATGGATTTTTATTATTGGCAAAAGAAGCAAGTTATTCCAAGGAAAAAGACAACAT
Source organism: Torreya grandis (assembly GCA_037957365.1). Classification (NCBI taxonomy): domain Eukaryota; kingdom Viridiplantae; phylum Streptophyta; class Pinopsida; order Cupressales; family Taxaceae; genus Torreya; species Torreya grandis. The sequence goes on along the minus strand of JARHVA010001000.1, from coordinate 761,373 downwards.
GTATGATGAAGAAGTATAATATGATAGTGAAGAAGGAAAAGTTGAAGTAGATCTTGAAGCTAAGTTCATAAGTTCCCTAGATGATTTGAAGCACAAAAAAAAGAGGAAGCATGAGTTGAGATCTATGGTCAAGGGTCTTAAGGAATAGTTATGTACATTGAAGAGTGACTAGGTCAAAGAAAACAAAAGGGATGAGAAGATCATCAAAGATCATAAGAATCAATTAAAAGGTGTCAATACAAATTTCATATCAAAAGAAGTTGAGTATGATCAGTTGAAGATAGAGATAGATTATTTTAAGGTTGATCATGAGTAACTCATAGACAAGATGAGCAAATTTGAGAAAGAGTGTGAGAAGCCAAAACAAGTTAAGATCACCAACATGAAATTCAACATGAAGAGACCAATCAAATAGCCCAATACAATGAGGTATTCCAATTCTTTCAATGGCTATTTTCCACTTGTCATATCTTTGGTCATAGAGCAAGTGATTGTAGAATGGTCTCAAAGGATGAGTTGTTTTGGGACCATGGGAGAAGGAGTGATCAATCAAGAGGTAAGAAAAATAATGTTGTTTAATATAATTGTCATAATGTGGGACATATTGCAATATTTTTTCCTAATAGAGTTAAAAGGCCCTCAATATTTAACAAGGTATATGGATCTCTTAGAGTGCATGAGAAGGGTCAAACATTTATATGGAAACCAAAGATAGTCAAGGTGAGTCATGATTAATATACTAGTCAAAATGGACTATTTGCTAAGGTAGAGAAAGGATTAGATGTGAATTAATGTCAAGAACATGTTTTATCTGCATATATTTATAAAGTAATCAAAGAGAAGAAAGATGAAAAGGTGGATGAGTCAAATGCTTCAGTCAAGCTTAAGCGGATTCTAAAGAGAGACTACCAGTCTCGTGATTGAAATATGGTTGGGAAGAGTGGATTGGATATCTAGGAATATATGAGGTCATGGTGTTTTAGTGCCATATTAAAATTGGTGACTCCATTAAGCCTCATGGAGACACTCTTCTATCTATAGAAGTATGAGGTTGTAGTCAAAGAAGGACTCATTTTGAGAGCATTTTAGGTTGTTTGTGTTACAAGATATAAGTTTTTTTATCTGTAGCTTGTATGTATATGTCAAGGTGAAAGCATTTTTGGCATTTATTCTAGAGATTACTTCATAAGGAGTCATGGTATGAAATGCAAAAGTCTGTGCATGATTTATTTTCAGATTTCCTTTTGCATTGTTGTGAGTAGTCTAAGAGTTTAGGGATATTAGTATCTTTTAGGTTTGAAGTTAGTAAGAAGCATGGTGAGAGATATAAGGTTGACATTAGGATTCTAAGGTCAAAAATTAATCAATTGGTATATGAGAGGTAAGCAAAAAGTTATTCCTTGTTTCTAATAGTTGGTAGTTGAGCTTGATCTATGTCGAGAAGTGGTATTGGTATCAAGATTTTTGAAGGAAGATGATGGTTTAAGAGTCCTAATGACTCATGTGGTGAGCTCAAACTATGAATACATAAGGATAGTCCCTAATTCTTTAGTTGATGTCAAGAACATGGTGGCCTACTATGTGATCAAAGGTTTGAGTCATATCGATCACGTTAAGGACAAGGTGAGTGGTCTTATAATCTAAATTAATTTGGAGGTATGCATGAATTAAGCAAGAATGTGTTCCTATAATTTTTCATATTATGTGTTGATATTTTGTTGCAATAAGGTGTGATTCTAGATGTTATAGGTGTGATCATGTTTATTTGAGAAAAGAGCTAGTTCTGGGAAAATGAATACCAAAGGGAGATGTATCTTTTTGAAAGAATGATCAATTTTTTAGAAAGGTTGATATCTAGTATCTATGAGTAGAAGCATAAGTTAAATGGAATATTTGTATTTATATGTCATGAAGTGTCAAGACAATGAGGTATAAGTCATAATAAGCATGGTTTCTTAAGGTCCAAGGATCAAATGGTAGTTTGTGGAAGACACTTTGTCATTAATGTCAAAGGCAGAGAAGGACCAGAATGGGGGAGATGAGGATGATCAAGTTATAGTGTGGTTTACATCAATGACAAAGGGGGTTTTTATTGAGAAGTGTTTTCATTGATGTCAAGGTTGATGTTATTGATGTCAAGGTGCATCTGGTGAAGATATATTGTGAGTGGTCTTTGAGGTATGAGATTGTGATCTTCATGTCATAAGGTGAGTTTGTTGATATTTGTCTTCTATGTTGGTTGATGTCAAGGTTGATATCAAGGTTTAGGTCAGCTTGAAGTTTTAAGTGCTCTCATTGAAGATTCTTTTGAAGGTATGATAACAAGTAGGTCTACAAGAGTATTGTTGTGAGCAAGGCTAGTTGGTAGTGTGTGTTGTGATAAGCTTATGATAATTGAAGGTAGGTAGTATTACAATGGTTATGAGTGTTTTTTTCTTATTTCCATTGTTGACAAATGCATAGGCAGTAGGTCTTTTAGGTCAAGTGCTTGAGTAGGTTAAGTCTAATCATGGCATGAAGAGACATTGTGAGAAGGTATGAGCATGGTGGCTTGGTGAGATAAGAGCACATAGGCATGATTGGTTGTATGAGGTTGCTTTTGTATGTGATTTAGGTAGATAGTGTATGAAAAGAGGCATGAAGGTTAATTTTAAGGCCTAATTTGGTTTGCATGTCAATGTCTAGAGAGTAAAGAGAGAGAGTGTGGCCTAATGAGGTATCATGATCTATTGTCAAGGCATGTGAAGGATGTATGGTAGTGTTTAATCATGATATAGTTTACATGGAATTAGAGTGAGATTTTTATCATGATATTGAGGTATTGAGAGCATGGAAAGAGGTATGAAGGTCAGTTTAAGGCCTAGTAAGGTATGAAGGCTATAGTGTAGAGAGAGAGTGTAGCCTAATGGGGTATCAAGATCAGTTTCCAAGGCAAGTGTGAGTAGGTGAGAATTTAAAAATGTGATTAAATTTTCTTAGACATGTTCATGAATTTTTAGGTTCTAGTTTGAAGGACAAGGCATGAAAATTTGTTTTGAGGTCTCTCAAGTGTTCAAAATCAAGGGTTCTCAATCCAAAAAGGATTTTATTAAGTTCATTAGCTCATAAAACCTTTGCATGTAAACCTAAGATATTAATGAGAGATATTTAATGGTCCTAGGTGAAATTTTTAGGAATTATTATTTTAATTAATGGGCTATGCTTTATGAATGATTGTTAACACTACAAACAAGTTTAAACCCTCTTAAAACACTAATAAGGACCTGATGCTGAAAATATTGACTAAAAGTGCTCAAAATGGATTCAATTTTTTAGGTAAGTTATTTTATCTTATATTATACTATTCTAGGTACCTCCAAGTGTTATTGGTTAGAGAGAGGAGAGAGAAAATATTGACTTACAGGCTTGTTTTTTAAGAAGTTGGTATAAAAGTCAAAAGTTGCATTGGACATAGTAAGCAAATGGATGGAAGAATAAGTTAGAGACTAATTTTTCATGTGAATGAAAGTTTATGGATATTTAATAATCCTTAATTTATATAAATTTTTCATCCAAGTTAGCCAGTCGCTAACAGGCCTAATGAAGGAAATAGTGAAAAACCCATGTAGTAGTGAGAAGGTGAATTAAAATGTGTTTTCATGATAAAATGATTAAACCAAGTGCATGGATATGTTTTTTAGGAATTTTAATATATTTTAATTCTATAAATAATATTTTTAGGTCTTGTATGTGGTGAAAACATTACTCAAAAAATGACTAGTCTGGTTCAGTTTATACTATGTGATATAGGGTTAAGAAATTGGTCTACAAGACCAATATTTGCCATTTGACCATGTGATATTTTTATCTAAAAATGGTATAATAATATAATAGGATCATATTAATGCATAATAATTCATTTAAAATTTTTATACATGGGTTGGAGGTCTAAGTCACCATGATTCTATTTTAAGGTAAACTGGCAGTTCTATGTGAGTGAGTTGTAAAGGTGTTCTTGAAGTCTTATCTCCTGAGTGTAAGAGTATAATGATTTTTTTATGACCATAAATTCAATTATAATTTGTATATATACTTAATTTATCACATTTTAGGTTCTTAATTATGTTTAATCTTCATTTTTATAAGATAATTTTTTGAGGCACATAGGCCTAATAGAGCTAATTGTGCAAAGCATAGGCAGTAATGAGAAGTTGGTTCTAAGTGTGTTTTCAGAGTATATTTATCGATTAAAGTGCATGGATATGTTTTTCATGACTTATAATTATTTTCAATTTCTTGGAGTAGTTTTAAATATAGTGTAAGTGTCAAAAATGATGAAGCTAAAATGGCTTATCTAGCTCAGTGAGGTTTGTATGTAGTGAGGTCAATAAATTGCTCTGTAAGACCAATAGTTGCCACTAGACCATATGATGTTTATATTTTAAGATTGTATGGATATTTTATAAGATAATTTTACTACATTTTAAGTCTTTTAAACTAGTCATGCAGGTGTTGAAGTTAAATGTTGCATGACTATGTTTTTGACAGTCTTGGCAGTTCTAAGTAAGCGAGTTGCAGTGATGAGGTTGAGGATCTATGCCCTAATTTGAAGTGTCTAATTCATGTGTTGATATTTTTTATATAATTTATGTTATGTATAAGTGATTAATTTTCATGGTTGTGTGTCTAAATGATGTTTTATCTTTAGTTGTTCAAGATAGACTTTTATGTGTGTTTAAATCCTTAATGTGAACGATGTTAATGGAGTGTTTCAAGTGGAGGTTGGACATAAAAGGCATCATGGTGCTTGGATGATGTTGTATAAGTCATATTTTATTTTTTTATGAAATATTTTTCTATTTATAAAGGTGTAGAGTGTCCCAAGGGTTCATAAGGTAACATGTCCTAAAGTAGGCCTAGTGGAATTAGGTCTCCATGAGACCTAAAGAAGGATTTGGTCTATTTGAGTTATGGCCAACCTAATGTAACGATTTATTATTGATTTTAACATTTCCTAAGGCCTATTTTGTGTAAAATATAATTTTTAAAGTGTGTTTAGATGACCAAGAGGTGTATGATCATGAGACTTGTATAAGAGCAAGGTCTAATAAGCCTATTTGGGTAAGTTAGAGGATTTATTGAAGGAGAAAATAAAAGAGAAGATCCTTGAGTGTAATAAGTTATTATAGAAAATAATAAGAGAGTATATTTACTATCATTAATATTTAATAGGAGTTTTTAGTATGAATATCAAGGTCATATGACCTAATCAATCTTAAAGACACGTAGTTGAGCGAAGAGGCCTAGAAAGCAATTTGAGAGGGATAAGAGTGTGAAGAGATAAATAATGTAATAATCATATGTTGTGTGATAAACATAGTGTTTTTAAGGTTATAAAATCAATTAGGTGGTTGATTTGGTGATGATTCATCTAGGAGGTTGGTACCTCCTTGCAGGTAGGTGCTTGTTAAAGCCTAGTCAAATGGGTGCTTGCCTAGTTGGGGTTAGTGCTCCATGTGTATTTGGGATTCACTATATTTGGTTTTTGTCTTATAGTATTATAGTTTATTCTTAGATATCAGTGGGTTTTCTTACTCTTGTGGTTTTCCCACATATGTAATGTGTTTTTGTATTTCATGTTCCTATGTATGGTTGTTTGTGCTTTGATTGATATAAATGTTTATATGAATGGATCATGAATGTTAAGTGGAATTGAATGAATGTTTTGAATAATAATTCACCACACCCTCTCAGTAATTATGATTCCAACATGCACTTTCACCTTCAATCTTATGGTAAATCCATGGCATACATCACCAACAAGTTGACTCTACTATAGTTATTTCCAAAGTCCCTAGAAGGTGAGGCACTAAATTAGTTTCATCATGCACTCCCTAATGGGTCACTACATACATATGATAAATTATAAGTAGTCTTTCTCAGGAACTATATACAAAATAAGAGACCTAGAGTCACATATGAGAGTTTTCCTTCACTACACCAAGGTGAAACAAAACCTATAATCAAGTTTTAAGATTTTATTCATGTGTGCATCAGTTGATTTACCATATGACAGATTAAAGGTATAGTATATATTTTATTGAGGCTTCATCTTTCCACTTAAGGAGATATTATTATGATATACATACAAATCATTTTAGCATCTATGTAACATAGCTCTAGTATTAGAAATAGAGTTGGGAATGGTTTCTACACATTTAGAGGCAAATTTGGATATAGGTTTCCTAGAGCTACAATCATATAACATGGTAAAATAACCTACTCCACTTCTAATTAAAAAATAAGTGGAACAAAAAAAAATCAATAAAGATACTCAAAAAGGGCAAAGAGCCACTTCATAGAGCACCTCCTATAGTGAATAGAAAATAGGACACAAACAAAAGGGTTATATGATTTTCAAAAAAAGATAGGCCTAGTGATATCTTGCTCAAATTATTAGATAAGGAGATGGTAACTCTTCCTCCAACTCATCACCATCTAGAACATTATCTCCAAAGGATATAAAATAAACCATATTGTAATTTTCATAAGATAAATGGACATTCAGACAATAGTTGTTATGTAATCTAAGATCGTATTGACTAGTATGTTGATAGAGGCATTATAGCATTCACATAAGGGGCACTAAGATCTCAGTCTCCATAAGCTCCTAGATCACACTCCTCTATGATCGAGTTATCCTAGCTAGTTACCTTTAAGGATCCATTAGTTACTCATCCTATGAGCCATATGTTTTCTAGGACACTTATTTATGAGAGATCTCATACACCACTAATTTAGCAAAGATGGTAGCCATATCACATAGATCATAGCACAGTCTCAGTTCACCCACTGATTAAGATTTTTGGAAAAAATCATAGAGATCATACCATAGTCTCAGTTTGCCCACTGATTAATATATTTGGAAACAATAATAGAGATCAGAGCAAAATCTCAATTCACCCACTGATTAATATATTTGACAATAATCACAGAGATCAAAGCATAGTTTCTATTTTACTGCTAATCAACATATTTACTAGAGATCACATTACTCATAGCATAGTTTCAGTATGATATCCAATCAAGTTCTTTGCTACAGAGTCTACACACCTAGCCACTAGCAGTGTACAACACATAGTATCAATTACAAATTCTACATTGACACAACATGAATAGTATGGTCACTTGTTCACCATGCCATCTAGGTTTAGATAGTGCATATAATAGTTACATGATCCACATGCAGATATCTTATGAGACTCCTATAGCACTCATAATAACAACTAACATTCCTAGTCCACTATACATGTCAATTTAAAAAATTATAAATAGATAAACAATTCATTGCCATTACTTAGACACATACCATATTCCCATATAATATTTTAACATAATAAAAATAATCAAATAAATGTAAAAATGCACAATGTAAAAAATCCAAATAATAAAATACACATTGCCAATATAATTAAAAACATCCATATATATTTATAACTCGAAACATAGTTTCAATATAATACTATAAATCATACAATAATTCAGATTTGGCCACTAGGATTAGCCCCCTCACTCTCACTCTTTAATACATCCATACTAGAACTAGAGGCCCCACTATCCCTCTATGACCTTGATCAAGGCTTGTGTCTACTCTTTCTCTCCTATAACACATCCAACTTAACTAGACACTCTATATGCTCTCACTATAGACGTATATAGTTATCCACTATTTGGCTACCTACCCCACCTAGTGCATCGAGTGTAGGAATAGTCCATCTTCATAACTCTACACATGCCACATTCCTATCAGTAATCAGTCACTTATATGTTGTAGTAGCTATGGTTGCTCAATCAGAAAAATGGGCATGGACACCAGCAAATTTGTGGCCCTCTCCACTAATTCAATGTCCATGACATCATCTAGGATATGTTATATTATTACTTTTTGTGTAGACTCAATGGTAGTCTCTCAATACTCATCATCACCTAAACCTACATATACTAACATAATGCATTAGATACCTACCTAAGTAAATAAGTAGTAAATTAAGCATAATATACAAACATACAATACAAACCTACCATCAAGAACCCTAAGGGGATTGACATCCAGCACATCCTCCATGATGATCCCACCTCTTGGGAAAAGTGGTGCCACTAAATGATCCATCCACCAAGATACATAGGTGTTATTCACTCCTACTTCAGCTACATTTAGTATATCAATCATTAGATTCTACTCTATCAACAAACTCAAAGGTAACTTTGTAGCTAATGTTAAAGGCCTATTCCCTGGCCTCACTAGAGCCAAATAACTCCTCAACCACAATAATGGTGTTGATAGCACCTCTTAAGTAACACCAAACTACTACATAACTTGGTCATACTGAAACCTCTAAAATACGCTCACTCACACCCATCTCAACTAAACATCATCCTCATGTTATCCCTCATAACCCCTATAAGGCCTTCAAATAATGTCTCTAGTTATCAACTTATCAAGCACCTATCAACACTCCATCATGCTCCTTATAGGGCATGCCAGTCATACCATTCCACCTCTTTATAAATGTTTCAAGGTAATCCCAATCATCCTATCAAGTCAACACAAGTCTACTCACGACTATATACACATAAGCCCAATAATGCAATAGTGTGGAAGACCCAATACATCTCCTGAATGAAATAATATAAATCTTAATACAAGTGGGCTAGCATAGTGCAAACCCATGAGTACACAATGCCATGCTCCTCATTATCCTACACTATCATGTGAATCTTGTATGAGATATATACATCACTCCCATCTATGGCCAAAAATGATTCTAACATAATCGCTAAGAATTTTTGTAGCTATATAACATTTGATATGACAATCAATGATTATAATATATCAATGTGGCTCCCTACCCAATGATTCCCCACATATATCACATAAAAATAATTCACATCCCATTATATAGCTCGGTCACCAATATCCTCCTATAGTAATTCTCTCTATCCAATAATGAGTAACTTAAAAATCCTATAAACATCCTCCAAAGTGGCAATCATCTCCCTAACATGTAGCCAAAATGTACTAGTATCAGCATCCCACCTCTCACAAAATGTTGTCATCATATGTTTGTCCTAGTGCATCAGATCTAATGATGACACATGACCCAAATTGGCTCTAGCTACCACATCCATATTTGTATCTATTAAGGGCAATCCCCATAATGTATCCATCATCTAGCCACTCTAGACCTCTCTCATGCACACATCCACTTGTAAAATACAACCAAATCTAGCATTAGCATCATAAAATATCATGTAAATATACAAAAATAGTCATAAAATACCATTTAATAATATTAAGCACCATAAACTAGGCCTAGTGGATATTAGTATTGTATATGGGACAGTAGCACCATACCTAAGACACTAATGCCATGTCATGGACACTACCACCATTATTAGGATAGTAGCAACATATTTATAAATATAAACATAAATTACCATATTTTCACTAAAAACAATAAAAAAATGTACTAAATGTCAAAAATAGGGAAAATAAAAAGTTCCTTACTAGGGTAACCTCCTCCTCGATCTCGATGAGTGTCTCCACCTCCTCATATTGGGTCAAAGTCACTCCTCACTCCTCATCTCCTTAGCATACTCTCTATATCAAAGTAAATAATCACTATCAAGTCAAATGATTCAAATGAGTTCTCAAACTATTCAACTAGTCTATTTAAGTCCCATTTTTAAAATTTTGCCTTATTAAGATTAACCTTGCACACCAATTTCACCAACTAATACCAACTTCTTTCAAATGTGATATCTAGAGAACTATAACTCTGATTTGAGATTCATTTCTTGTGCATGGGACTTAACCTCAATGTACCTCACCCTATATTAGTTACACTATATCCTAATAAAATTCAACTCTACAAAATACAAAACTATATTTCCTTAACAAACTCAATATATACTAAAGGTCTATCCCATTACCAGTTTAAATAACTGACTCTATCACAAATGACAAAATATTCAAACCTAAAACAACATCATCCCAGCTAACTATCACCATTATACTAGTCGATACCACTCTTGGTTAAAAACCCTTACCATAATATCAAATCTTTCACCAAAAGGGGAGGCATATACGCACAGATTAGTTTAAATATATAGATATTTAGACACAAGGGTTTACTCAGATATACATATTCAGACACATAGGTTTACCCAGATATATATATATATATTTAGACACAGGTTTACTCAGATATACATATTTAGACACACATTTTTACTCAAATATACATATTTAAACACATAGGTTTACTCAGATATATACATTCATACATACATGTTTACTCAGATATACAATTTGACTCAGATATATAGTTTGACTCATATATACAATTTAATTTGGCTATACAATTTGACTTAGTTATATAGTTTGACTCAAATATATAGTTTAACTCAGATACGCAGTTACATACTCAAATATTAGGTTTAAGGGCATGATGAAAGGCACACATCCTCAATCTATATGTTTAAATTTCTAGGTTATACTCAGATCATCACCAGGATGCCACTAGGATTTCACCAATTTGGGTCACATGACTGTCTGTAGTGATTGATCCATAGCCTTCCACTAGGAAGAGATTTTGTAGGTCAGGCAATAGTTTCAGTTTACATAATTAGATTTAGTCTAAATATTAAATTGGGGGAAAGTAGGCTTTGTTTCTCCATAGTTTTAATTTACATGCTCATATTTAGTCCAGATAACATTATGGATTTCCTCTTCACATACTTCACTCTAGCTCTTATCCACTTCTTTGGCCAAGAAATGGGCTAGATCTAGAGCACATCTACACTAGTAAGCATAGGTATGCATTCTTTGAATTTATTTTATTCTATTACTTTCATTTCATTGAACTAATAGAATAAAAGGAGGGCAAATGTATACACCCTAATTTGGTCAAGTAAACACAAGTACTATGTCTTTTGTGGCTCTTTCATATGAAGGTCTTAGTGATGAATATATACCTTATTTATGTGGTCATTATAGGTATTTCAATCTTTCTTATGTCTTCTTTTCCCTATTTGTTTCACCCCTAGTGGTCTTAAGTCTTCTCCTCCCTATCATAAGGGCCCTTAGCCTATCTTGCCCAGTTTTAACTCTATTTTTAGGCCTCAAGACACTAACACCATTATCTAAATAGTAGTGTTATGTGGTGTTAGTGTCCAATTATGATGTTAATGTCTAATGGTTATATTCTCCCATGTTTTGGGTCCTAACCCTCCCTTGAGCCTTTTCTTATGTCCTTTATCCCTCTTTTGCATCTTGTCAACTAGTGAACAATGTCTTACATTCAAATCAAAGTTTATTTTATATAAAGAGCCTCATAAGGCATTTTACATCTAGCACTTACTATTTTGGCACATAATTACATAAAATCAATCAATAGTACAACTCAATACACTGCATATTACTCAACTATCACATTTAGACTTACATGTTTGATCAAATAAGTCCCTAATCAAAATTCATTCTAGCATATCATGCACATTGATTATGAACGTTCCCTAAGGGAGAACTACATGTGATCTGAGACCCCTGGCATTGGAGTTAATATAGGTAGCAACTAGGATAAAAGGGGTTCTACTCTACATGATCGTAATATCCCACAACCCAGTTTTTCCCCTTATTTTGCATTTAATCTATTTTTTTTCATGTGTGTAAGTATTCATTAGGGTTTTAAAATATATTCAAGTAAATTATTTATAAAGGCAAGCTCCTAGAAGTCACAAAATCACCTACAAGTCCCTTAAAATCTCCTCAGCTTCCCTAAAAGTTTTAGATAACTCCAAGAAGGACATTGGCACGATAATTGGACACTATCACCACATGGCACTACTATCCTCATAAGGGCATTATTGTCCAAATTTTGATTTCAACTACAGTCACTAAATGGAAGATGTTTGATTGATTTTCAAGCCTATTTCAGCCTCTTGAGTAACATAAATACCTGTTTTACTGCAAATAAGTACATTTTATTTACATTTCTTATATTTCAAGAATAGCTTGTCAAATATATTATTTATTATATTTATCCTAAGTTATTATTATACTCAACCCTTTAACAACCTAGTAATTACATGCACTAAGTCCTAAATAGTTAAAATAATACTAAACAAAGTGCAAGAGGGATGCTAAAATAGAATGTATGAAATTTGAAAATCCTAACACAATCAATGAAAATAGGAAAAAGGACACAAAACCTAGTAGCATCTAGGGTTAGGGTTTGAGTAGTATTCAAAGTAAGTTAAGTTCACCAAATGATTTAACTTTTTAGGGTTATAAAATTTAAGACTTGGGTTGCTAAAGGGTTTAAGTATAGTAAATCATGGTAGAAATATGCAACAAATACATCCATTGATTTATAATAAAATTGACCTAGTTTGACCTTTATAAAAATAATAATAAATGATTTAAATTATTTGGGAATAATGGATTTTTATTCCTATTTTAGTTAAGGGTCTGGATTAATAAATTAGTACCGAATATAGAAATAAATATAGTCCTGATTTGTGTAATTGTTTGTCTTTTTCACCTTTCTAACAATATCAATAAATAAGAAGAAATATAACTTAGCTGGAAAACAATTTGAGATGACTAATACAGAGGTTGAAAATGGTTGTGTAGGACTGATAAGGTGTCATAAACCTAAATCTAGATTTCATTGTGCAAAAGGATAGGAGTGTCAAAAAGTGGATGCTTTGGTGTCTGGTGTTATTTTCCATTCCTACTATTATTCTTCAAACTAATCACAAAGACCTAAAACTTTTTGGGTAGTTACGTTGTGCTTGTAGAAGTATGCCTATGAAAACTCAAGCATTAGTTGTCAACAAAACTCGTTGTGGAGTTGATTTTGTCTTCAAACCCTACCCTTTATTATGCTTGATAAAATGACATTTGAGTCACTTGAGAAAGAGGGGGATTAGTGTGAAAGATGTACTAAATGTGTAATCCACACCCCTTATGTGGTCATGCTACCTACATACTAATATTTTAAAGAGGGATCAAACCATATGTAGTTTTTCCACCTAGTGTGCTTTGTGTAATAGTGTGATGTAGATTCAAATGCCAAATTGATAGTGTTTGATGTGGCTAGGGACTGGTATGAGTATTTGAGTAGGTTTATATTTATGTTGGGTGATTGTGTGCAAATAATAGATAAGTTTGCCTTAGTGATTTATTTGTATTCTTGTTTGCTTTATAAGTTTGGTCACCTCCTTTATAAATGAGCTTTGAGTGGGATTTTATAGGGAATAATTCTTCATGGGTCAGATTTATTCATGCTAGGCCAACCTAATTAAGGATAAGGATTGGATGAAAATGACTATTAGGGATTAAAGTGCAAATGGATAGGACTACCAAAAATGGGACACTTCTCCATGGGGAACTATAATCCAAATGGGGCACTCTTATCCTACATGCTCAGGACCTGGGGGAATTGAGTTGGAATGATCAATCATAAGGCTTCAGATGACTAGTAATGAGAAAAAAGGTGTCTATAAGGGTCACAAGAGTGTGCAAAAAGGATGTATGGATGGGGTGTCATAAACCACACTCAAACTACCAATTTTGACATTTTATATGACTATAGTAAATAATTACTTAACTAAAAATTAACTAAGATGTAAGATTTGGAGGCTACAAACTAGGACATGAGTTGATCTAAGTGTCATTGATAGGATCTAGGTGTCAAAACCCTTCTTGGATAGTATCACCCTAACTGAATAGTAACTCTAATGGTGTTAGTGTTATCTTTTAATGTTAGTGTCATCTATGCAAAAATGTTCTAATATTCTGGTTGCACTTGTGTTTGAGTCTACCAATCTTGTTTCTATGCATATGAGCTCTAATTCCCTATTGGTGAACTATTTTGATTGATTTTACATATAATCCCTAGACCTCCATATTATTAGGGCATTCAATTGGTAAAAGAAGCAAAGTGTGATGTTAGTGGGGTAGATTAGACATTTTCAACACCCCATTGTGATGAAAGTTGCCTACATACCAATACTTCAAGGAGGGATCATGTCTGATGTAGTTATCCCCACCTAAGTGTTGGTACAAGTACAAGTGAAGTTAGTATGAATTTCAGCTTGAATACTTTGAGTGTGTTTGAGATTGGGAATATGAGTAATCTTAGCTTAAGAATGTTTTAAATGGTTGTATGCATAAGTAATGTAGTGTTGAGTTGTGGAGCTAAAAGCTTCACTGATGAGCTAATGTGGAGGTTGTTGGGTTTAACCAGTAACCGACATTGGTTAGGGGTCAATCAGCATCGGCGACATTGGTTAGTGGTCGATCGACATCAGTCAAGGGTTGGCCGGCATCGGTCATCTATAGACCGACACCGACTTCTATGCATTTTTAGGCATTTCCAGAATTGCTATTTTTAGGAGAACAGTTAGTTTTCATGTAAAGATTAAAATTAGTCTTGAGTCTATTTTTCTAATTATTGTTTGCTTTCAATTCTATTTAAGAGACCCATGGGGCAGTATTGTAATTGAGAGAAAGGGGGAACAACTCAGTAATTGAGTTGATTGTAATTGATTGAGAGAGAGAGAGAGAGAACTCTTTGGGGAGAATTACTGTACATCTATGAGGTGTGAGGAGAAAGAGATTTCTTCATTGTATTTCCTTCTAGAAGAGTATAATATAAATTAGTTATTTCTCGTATCTCTTATTGTTTGTTGTTTTTGATTTTTAGTTACTTATTACTTCTAGTTTCAATTATGTGTTTAGTTGCTTATACAAAAGTAATAAATTGTATTATAAGATCCTGACAAGTGGTATCAGAGCTCTAAACACTAACAAGTGGTATCAAAGCGGGTTAGTGTTTGTTGATTACAAAATTCACTCACAGGTGTTTTTGATTGAGTGAGAGCAAAGCAATGGTAAAAGAAAGTAAACTAAGAATGGAGAAATTCAATGGCAAGAATTATCAATTATAGAGGATGCAGATAGAAGATTATATATATTAGAAAGATCTGTATTCATCGTTGGGTGGGGTTTCAAGTAAGCCCACAGATATGAAAGATGAAGAATGAAATGTTCTTGATAGAAAGGCTCTTGGATCTATAAGGTTGAGCCTGGCATCTTCTGTGATTTCCAACTTATCATAGGCAAAGACAACGGTAGAGTTAATGGATATTTTGGCAAATTTATATGAAAAACCCTCAGCTTTGAATAAAGTATATCTTATGAAGCAATTATTTAATTTACAAATACAAGAAGGTGGATCTATATCTAGTCATCTTAATGATTTCCATACAATAGTAAATCAGTTAAATTTAGTCAAAATAGTTTTTGATGATGAAATTAAGGCTCTCTTAATCT
The DNA here is from genome assembly GCA_037957365.1 of Torreya grandis. NCBI lineage: Eukaryota > Viridiplantae > Streptophyta > Pinopsida > Cupressales > Taxaceae > Torreya > Torreya grandis. Next base: position 745,991 of record JARHVA010001000.1, on the reverse strand, counting down.
TATGCTCTTTACCTAAAAGTTGGCATAGTTTGGTAATGGCAGTTAGTAATACTGCATCTGCTTCAAATATCTTGAAAGTTGATAATGTTGTTAGTGTAATCTTGAATGAAGAAATTCACAGAAAAAGCACAGGAGAAACATCAAGTAATGCTTTAAGTGTTGAAAGCAGGGAAAAGCAAAGAGAGAAGGGCAAGCAAGGGAAATCAAGGTCAAAGATGGGAAGTAGATCCAAATCCAGAAATGGAAGAATAACCTACTGGAATTGTGGAAAGAAGGGGCATGCAAAGAAAGATTGTTGGTTGAAGGATAACAAAGAAAATCAGCATGAAGGTAATAAAGAAGCAAAAGTTGTAGGTATTGTTGCACCGGATGCTCTTATAATTTATTTGGATAATAAAGTAGAATCATGGGTTTTAGATTCTAGTGCCTCTTTCCATGTAACCCTAAATAGAGAATTTTTCAATGATTATGTCCATGGAGACTTTGGAAAAGTTTATTTAGGGGATGATGAGCCTTGTCAAATTGTTGGCAAAGGAAAAGTGTAGCTGAAATTGCAGAATGGAAACACATGGGTGTTGAAGGATGTCATGTATGTACCCATCCTGAAGAGGAATCTAATTTCTTTAGGAAAGTTGGGTGATGAGGGTTGCACAGTAACTCTCACAATTGAATCTTAGAAAGTTTCCAAAGGTGTACTTATATTAGCAAGAGGTAAGAGAGTAGGTACAATTTATCTATCTACTTGTATTACTGATTATTCTCTTTTTGTTTTATCTACTTCAGATATAGATGCAAAGTTGTGGCACTGTAGGCTTGGTCACATGAGTGAGAAGGGAATGAATGTTCTTAAGTCAAAAGGTAAGCTTTCAGATTTGAAAATCATAGATTTAGATTTTTGTGAGCATTGTATTTTTGGGAAATAGAAGAAAGTGAGGTTTCTCAAAACTGGGTCAACAAAGAAGAAGCACAAGTTGGAGCTTGTTCACACAGACTTGTGGGGACCAGCTCAGGTAGCTTCTATTGGAAGATCACAGTATTATGTTTCTTTCATTGATGATGCTACAAGAAAGGTATAGGTTTATTGCATAAAGAGGAAATTTGATGTTTTTGACACATTTAAGAAATGGAAATCTTTGGTTGAGAATGAAACATGTTTGAGATTGAAGTGCCTTAGATCTAACAATGGTGGTGAGTACTGTAGCAATAAATTCAACAGTTACTATTCTATGAGTGGAATATGCAGGCAAAGGATGGTTCCAAGGACACCTCATCAAAATGGAGTTGTTGAAAGGATGAATAGAACAATAATGGAGCGTGCACAGAGTATGAGGTTGCATGTTGGTTTGCCCTTACATTTTTGGGCAAAAGTTGTAGATACTATAATTTACCTGATTAACAGAGGACCTTCTACTGCACTAGATGGTGGAATTCTAGAAGAGGCTTAGACAGGTAAAAAGGTAGATCTTTCATTTCTCAGATTTTTTGATTTTAAAGATTTTGTGCATATTGATAAAGAAAATAGAAAGAAGCCGGATGCTAAATCTATGCGGTGCACTTTCATTGGTTATGGTTTTGGAGATTTCAAATTTCAGTTGTGGAATTTAGAAACTAACAAAATTATTAGAAGTTGTGATGTAGTTTTCAATGAGAAGGTGATGTACAGTGATCAGCTCAAGAGATTGAATAATTCTGAGTAGGGCAATCTTGATTTGGAAGAGGTTATGATCCAAAATGAGCTCGTGGGTAAAAATCATCACTCACAGGAAAACACAGAGATCGACATCGGTTAGGTAGAAATCGATGTCGATCAGGTAGAAACTGATGTTGATCAGGTGGAACCGATGTCGGTTGGGTGTAGACCAGCATCGGTCAAAGATGACTAGGATCGATCAATGTTAGAAGGAAATTTGGGCTGACAACAAGCTGTAAATGAGTCTCAAATGCCCATAAGGAGGTCTAAAAGGGTAAGTAAACCTCCAATTCATTATTCCCCTTCTTTATACTAATTGTTGCTCACTGATGGTGGAGAACCAAAAAGTTTTGATGAGGTAATGAAGGTAGAATTCAAGAAATAGTGGGAGCATGGCATGAATGAGGAAATTGATTCCTTGGAAGAGAACCATATGTGGGATTTGGTTGAGTTGCCAGTTGGAAAGAAAGCACTAAAAAACAAATAGGTATACAGGTTAAAAGAAGGAGAGAATGGACAAATGTTGTTACTGCATGTAGATGATATGCTTGTTGCAGGTTTACACATGCAAGAAATTACTAAGCTTAAGGTAAAATTAGCTCACACATTTGCCATGAAGGATTTAGGAGCAGCAAAGAAAATCCTTGGCATGAGTATTAAGAGAGACAAAAAAAATCACAGTTTGATTTTGTCTCAAGAAAATTATGTGAATAAGGTGTTGGAGAGGTTCAATATGTAGGATGCAAAACCGGTAAGCACACCTATGGCTGGACACTTCAAGTTGAGCAAAGAACAGTGTCCTAAATCACATGATGAAGTTGAGTACATGAGTAGAGTCCATATGATTCAATAGTTGGGAGCTTGATGTATGAAATGGTATGTACTAGACCTGATATTGCCCAAGCAGTGAGAGTTGTCAGCAAGTTTATGGCCAATCCAGGAAAGGAACACTGGAAAGCAGTTCAGTGGATTCTCAGATATCTGAGAGGGACTAGCAGTATGCATTTATGCTATGGAGGGTCAAACAATTCTCTACATGGATATGTAGATTCAGATATGGCAGGTGACTTGCATGGTAGGAAGCACCATAGGATATGTGTTCACTGTTGGTGGAATGGCGGTTAGCTAAATTTCAAAGTTGTAGGAGGTTGTTACCTTGTCTACTATAGAGGCAGAATACATTATAGTCACAGAGGCTAGCAAGGAAATGATTTGGATGACTCGGTTCATGGAAGAGTTGGGAAAGGAGCAAGAGAGTTTCATATTGTATAGTGATAGTCAAAGTGCAATTCTTTTGGCAAAGAATTTAGCTTTCCATTCAAGAACCAAACATATACAGCTTAGGTACCACTTCATTAAACAGGTATTGGAGGATGGACAGTTGAAGCTGAAAAAGATCCATACGGATAAGAACTCTGTTGATATGTTAATAGCCAGTAACAAAGGAGAAGTTGAATCTTCATTCAACTTTTGTTGGTCTTCAAGATTGAACTTGAAGAGGGAGAAACAAGCTAGAGGATGTTGTTGTACAGGTACAAGTGCAGTTGTTTATCTCTAAGTGGGATATTGTTGAGTTGTGGAGCTAAAAGCTTCACTGATGAGCTAATGTGGAGGTTGGTAGGCTTAACTAGTAACTGGCATTGGTTACACAGTAACTGACATTGGTCAAAACCAACTGACATCAATTAGGGGTCGATCGGCATTGGCAACATCGATTAGTGATCGACCAACATCGGTCAGGGGTCAGTCGGCATCGGTCATCTATAGACCGACACCGACTTTTTGTGTTTCCAGGCATTTCTAGAATTGCTATTTTTAGGAGAATAGTTAGTTTGCATGTAAAAACTAAAATTAGTCTTGAGTCTATTTTTCTAATTATTGTTTGCTTTCAATTCTATTTAAGAGACCCATGGGGCAGTGTTGTAATTGAGAGAAAGGGGGAACAACTCAGTAATTGAGTTGATTGTAATTGATTGAGAGAGAGAGAGAGAGAACTCTTGATAGAGAATTACTGTACATCTACGAGGTGTGAGGAGAAAGAGATTTCTTCATTGTATTTCCTTCTGAAAGATTTTAATACAAATTGGTTATTTCTCGTATCTCTTATTATTTGTTGTTTCTGATTTCTAGTTACTTATTACTTCTGGATTTGTTGGGTGAATATTTTGTCGTCAACTAACTGATGACAAAATGGGTATATCAGCCAAAGCGTAGAGAGATTTACACCATGAAGAGTATGGGTTTACCAGATCTGGACGAAGTAAATCTCTCCTCTCATCAAGGAGAGGTTCCCTATTAATACTTATGTGCCAGATATATAATTAAGCAGAAAATAACAAATGGGGGTGGTATAATAGCATCTACCTCTCTTTTTTTAGGGGTAATGTACAAGGAACAAATGAGAGAAAATCTTGGTCTATCGCTAACAACACTCCTCTTCTTTCAGGAATGGTATTTAAACAGAGAGCAAGAAATCACCTGAAATAACAAAGTCACAAGAACGCTCACGCAAGCACAAAGTCTTTTGTAGCTTCTTCACAGATCTGGAACAAGTACAACCATACAGTAAAATGAAGCACAAAGTCTTCACCGGAAACTACAAAAGATAACTGAATCTCAAAGATAAAAGCAGCACAAAGTCTATCTTCTACTCTTTAGAAATGCCCTTAGATAAAATAAACACACCCACTTTGCTTATTAAATCAGATGAATAAGATATTACCAAGAAAAAGGACATAAAAACTATTTCCTAAATAACACAGACAATCTTAACACAAAGTTTGAAATAACCTGCTTCTCATTCATTCAACAGAATATGATTTACAAATTCGAGCACAAAGTCTCAAAAGTTGCTTCAATTTCAGCAGAGTATTTGCTATTAATTTTTCCAAGATGATTACAAATGAGGTTTCCACTATATATAGGGAGAAAATCCTCAAAAATAGAAAATAATAAAATATACAAAATATCTTGGTCAAAGATGACTCATCTTTGACTTTTAGATATTTTTCTGAACTTTTACATGTAATTACATTTTTCAAAACTACATGCACTTTGCACAAAATAGAAGTGCATAAGGATAGAAGAAGAAAGAAGGAGAGAGAGATTCAGTTTGGGCCGTCAAATTTCTTCAGATGAGCATCGTATATTGTGATAGATGCCTAAATTCCTATGTTGTCTGGTGCAACTACGTTCTTGGAGACGATTCTTGCTCGGATCAGTGCATCTTTTAATGCTGTGATGGCTTTAGTATGGCCAGTTAACCTGGATTTTAGTTTCTCCAAATTTAACTGAGCATCTAGAATGTTGTCCACCGAAGACATTGAGAATAATTTTTCTTCAAAATCTTTTTGAATCATCTCCTCTGTCGGAAGGAACTGATGGTCCTTAGAGGTCAAGTCGCATGGCAGCTCTTCTAGCTTATTTAGCAGGCTCAGGTCACTCTTCTCACTAGCTTCCTTGAAAGCTTTAAGATCATCGATTAAATCTGAGTACCTGGATTCTGAAGACCAGTGACTCCTTGATCTCAACATAGGAGTCCTTCTTGGAGATGACACCGATAGATATCAGGGTGCTCTTTTTGAGATTTTTCATTTCTTTCCATCTGCCCAGATCTTTCTCCAAGCTGTCAATCTCTTGAGAAATGAGGGAGACGAAGTCATCTACCTGTGTTTTTACTTTCTTCATTTTACCTGTCCTTTCTACCACTTATGTAAGCAAAGAGACTCCCTGAGTACACATTCTTTCGATATATTCCTCCAAGACTTTCCCCTTTAAATAAGTCTTTTCTACTCTTTGAATGACTGAGTCATCCACTGAGAAGGCCTTTGGAGTTGCTGCGTCAGGAGGAAGAGTGAACCTTTTGATCACTGCTGTCAGCTGTTTTGTTTTGGCTTTGTAGTAATCTTTCATCTCCTTTTCTCTGTCAAATTTTTGGACCATAATGTCCATGGCAGCTTGGAGATCGCTTTTCGCACCTTCGTGAGTAACTTTGCCAAGTTCAACACGAGAGATGGAATAGTTTCTCATCTCAAAACCCTCAAGGGTTGCATCTTGTGGGGGCCTGGCCATTTCTAAAAATTTCTATCCTTTCTCTTCAACTAATTTGGAAAGGATTCTTGGCCTCTTCGAAGCCTTTGCTTTTACTGGCACTAACTTGCCAAAGTCGAACTCATCTGGGGAGATGGCCATCTTCTTTCTTTTTAGCATGAAAGCAGACATCCAAGGTGAGAGAGAAGTACCTATTGTGGCAATGGTTGTCTCTGCTGGTGTTACTATAGCAGCTTCTACGTTGCTAGTGGTGACAGTAGTTGCAGTCAGAGTAACTGGCAAAATTGCATCAACTACTGATTTTGGCTCGGGTGCAGGGCTTACTGGCAAGGTGAAAGAAGGAGATGACAGACTTGGAATGGATCCAGAAGAGCGAGGGGAACCTTCGGAAGGATCTTGAGGATCACCAAAAACAACCTTGGAAGGAGAAGCAGCTCCAGAAGAGGGGACACTTATTGGGGAGATAGAAGAAATGGGCACCACATGAGATTGAGGGGGAGAAGGAGAGGCGCTCTGAATTGGTTGTGCTTGTTCCTGCGAGAGTGGAGACCCAACACTTGGTTGTTCTGATGGTTGATCCTCTATTTCCATGGGCTGAGCTACTTGTGCCTCGAGGCTTTGTTCTTTGGTTCCTTTTGTCGCCGTTGCAGGCTCTTCAGTGGCCTTAGGTTTCTTGGATACAAAGACGATCCTTGGCTTGTGAGGCCCAGAAGAAGAAGGGACATCACCCTTATTTTTGGTTTTGTTCTCTGCTTTCCTCTTCAATTCTACCTAGTATTCAGCCTCTGATCTTGTAATAAATTCTCTCAAGGTGATCCCTTTGGCTGCTAACCAATCATTGGAGTTAGCCAATATTGGTTCGAATCTTTTTCTCAGAGAAGTCAGCGCCTTCTGAGACCACTGAATTAGAGGGAGAGGGGAACCAGCAACTTTTTCTATCAGATACCTGTTGTTTATGATGTTTCCATCATTAATTAGACCTGATGATATCTCTGCAAGTTCAAGGTATTCTATCTGCTCCAGTGTTAGATGGCAATAGTCCAATTTCCTTATTTCTTCGGCTGTCCTCAGGTCCACCCAGATATCCTCAATCATGGGTTCGTGGGACTGAGTTTTCCTTCTGATCTTTTCCTTGACTCCCCTGTAGTCAAATTTCTCCCATCTCTTGAATGGCTTGATAGTAACCATCTGCATTTTTGTTTCCATAACCCTGGCTTTGGTTGATGTGGCAATTGAAAACCTACCAATCTGGATCAGAAACTTGAAACTGGGTCTCTTGAGTTCTATCTGTTTAGTATGCACGATAGCCAATTGTCGGCAAAGCTCCATTAGGATTAACTTGTCAGAAGGGAATTTGGGGAGCATATAAGGGTATCCTTGGTAAAAATCAACTCGAAGATAATAGAAAGTAGGGAACTAGAGGAACATGCAGCCATAGCCGTTTATTACTACCCAGGCCTCGTCTGATATTCTCTTCTATTCGAGCTGAGGATCGAAGAGACACAAAAACACGGCAAAGAATGCATCATTGACTCATTTGAAATGACGTGTTGACCCCTGAAGCGTTAGTTGAGGATAATATGAGTAGACCGGGGTGATCTTTCTATCTCCTGCTGTAGTTAATCTTGGGAAAGATCGCATTGCGATAGCTATATAGATCAGGTACGAAGTCATGTAGAACTTGAAAGAAGTGTGTACCTTGGTCAACTGTTCATGAATGGCATTGCTGATTTGTTCTCCTCAAAAGATAGTTTGCTTGCCCTGGAGGATGATCTTAATGAATGGGTACATCCATTCATGGAACTATGAAGAAGACGGGAGGCCCCGTACTCTCCTAAAAAGGGTGATCAAGTCACCAACTTCTTCGACAAAGTCACTCCCTGGGAAGTTCTTCAGCCATCTAGAGAGGTCGGTCCTAGGGGTCTTTAGCCACTTGTAATTGATTACTTTCTTTGCCCTTTCAGGGTCTTTGTTGTACTCATTTTGTGCGTTCACGAAGTCGATTTGGGTTACTTCGGTGGTTGGAAGACACAAGAAAATTTTGTCGATAAAATCGGGGTCCAATTGAATTATCATGTTACCACTGGCATCTGAAACTGATCTGGTCTCTTTGTTGTAAAAATGCATGCACTAGAGGATGAACTCAGCATGATGTCCTGCCACCGAAAAGGCAGCCACCAGGTGGATGTTGCTCTCAACAATCCTCTTTATCCCAGTATTGGGATTTGTCGCCTTTGTTCGTGCCAGGAACTCGGCCATGTCCATGTGGCCGATTTCGGTGTCTCAAATGTCGTCGACATTTGAAGAGACTGATGTGGGCAAAAATATGCCCTGGTACTTATATTTCATGCTTTTTGCCTTTTTGGAAGACGCTTCTGTCATGTAGAACGATCCTGACTGGATGGGAGCAAGTGTGCAGGAATCCACTGAAAGTGCTGCAGTCATGATCACAGATGAGAGGAGAGTGAATGAGAGAGGAAAAGTGCAATTTAAGTGATAATGGTTACTAGAGGTCACTTAAAAAGGCCAAGATGGGAGAAGGAATTGAAAACGAGGAGAAAGGGAAAGAAAGGGACAACTCAGAAAAAAATTCCTAAGAGTTAAGTGAAAATAGAGAAAAAAATGCAGGGACGGCAAAAATCGCTGCCCTTGCAAGTGGAAATAAAACATGCAGAGGTGGCCATTTTTGCCGCCCTTGCAGGCATGGAAGAGAAAGCAAGGGTGGCAATTTTTTTCTCCCCTGTAATACAGTTATAAAATCGTGCAGGGGCGGCAATTTTTGCCGCCCTTGCACATAGAGGGAAGAAAACGTGCAGGGGAGGTGATTTTTGTCACCCTTGCACATAGAGGGAAGAAAAAGAAAACATGGGTGGCAAAAAATGCCGTTTGCGTGAGTTTGTAAAGTGCACCCACGGGTAGAGGAAAAAAGAGAAGCCCACGGTGAGGGAGGGAAAGGTGGAAGGATGCGGGTAGGAGAGGAGGGACAAGTGGAAGGACGCGGGTAAGTACATGGGCCAGAGGAGAGAGGAAGGAGGAAAGAAAAAACTAAAACATCTAACTAATGCTAAGTTAAAATAAAAAGAAAACAAGAAATAAATGCAAAAAACAAACCCTACCTGAGAAACTGTGCGCGCCACGAGGTTGAATCCGCGAACACGTGCTTCAAATCATCAACTAGGGCACTCAGGTGTAAGAGTAGGAGGAGAAGAGGAAGCAATGAGGAGAATGAGGCTCAAATTGGATTATATGGGGTGAAAAACCCACCCCAACAACCCGCCGCGCATAGCCATTAATGCTTACACAGAAATTGAGGCATGCAAGGACGGTAATTTTTGCTGCCCTTGCATTTTTTGATTCATCCTACAGGGGCAGTGATTTTCGTCGCCCTTGCATGCCAAGGAGTAGGGGCAGCAAAAATTGCCACCCTTGTGGAAAAAGTGCAGGGGCGGCAAAATTTTCCCCCTTGCACAAAAAGCAAAGGAAATGGAGAGGCAGCAAAAAATATCGCCCCTGCAAGAAAAAAGAAAGAAAAGACAAACTCCGAAAGGAGAGTCTGGGGGAGGAAAACTTGGCTGGGATGAGATGGTAACCACTTTCTCATTTCGAAGCCAACGTGAAAACAAATTTTGAAATTCATCTCGAAAAATGAATTTAGAGAGACGAAAGACGAAATGGACAAGTTTCGTAGGAGGTTGTTTCCAAAAACGAGCTAAGCTAAATTTAGAAACAACAGTTGGCTCCTATTGGGGGACTTCCGTTTAATCGAATTGATTAGTGGGAGTAGAAACCAGTCTCTAAGTGCCTTCATCCAAGCCATTGGGCTATGGAGTCAAGCGAAAAATGAAAGAAAAACAGACAAAACATAAAAACTATACATATATACAAACGGACTCATCTGAGCTTCAAAGATTGAATAGCTTGAGATGCTGTCCACTGTGAGGTAGTGCAAATGGTGTTCCATATTGGTACTGCAACAAGAAGCTAGCCTCACCACAGAGCTGTCGAATGGTAAACGGGCCTCTCCACAGGGAGTCAAATTTTCTATGCATCCCTTTTGGTTCTCGCCTCTTGTCCCATAACAAGACCTGATCTCCGACTTAGAATTCACGCACTCTAGCCCTCTTATCAAAAAGTGCTTTTACCCAGTCCTGATGTTCCTTGATTCGATCCACTATCATAACTCATTATTCATTCAGCTCGATTAGACACATGATTCATTTGTCAACTGAGCTTTCAAAGGTCAAGTCTTCGATTGCTCTGGTTAACCTGAGCATTGGTAATTCAAGGGTGATAGGAATTTTTGCATTCAATCCATACAGAAGTTGGAAGGGTGACATACCTATAGCCTTTTTAGGTGTTATCCTGTCGGCCCATAAAGCATCATACAAAGCTTTGTGCCATGTTCCCTGATTGTGTCCACCAACTTTTTGATAATGGTGACCAAGTTCTTGTTACTTGATTCTGCTTGGCCATTCCCTTAAGGAAAATAGTCTGAAGTGTAGGATAAGGTAATCCCATAATGGAAAAAAAATTTAGTAATTTCGTGTGACGAAAAATAGGCCACATTATCTGTTATGATCTTGAGTGGAACCCCAAACTTGGAGATAATATTTTTTTTGAGAAAGCTGCATACCACTTCAGACGTAGCATGCTTAGTTGGGATGGCCTCCACCCACTTGGTAAAGTAATCTGTTGCGGTGAGGACTTAATCATGTCCAGCACTTGAAGATGGGTTGACTATTCCAATGAAGTCAATACCCCACTGCTGAAATAGTTCTTCAATCACGACTGGCTTGAGGGGTAGAGTAGGTAGCTTAGGCTTTCCAACAAATTGCTGACATAGTTCACACCTACGCACCCATTTGTAGGCATCTTGAAAAAGCGTGGGCCAATAATACCTTGCTCACAGAATTTTGTGTGCCGTCACTGGTGCAGAGAAATGTCCTCCATAGGCCAAATTGTGAAAAGATTCTAAGAGTCTTTCTTGTTGAGCTTTGTCAACACAACAAAGAAATGCCTCGTCCAGGTTTCTCTTGTAAAGACCATTTTTCCATAGAACATAACCAACTGCTTTCAATTTAACATTATGTTTCTCTTTGAAAGAAAGATGAGCAGGACACTCACCATATGTCAAAAAATAAGCAATGTTAGAATACCACTCATCAGTAGTGGCGACAAAGAGAACCGTAGGCACGCCTTCGATCTCTTCTTCTTCACTTTCTAATTTACCTAGAATGTTGTTGGCGATCAACTGACAGATAACCCTTCCTCGTACGAGCTTAGTTGGTTTGATGTCCAGATCAAACGCTTGAGTTTTGGCAATCCAGTTACCTCTCTTTGTACCGAACTCTTGCTGAGTCAAAATGGATTTTACTATTGTATCTGGTACGAGAACTTTAGTGTGAGAATTCAAGATATAAAATTTGAAATGCTTGATAGCTTTGACCGCGGCGTATGCATGCTTCTCTATAAGGGAATATTTCAGCTCGTGATCCTTTAGTGGACAACTCATGAATGAGATAGGAGATTCTGGGCCTTCTGGATTTTACTGAACCAGAATAGCTAATAGTGTATGCTCAGAGGTATAACTATATATCTTGAAATTTTTAGTATAATCTGGACAAAACCAGGACTGGTGCACGAGCGATTACTTCCTTAATCTCTTTGAATGCCGACTTACCCTCAGCAGTCCACCTAAACGTAGCATTGCCCTTCATCATGTTAACAATATGACAGGTTTTCTCAGCAAACTCAGGAATAAACCTTCTAAACAAATTCACATTTCCAAAGAAAGAGTGAACTGCAGTCTTGCTGGTAGGCAGAGTAAGCTTCGAGATGGACTTGACTCTTTCTGAATCAATTCTAATACCTTCTCGAGACACGATGTGTCCGAGAAGTTTCCCTTCAGTTACTCCAAAGATGGATTTCTTTGGGTTTAAAGAGATACCGTTTTGACGACAGCGTTCTAGTACCTTTTGCAAATGGTGAACATGCTCAGAATGATGTTTTGAAAATATCGTCAGATCGTCCAGGAATACTACAATGAATTTTCCCATATCGTCCTTGAAAGCAAGATCCATCGCCCTTTGAAAAGTGGTGCTTGCATTTATCAGACCAAAAAGCATCCTGTGGTAAGTGAAAGTGCCCCAAGGTGTGGTGAACGTTGTCTTGTGTTGATCTGCTTTCCTGACTTCGACTTGATTATACCCTAAAAAATCGTCTAGCATTGATAACATTTCTAAACCTATTACCATCTGCAGAACTTGATCCATGATGGGGAGAGGGTAATTATCTTTTAATGACAACTGATTTAAGTTCCTGAAATCCACATAGATTCAAATTTGGCCATTCTTTTTTCTGATAGGTACTATGTTGGTGATCCACGTTGAGTGACGTATTGAAAAAATTATCTGGGCATCTAGCATTTTTTATATCTCAGCTAAAATAGTACCTGAGATTTTTGGATTATATTGCCTAGATTTTTATTTGTAAGGTATAGAGTTCACTTTCAAGGGAATGTCATGACGGATGTCATTTGGACTGAGAGATTTCAAGTCATCGTAGGAATAGGCCAACACATCTATATACTGACGGAGCAGACTAGCAAGCTCGAACCTTTCCTCAGGAGTGCAGTCTTTCCCAATGTTTACCATCTTGGGATCGCGCTTGGTTCCTAAGTTTACTTGATAAAAAACTTGGAAAGAATTTGAATCTGTTCGTTGTTGTTTGACAAACCTGTCATGGTTATCAAACAAATTCTCTAGGGAAACTAGACCTTTGGGAATTTTATTCCCTCTGAGCTGTAAGAAATCTTTACCTGTATTAGCCTAAGTTTTAGGGGCTGCCCCACACTCTCAGGGTTCACTACCTTCAAAATGCAGTTGTTCGAAACTATCCTTTTACTCTAAGAAGGCGATGATTTGATCATCATTGTTAAACACTTGTCAGTGGTCGGCATTATCTGGTATGCTTGGTCAAAAAACTAGTTCAATAGTGTACCTACCTCCCTTAAAGTCTGGGTGAGGAACTAAAAGGGTGGCAGAGACAGCCAATGCATTTGCTCGGTCATTGAATTCCCTCGAAATGGCAGAGATGTTGAAGGCATCAAAATTTTCAATCTGATCCCAGACCAGGTTGCGATAGTGGTGCAACCTCTCATTCTTGGTCTGATAGAGGTTCCTCACCTAACAGACTATCAACTCAGCATCTCCTTTAGCATGGAGTTCCCTAATGCCCCTTTCTCTGGTAGCTTGTAGTTCGAGCAACAGGAATTCGTATTCAGCCATGTTGTTGGTATTGTTGAACTGCAATTTGTAGGAAAAAGGGGTAATTTCTCCTTGAGGAGATACCAACACAACTCCAGCTCCTGACCTTGTAGAAGAGTAGATGTCATCAAACTCTAAGGTCCATACTTCATTAGATACTGTTTTTTTCAAAAAAACTTTTTTGCTTTGAGGAAGGGGTTCTTCCACGTGTTCATTTTGCTTTGGCACTTTACCCTTTGCGTCAGCTGAAACCAAATCTAAGTCATCACCCGTAGGAGTTTCATCAGATGAATCGTTGATCTCATCCGTAGACAAGAAATAGTTGCCCATGCCTGAAGACTCAAATAAAATTTGAGCTTCAGGTGCTGCAGAACGAGTAACTACATACCTGGCCTCTTCTTCAAGAGTAACTTCTTCATGACGCCTTGAATTGGAATTCTTTCTTCTGACAGGTCCATGCTTAATTCGCCTCCAACATCCTTGCAAAAATTTTGTCCAAGCAGGATACCGTAAGATGTTGAAACATTGGCTACTAAAACTGTCATTTTTATCCGCTTTTCTGAAAAAGCCGCGAAGGCATATTGAGCGTCTTTTATTTGACCAAGGAGAGGAACTTGCTTGTTTTCCATGGAAAAACACCTCCCAAAAGTTTTGGTCAAGGTCAGGCCGAGGGAATCTGCCACTTTTGCGGGCATGACATTATTTGAAGCTCCAGAGTCTATAATACAATTACTCAGTTTGTAGCCATTTATAAGCAGGAAAACATAGAAAGGTTCTATTTTTCCAAGAGCGACAGGAGGAGTCACAACAATATTTTTTTGGGCCGGTTGGTCTTTAGCGGGATCAGGAACAACTTTCAAAGAGTCTTATCCTACAGTGACGGTTTTGTTTTTCACATATTCTGCCAACCTATCAAATTGTTCTGGGTTAGCTCTCAAATATTCAACCTCTATCATTTGAATTTTTAGTCTTTCTAGCATGATCAATTATATCAAATAATTGAAAAGAACTTGCAATAGAGGAAGAGAGTCCATCATCAGGGGTTTTGACAAGTACGGCACTGGTCTGAGTAGCAGAGGTGGAAGATATCGGGTGGTTGGGAGTAATCACTTTTTTATGGGTTACCTGATCTTTTGATTGCGGAAGCAATGGAGTCCCGCATTTGGCAATAGAAATTGTTGGTCAGGGTTCTTCATCTGCCTTTCCTTTGTCAATCTGTGAAGTCAACTAATTTTGAAATCTGATAAAAATAGCGTAAGCTCCATCCAAATCCTCCCCTTTACTTCCAGCTTCATCCTGATAATCTAGGAAACTGATATTAGAGTCGCCAGCTAATTCTTCTTCCTGCTCATCGAAGAGATTAGCATTTTCTTATTGATCTAATTGTGGTTGAAAAGAGTTGTCATGCTCAGATTCCAGGTAGCCGACTGCTGAATTGGCAGGTGCTACTTCAATGGCTAATCTCCCTGAAGGGGGAGGTAGGCGGTTAGATTGCCCTTGGTTTCGAGCAGCATTACCCTGATATTATTGATTTTGGAACGTTCTCCTGGGTGCGTCTTGATAGGTAGGAGCAGACGTACCTTGGGCTATTTGTCTCTTCAAAGCTATTAGTTCATTTGTTAATTTTTGCACCATAGGGTCCATAGTGCCCGTGGAAGAGCTTTCAGCTGATGAAGGGAATTTATTTTTACTAGGATCTTTTCTAATCTTACCTACCAGGATAAGATCATCTTTCATCTCGGTAGCTAAACTTTGAGCCAAGGCTAGGTCCATAGGGCCAGCTCGCCTCAACAAGAAACTTACTTTGGGAAGATATGATTTGATGAAAAAGCACCTGAGATTTTTCAACGTGGGTTGAGCCACAATCAGAATTCGGTTCCTCAATTTGTTGAATTTAGCTATGAAATCCCTCATGGGTTCCTGAGATTCTTTCTTCAACTGTGTTAGCTAAGCTAACAAAGCATGTGCATCTTCATCAAGTTTAAACCTAGCTTCGAATTTGGACTTGAGCGTATCTCAGTCCGTTACTGACCCAGCCTGCAGGTGATAGAACCAATCCATGGCAGCTCCTTGTAGGGTTTCCACAAAAAGTCTCACTGCTACATCTTCAAATTTGACACCGATTATGCCACATGCTATAGAGAAAGCGGCAATATGCTCATCGGGATGAACCTTCCCATCACCAAAAAACTTAGGAAAATTTTTCTTAGAACTACGAGGTAGTTCATGTAGAGGTGCAGTCAAGTTAAGGGGACCAAAGGAATTGCCCCACGGGCCTTGAGCCATTATGATAGGAAGATTAAATGGCGGGATAACAAACCTTGGTGGAGTGTTTATAGGCAGGCGATGATTAACAGTGGGAAAAGAAGTTCTACCTTGCGTTGGTGACCTGACAAGGCTAGAAGGAAAACTCCTAGACCGTTGAAGAGAAGCTGATGGAGGAAATAGATCAAAATTACACTGTTGTGCCAACTCAAACACAGGGTCAACAACACCCTTAGATCTCTGGCTTCTTGTGTAGCGTGGAGTTTCCAGATTTTTAAAATGAAAATGGGACCAAAACTATTTCAAGCTAAAGCTTAAGGCTTCAAAATGCACATTCGTATTCCAGCGGTTCTGGTTTTATAGACCAGATAATATAACGGAGGTTAATGGTAAGGCTATAATGATAATGGGTAAGACATGAAATGGAGTCGCCAGACTATGTAATGGATAAGGGTAGGGACTGCCTCAATTTGAAACTTGAGGTTTTAGACTGCACATCTGAGTCCCTAGTGGAGTCGCCAAAAAATTGTTGGGTGAATATTTTGTCGTCAACTAACTGATGACAAAATGGGTATATCAGCCACAGCGTAGAGAGATTTACACCACGAAGAGTATGGGTTTACCAGATCTGAATGAAGTAAATCTCTCCTCTCATCAAGGGGAGGTTCACTATTAATACTTATGTGCCAGATATATAATTAAGCAAAAAATAACACATGGGTGTGCTATAACAGCATCTACCTCTTTTTTTTCAGGGGTAATGTACAAGGAACAAATGAGAGAAAATCTTGGTCTATCGCTAACAACACTCCTCTTCTTTCAGAAATGGTATTTAAACAGAGAGCAAGAAATCACCTGAAGTAACAAAGTCACAAGAACACTCACGCAAGCACAAAGTCTTCCGTAGCTTCTTCACAGATCTGAAACAAATACAACCGTATAGTAAAATGAAGCACAAAGTCTTCACTTGAAACTATAAAAGATAATTGAATCTCAAAGATAAAAGCAGCACAAAGTCTATCTTCTACCCTTTAGAAACGCCCTTAGATAAAATAAACACACCCACTTTGTTTATTAAATCAGATGAATAAGATATTATCAGGAAAAAGGACATAAGAACTATTTCTTAAATAACACAGACAATCTCAACACAAAGTCTGAAATAACCTGCTTCTCATTCATTCAACAGAATATGATTTACAAATTCGAGCACAAAGTCTCAAAAGTTGTTTCAATTTCAGCAGAGTATTTGTTATTAATTTTTCCAAGATGATTACAAATGAGGTCTCCACTATATATAGGGAGAAAATCCTCAAAAACAGAAAATAATAAAATATACAAAATATCTTGGTCAAAGATGACTCATCTTTGACTTTTAGATATTTTTTCGAACTTTTACATGTAATTACATTTTTCAAAACTGCATGCACTTTGCACAAAATAGAAGTGCATAAGGATAGAAGAAGAAAGAAGGAGAGAGAGATTCAGTTTGGGTTGCCAGGTTTCTTCAGATGAGCATTGTACATTGCGATAGATGCCTGAATTCCTATGTTGTCTGGCATAACTGTGTTCTTGGAGATGATTCTTGCTCGGATCAATGCGTCTTTCAATGTTGTGATGGCTTTAGTATGTCTAGTTAACCTGGATTTTAGATTCTTCAAAGTTAACTGAGCATCTAGAATGCTGTCCACCGAAGACATTGAGAATGATTTTTCTTCAAAATCTTTCTGAATCATCTCCTTGAAATTTTGAATCATCTCCTCTGCTGGAAGGAACTGATGGTCCTTAGAGGTCAAGTCGCATGGCAGCTCTTCTAACTTATTTAGCAGGCTCAGGTCACTCTTCTCACTAGCTTCCTTGAAAGCTTTAAGATCATCGATTAAATCTTTGAGTACCTGGATTCTGAAGACCAGTGACTCCTTGATCTCAACATAGGAGTCCTTCTTGGAGATGACACCGATAGATATCAGGGTGCTCTTTTTGAGATTTTTCATTTCTTTCCATCTATCGAGATCTTTCTCCAAGCTGTCAATCTCTTGAAAAATGAGGGAGATGAAGTCATCTACCTGTGTTTTTACTTTCTTCATTTTACCTATCCTTTCTGCCACTTCTATAAGCAAAGAGACTCCCTGAGTATGCATTCTTTCGATATAGTCCTCCAAGACTTTCCCCTTTAAATAAGTCTTTTCTGCTCTTTGAATGACGAAGTCATCCACTGAGAAGGCCTCTAGAGTTGCTGCTTCAGGAGAAAGAGTGAACCTTTTGATCACTGCTGTCAGTTATTCTGTTCTGGCTTTGTAGTAATATTTCATCTCCTTTTCTCTGTCGAATTTTTGGACCATAATGTCCATGTCAGCCTGGAGATCGCTTTTCGCACCTTCATGAGTAACTTTGCCAAGTTCAACACGAAAGATGGAATAGCTGCTCATCTCAAAACCCTCAAGGATTGCATCTTGTGGGGGCCTGGCCATTTCCAAAAAAAATTGCCCTTTCTCTTCAACTAATTTGGAAAGGATTCTTGGCCTCTTCGGAGCCTTTGCTTTTACCGGCACTAACTTGCCAAAGTCAAACTCATCTGGGGAGATGGCCATCTTCTTTTTTTTGGCATGAAAGCAGACATTCAAGGCGGGAGAGAAGTACCTATTGTGGCAATGGTTGTCTCTGCTGGTGTTACTGTAGCAGCTTCTACGCTGCTAGTGGTGACAGTAGTTTCAGTCAGAGTAACTGGCGAAACTGCATCAACTACTGATTCAGGCTCAGGTGCAGGGCTTGCTGGCAAGGTGAAAGAAGGAGATGACAGACTTGGAATGGATCCAGAAGAGCGAGGACAACCTCCAGAAGGATCTTGAGGATTGCCAAAAACAACTCTAGAAGGAAAAGCAGCTCTGAAAGAGGGGACACTGATTAGGGAGATAGGAGAAACGAGCACCACAGGAGATTGAGGGGGAGAAGGAGAGGCGCTCTGAATTGGCTGCGCTTGTTCCTGCGAGAGTGGAGACCCAACACTTGGTTGTTCTAATGGTTGATCCTCTATTTCCATGGGCTGAGCTACCTATGCCTTGGGGCTTTGTTCTTTGGTTCCTTTTGTCGCCGCTGTAGACTCTTCAGTGGCCTTAGGTTTCTTGGATACAAAGATGATCCTTAGCTTGTGAGGCCCAGAAGAAGAAAGGACATCACCCTTATTTTTGGTTTTGTTCTCTGCTTTTCTCTTCAATTTTGCCTGGTATTCAGCCTCTGATCCTGTAATAAATTCTCTCAAGGTGATCTTTTTGGCTGCTAACCAATCATTGGTGTTAGCCAATATTGGTTTGAATCTTTTTCTCAGAGAAGTCAGCGCCTTTTGAGACCACTGAATTGGAGGGAGAGGGGAACTAGCAACCTTTTCTGTTAGATACCTATTGTTTATGATGTTCCCATCATCAATTAGACCTGATGGGATCTCTACAATTTCAAGGTATTCTATTTGCTCCAGTGTTAGACGGCAATAGTCTATTTTCCTTATTTCTTCAGCCATTCTCAGGTCCACCCAGATATCCTCAATCATGGGTTCGTGGGACTGAGTTTTCCTTCTGATCTTTTCCTTGACTCCCCTGTACTCAAATTTCTCCTGTCTCTTGAATGGCTTGATAGTAACCATCTACATTTTTGTTTCCATAACCCTTGCTTTGGTTGATGTGGCAACTGAAAACCTACCAATCTGGATCGGAAACTTGAAACCGGGTCTCTTGAGTTCCATCTGTTTAGTATGCACAACAGCCAGTTGTCGGCAAAGCTCCATTAGGACTAACTTGTCAGAAGGGAATTTAGGGAGTATATAAGGGTATCCTTGGTAAAAACCAACCTGAAGATAACAGAAAGTAGGGAACTGGAGGAACATGCAGCCATAGCCGTTTACTACTACCCAGGCCTCGTCTGATATTCTCTTCTACTCGAGCTGAGGATCGAAGAGACACAAAAACATGGCAAAGAATGCATTATTGACTTGTTTGAAATGACGTGTTGACCCCTTAAGCATCAGCTAAGGATAATACGAGTAGATCAGGGTGATCTTTTTATCTCTTGTTGTAGTTAATCTCGAGAAAGATCGCATTGCGGCAGCTATATAGACCAGGTACAAAGTCATGTAGAACTTGAAAGACGTTTGTACCTTGGTCAACTGTTCATGAATGGCATTGCTAATTTGTTCTCCCCAAAAGATAGTTTGCTTGCCCTGGAGGATGATCTTAATGAATGGGTACATCCATTCATGGAACTGTGAAGAAGACAGGAGGCCCCATACTCTGCTGAGAAGGGTGATCAAGTCACCAACTTCTTCGACGAAGTCACTCCTTAGGAAGTTCTTCGGCCATCTAGAGAGCTCGGTCCTGGGGGTCTTTAGCCACTTGTAATTGATTAATTTCTTTGCCCTTTTAGGGTCTTTGTTGTACTCCTTTTGTGCGTTCACGAAGTCAATTTGGGTTACTTCGATGGCTGGAGGACACAAGAAAACTTTGTCAATAAAATCGAGGTCCAACCAAATTATCATGCTGCCACTGGCATCTGAAATCGATCTGGTCTCTTTGTTATAAAAATACGTGCACTAGAGGACAAACTCAACATGATGTGTTGCCACCATAAAGGCGGCCACCAGGTGGATGTTGCTCTCAACAATCCTCTTTATCCCAGTGCTGGGATTTGTCATCTTTGTTCACACCAGGAACTCGGCCATGTCCACATGGATGATCTCGGTGTCTCGAATGTCGTCGACATTCAAGGAGACTGATGTGGGTGAGAAGATGCTCTGGTACTTATATTTCATGATTTTCACCTTTTTGGGAGATGCTTCCATCATGGAGAATGATTCTGACTGGATGGGAGCAAGTGTGCAGGAATCTGCTGAAGGTGCTGCAGTCATGATCACAGATGAGAAGAGAGTGAATGAGAGAGGAAAAGTGCAATTTAAGTGATAATGGTTACTGGAGGTCACTTAAAAAGGCCAAGATGGGAGAAGGAATGGAAAATGAGGAGAAAGGGAAAGAAAGGGACAACTTAGAAAAAAAATCTGAGAGTTAAGCAAAAACGGAGAAAAAAATGTAGGGGCGGTGAAAATTGCCGCCTCTACAAAAAGTTGGAAAAGGGAGTAAGGGCAGCAAAAATTGCAGCCCTTGCAGTTAGAAATAAAACATGCAGGGGCAGTAATTTTCACCACCCTTGCAGGCATGGAAGAGAAAGTAGGGGCAGCAATTTTTGCTACCCCTGTAATACAGTTATAAAATCGTGCATAGGCGGCGATTTTTGCCGCCCTTGCATGTAGAGGGAAGAAAACATGCAGGGTGGCAATTTTCACTGCCCTTGCATGTAGAGGGAAGAAAATGTGTAGGGGCAGCGATTTTCACTACCCTTGCACGTAGAGGGAAGAAAAAGAAAATGCGGGTGGCAAGAAACGCCGCTCACGTGAGTTTGTAAAGTTCACCCGCGGGCAGAGGGAAAAAGAGAAGCCCGCAGCGAGGGAGGGAAAGGTGGAAGTATGCGGGTAGGAGAGGAGGGATAGGTGGAAGGACGCGGGCAAGTACGTGGGCTGGAGGAGAGTGTAGACACTGAAATCATGTCTACTCCCTAGGTTAACTCCCCCCTTGGTCCCCTTTGGTCCACTTAACCACTCCTAACCCATGTCTTGTTAATTTGAAATAATTAGCTATTTTAAATTAACAAAACTCCTTTTCTCTTTCCCCTTGCCACCTCACCACCCTTGGATACCCTTCTTTAGATTCCCTTCATTCCCCACATGGCCAATATTAATGCTTGGACCCCCATTCCAACTTCTCCCCTTTAACCTCTCATCCATTTTAATCACCTTCGATCGTTTCTTCTTCGGACTCGCTGACCCGGCAGTTGGGAAAACGGACAAAAGGCTATTTTTAGCCTTTTTCTTGCCTTCCATCCGCTGACGTTGGTCAACTCTTGACTGACGTCGATGATATTGCTGGCATTGGTAGCCTTCATAACGGTTTTTTGCATCCGTTATCTCCCCTTAGCCTCTCTCTCACATCCGACTCTTGAATCCTTCAATCCGTCAATCTTTCACTCCTCTCTCTTCCACTGCTAACTCTTTGGCTGCAGGGACACATCAAGCAACACTCTCCAGGGACTCTGCATCAGTTTTCTACATCAACAATAGGGACTCTGCCTTCGTCAACAGCATAAGCAACATCACCATCAGCACTCCTTCTGCAAGCCACAAGTAAGTATCTTGTCTGTGTTTTTATCATGTTCTCAGTTATTGATTTTAAGTAATATCACCCCCGTAGATCAGAGTATCAACCAAGCCAGACTCGAATCCTTATCTCCCTGTCTCCCTATTGGCCTCCTCTACCCTTCTGTCCATTTGACATTTTGTCCATTTGACTCCCTCAGACTACCTCAGACCCAGACCCTCAGACTACCTTAGACTAGACCCTCAGAATACCTCAGACTATTCTCCAGACCGTTCTGCACGTCCATAGACCCTGTCCACAGACCACAGACCCGACCACAGACTACTACCCTGACCGACGCCGGCTGCAGAGACCACTTCCCCCACCGACGTCGGCATCCTAACCGATGTCGGCAGACCTTGACAACCGATGCCGGTATGACCATCGATGCCGGTGACTGTGACTAGGCCGACAGCAACATTCAGGGAAGCATTTTCTTCCATTTTTCATTCTGTCTTTATCATTGCAGTCTTTTATTATTCTGTTATTTATCAGACATCTTTTTATCGATCAGTGGGTTGACATCCCTCAAGCTTTTGCTTTTGGGATCAAGCTTTTGCTTGGCAACCCACCATCTCCTCATCTAACGCCTTCTTTGTCTTAGTCTCTTTCTCTTGCAGGGTCATCTTCCACAACCAAAGAGGAGTTCTCACAACGTCTGGATTATGGTGCGCACGACTTCATCCAGGTACATCAAGCCTTAGACCATTTCTTTTAGTTTCTCATTTCTCTCTTTGAATGTAGAAAGCGAAATAGCATAGAAACAGAGAGAGGAAGGAGGAAAGAAAAAACTAAAACATCTAACTAATGCTAAGCTAAAACAAAAAGAAAACAAGAAATAAACGCAAAAAAAAACCCTACCTAAAAAACCACACGTGCCACGAGGTTGAATCCACGAACACGTGCTTCAAATCATCAATTGGGGCACTCAGGTGCAAGAGGTAGGAGGAGAGGAGGAAGCAATGAGGAGAATGAGGCTCAAATCAGATTATATGGGGTGAAAAACCCACCCCAACAACCTGTCGTGCATGGACATTAATGCCTGCACAGAAATCGAGGCTTGTAAGGGTAGCGATTTTTACTGCCATTGCATTTTTTCGTTCATCCTGCAAGGCCGGCGATTTTCGCTGCCCTTGCATGCCAAGGAGGAGGGGCAGCAAAAATTGTTGCCCTTGCAGAAAAAGTGTAGGGGTGGCAAAATTAGCCACCCTTGCACAAAAAGCAAAGGAAATGCAGAGGCGGCAAAAAATACTGCCCCTGCGAGAAAAAAGAAAGAAAAGACAAACTCCGGAAGGAGAGTCTGGGGGGAAAACTTGGCTGGGACGAGACGGTAACCACTTTCTCATTTCGAGGCCACGGTGAAAATGAATTTTGAAATTCGTCTCAAAAAATGAACTTAGAGAGACGAAAGACGAAACAGACAAGTTTCGTAGGGGGTTGTTTCCAAAAACGAGCTAAGCTGAATTTGGAAACAACAAGTTTCAATTCCATTTTTAGTTGCTTATACAAAAGTAATCAATTATATTATAAGATCCTGACAAGTGGTATCAAAGCTCTAAACACTAACATGTAGAATAGGGATTGATAACCTTGATTGTACATAACTTGTCCTGAGTTAATTTATGTTATTGCATATGATTTCCATCTAGCGAATAAAGGGCCAAAAGTCATGTATTTATATTTTTCTATTTCTTGTGAGGTGTTAAAATGGGTCTAGGCCAATCCTAGATGGTTTTTAATTTGAAAATATATTCATTTATGATAAAAGGTAGGAAAATGACAATAGTGCCCAAACTAGGACACTAACACCATTGGTGCTACTATCCAAGTTATGGTATTAGTGTCCAAGTGGCAGACCCTAAGGTATTAGGGGTTAAGATACTAAATTCATGGTCTGAGATTGTTTTAGGGATGTTTAGGGATGCATGTGGCCTACATGAAGGTTGGATAAGTGTTTAAATATGCCCTAAGATAGGTCTAGGGCGAAGTTGTGGATAGGTGGTCCCAAATAACACTCTTAGCACTCAAGTGTCATTTTTAAATGATTACAAAGTAAATGTCAAATGAGTTACATTCATACCAAATTTAACTCAATTAGACAAGAATGCTAAAACATAACCAAGTCAAGGTTTACATAATTCAAAACTAAACATTACAACATACTATTCCATATTCAACATGAAATTAAATCATAAAAGCATTTATACCAAGAAGGATAATCCTTCAATAACTCAGTAAGATCCTTAGATTACATTCTACCCCACCACACATTCACCAATGTCCTCTCAGACATAGTCAACAATAAATGATCCATATTTAGATCTTCATAAGTAATATATGAAACAAGAATAGTCAAGATATACACAACTTAGATTAACCAAAAACACTATGTTTACAACTTAAACAACCAATTAATAGTAAATTTTCCACCCAATAGTATGTTAAACAAGAACACTAAATAATGACTAATTAATAGAGGTGTACATCAGCCAATAAAAATAGATTTCAATGTTAAATCATGTTTCCATACATGAAACATTGATCATATAAATTCCATACTTCTTATTGATTAGCAACAACTAATACCTCAAACCATAATAAAGATTATTTACACATATTACTAGAAAATGCTAAAAAGGGATACAAGTTGCCTAGTACCTCGAGGGTCATTGACACTATTATCTAAAAAAAACTCTAAAATAACTTAGAGAGATCATACAACTAATTTATGTGTCCTTGAAACATTCCTTGCACTTGAACAAGAATAGAAAAATAATGTGAAAATTGTGCCCATCCAAATGGTGATAAGTCCTACCCACCATAAACATCAATTTGGGGTTGGAAGAGGCCATTGAATGAAATCCTAATATTATAAAATCAAATAGAAGTAAGGGTTTAAAAAGAGATCAATTTTCCACCATAGTTAGGGTATCCATATAAATTAAACAGACATACAACAAGAACTAAGTAACACATAAACCAACAGATAGAGATTCACAAGCCATCATGCAAAATTAGCATAAAAAGCTTCCATGGTTATGGTAGTAATATTCATGTTATTTATATGATATATAAGGGTGATATGAACCAATCCAAAGTTTACCCTCTAGGGTTTATCAAACAGACTTGCATTATTATCTCAACAATAACCTTACTCAAATCCAAATGCAAAAGCAACTACAATAAACTTGAAACACTGACAAGCAGAATGTGTAAGTTTTAAGTAAGGTGAGGGCCCTCCATGTAACCCATGAATTTTCCTAGGGTTCCTTCAAGAAATAAAATAGTAGTAGCTACACATACATATATTTGAAGTAAACAAGAAAAATACTCACTTGAAAAATGCCCTCCTTTTATGTTTATTTTCTTCTTTCTTTTTCTTTTACCACCACTATGTTCTTCTATGTGTGCTTAGGTACAATCCCAAAATATCATATATCCTTCCAATAAATTACATTACCACCAAAAAAACATTGATGACTCCAAGGCATGGATTTTTAAAATAGTTTCCACCACCATCATGGTTGTGACTGAAATGCAGGCTTGAAAACCCTATATTTTCTCAATATTCTCCTCACTCCTCTTTTACCTTTGAAGTCAATGAATGGAGTGATAACCCAAAATGATAACCAATCAAATTATATCTAATCAAAAACCCTAAAATCAAAATATTTTTTTCCACAATACTAAAATCAAATGCCATGACAAGTCTATAATCCCATCATGGGTCAAAAGATCTTTTTCCCAACACTAACACCATGCCTTAGCATAATCATGAAACCAAGTCACTAAGAATTTTAATAGAATCATTAGGTATTTATAAAATCATGCATAAAGATGTAAACATTGTGTCAACATTTTAAAATAACATATGATTAGTGAATCAGTAAGGCCTAAGGCACAATTGATATGTCATCAATGAAATATGCCAAGCATTAATAAAGCTTATAAACTTTCAAAACCAACTAATTTAATATTATGAATCTTGGTAGTAATAATAATGTTAGATTACTTGATGTAGAAAAATAAATGGGCCTATTTTAAGTAATGGATATCACATACAAATATAACGATCACAATTGGCTATAATCTAATTATGATCATTGAATAAGTAAAGATAATATTTATACACAATATTGGTTAACATGGTACAAGACATCACAAAATGGAGTGGTGGATAATAATTAATCTCTTTATTTTACATTACACTCATTTACCTATATAGTATTTATGTTATAACCCAATGAACTCTTCCAATCCCAAACTTTGCTCATTCACTTGGTTGTTACCTACAATCACAAAATGACATCAGTAATACCGACTCCATAAAATCAAAGACTGAATGAAATATAGCCAACTACAACATGAACTAAAATATAATTTCATAAAGTAAATACATATATGATAATATTCCAAGTCTCATAACAATAAAATGGTTTGATAAATAGTACAATAGGTACATTATTAAAGGTTTCCCCAAGTGGGATATAACATCCACTCCCCCTAGAAAGAGGCACCATCTTGGAGCCTAAACAAAGAGGTGAAGATAGTGTTGCCTAAAAATATTTTCATCTTCCCAGGTGGTACTTTTCTCACTCAGTTAGTCCCATTTAAAAAATACTTAGTTTATGTCTCTATTTTATAGGTAACACTAGGATGGACTAGGATCCTAATTGGGTCCAACTGAATCATCTCCTTGTTCTCCACTTGGATATTATTCCAATTTAAAATATGAGATAGATCAAAAATATATTTTCTAAATAATGCCACATGAAACACATCATAGATTTTAGATAAATAAGGAAGAATAGTTAGGTGATGGGTAATGTGGCTAATCTTTTCCATAATGTCAAATAGACCAACAAAAAATGGAGCCAATTTGGATGTCTTGCCAAACTTTATATAACTTTTTTGAGGTTTTACTCTTAAAAAGACCTTGTACATTACTTCTTGGTGATCTCTTTAGATCAAAATAGCTCTTTTCTCTATCAAAGGCAACTTATAGCCTTTGATGAATAAGATTCATTTACTCATCATATTCTTGAAAAGTCTCACGGTCGACAACCACTTGATTTTACAAACCATCCTATCCAAGGGGAGTGTTGCACTTTTACCCATACAAGGCTTCTAAAGGTGTCATTTTAATAACATGATGGTAAGTGTTTTTCAAAGCAAATTTAAACAAATGGAGGTAATCCTCCCATTTATATTATAGGTCCATGACATACAACCTTAACATATATTTCATAACTTGGTTTAGTATCTTAGTTTGACCATCTATTTTTGGATGATATGTTAAACTAAAGCTCAATCTTATTCCAAAGGCAATAGTCAAAGTTTGTCAAAACTTTGAGGTAAATAATTTATCTCTATTTGAGATAATGACTTGTGGAACACCATGAAAGTGAGAAAATTCTTTCATAAAATTTTTAGCAAGAGTAGGAACATCATCAATAATATTGCCTACAATAAATTGAGCTACCTTTGTAATCTTATCAATTACAACCAGAATTTTGTCATGCTTGCCTCAATAGTTATGCAGTATTGAGAAAAAGTCCATTGAAATCATATTCCACTTTATTTTTAGAACAACATGAGGCTCCAACAAATTTCTTTGATGGTAGTGTTAAACTTTGACATGCTAATATTCAAAACATTTTACTACAAATGTAGCCACATCCATCTTTAATTCTGGCCAAAATTATAACATTTTCAGCTCATGTCTCATTTTAGTGACACCTAGATGAGAAAAACAAGGTGTAAGATGCACTTATTCCCTTAAATTTCCAAAATTAGGAACATAAATTCTACCTTGATACCTTAGAAATCCATCTGAATCTAGGGAATAGTTAGCAAAATTTTTAGCCACAAATTCTTTAGTTAATTTAGTATAATTATTTTTCCATTCAAATGTTTTTTAGTTACTTCAAAATAAAATCTTTGGAATTTGTTCTTAAAACATAAATTATAGTAAGATATGTTCTTTTACTAAGAGAATAAACTACTATATTTTCTTTTCCTTTAACATAAGCAATATCAATATCAAAATTTATGATAAATTCTAACCATTTATAATGCCTTGCATTTAATTCATCTTGATAAAATAAATGCACAAGGATATAATAGTCAAACTTTAACTTAAATTGTTTCACAATCGAAAATTGTTTCCATTGCTTGAGAATATGAGCCACAACTACCAATTCAAGATCATGAGTTAGATAGTTTTACTAATGGGATTTGATCTTTTAGGATAAATAGGAAATAACCTTGCCATCTTGGGTCAAAATAGCCCCAATGCCAACACCACAAACATCAACCCAAATTTTAAAGTTTCCATTAGGATCTAGAATAGAAAGGATATGAGCATAAATTAACAAATATTTTAGATTTTGGAAGGCTTCCTCGCATTAAATATTCCCCACAAACTTATATTTCTTCTATAAAAAAGTGTTGTGGTTAGTAATCCTTGAGAACTCTTTAACAAACATTTGATAGTAACTGACTAATCCCATGAAGCTATGTACTTCATGCACATTCTTAGGAACATACCACTAATACTAGCATGGTCTCATGAAATACCTTCCTTAGAGATAAAATGTCCTAAGTAATGAATCTTGCTTTGGTAGAAGGAACACTTATAAAATTTACCAAATAATTTATGATGTCTTAGTCTTTGTAAGACCAAGTGTAAGATTTGCCCATGCTCTATTTAATTCTTAGAGTAAACCAATATTTCATCCAAAAATACCAATAGAAAATGATCTAATAAATATTTAAATACACTATTCATCAAGTTCATAAAATCAACATGAGAATTTGTTAATCCAAAAGGCATGGCAGTAAACTCATAATGGCCATACCTTGTTCTAAAAGTTTTATTATGCACATATTCATCTTTGATGTGGATTTGGTGATATATCAATCTAAGATTTATCTTTTAAAACATAATTGCACCCTTCATTTGATCAAAATTATCATTAATTCTAGGAATGGGACACTTATTTTTTATAGTGACTTTATTCAACATTATGTAGTCAATGCAAAGTCTCAAGGTGCCATCCTTCTTCTTAACAAAAATAATAGGGGCTCCCTAAGGTGATACACTTGGTCTAATAAGACACTTTTCCATCAACTCTTGCAGCTGCACTTTAAGTTCCCATATATCTACCACATTCATTTGATAAGGGGCCTTAAATGCAGGTGTATATCATGGTATAATATCCATAAAAAAAATCAAACTCTCTTTCAAGAGGAAAACCTAGAAGGTTTTCAGGGAATACATCCTCAAATTCTCCCAAGACAAGGTATTCTACTTTCCTTAGTTCATTTAATTTCAAAGTAAAAAGTTTGTATCCCCTTTTTACTACTCTTTTCAGTTTTAAGGCTAAAAGAATTTTCCTAGTTACGGGTCTCATGACACCCTAGATCTCTACATGATTACCGACATCATCAAGACATTACACCTTTTTGTTAAAATAGACAAATTTTTCTTGATGTTTTTGTAGCCAATCCATGCATAAAATTAAATCATAAGACCCTAATGGTGCCAAAAACAAATTTACTTGAGTCTTAATGACTCCCAAATCTAGTTTAGTTTATTTCATGCATTCCAAAATAACCATTATTTTCCTAATGCCAAACTCAACCTCTCATCCTTCTATTGATCTAGAGGGTTTAGTTTTGCACTTCAAAGCAATTGAAGTTGAAATTAATCTACCAATTGTACTAGAATCAATCAAAATATCTAATTAATAGCTATAAATTATACTTTTAATCTCTATTAGAGGACACTACATGTATGTATTTCTATTATCAATAACAACATACACATGATTTTTTAGTTGATTGCCTCATAGCTAGGGATAATAGTTATAGTAATGATTATCACCACATTCCCAATATTCCATGGTTATTTGTGGAGGCAAAGGTACTGTATTGGTTCTAGTGGCTAGGCCATAAAAGTTACTTTGTTATTGATTGTGGTTACCATCATTTTGATTTTTAAGATTATGAGGCTTGGAACCTCTATTTGCATTCTTTAATCTTCTATAAGTATTTTTTTTCTCATAAAGCATTTTTTTATCAAATTTCTTGAAGTTATTACTCACATGAGGGATTGATGTGTTAGGCTTAGGTTGTAGCCTACTATTTTAGTATTCTTGTTTTGCCTTCTGGTGAGACTTTTCTTTTTCCTCTGTATGATATGCAAATTCAATTGCAACAACTAAGGTGCAAGGGTTTTTCATGTTTACATCATGCATTAATACCTCACACAAGCCTAGTTTGAATTTAGTCACCTTAGTTTTCTCATTGTGCATATGATTTACATAATGTAGGAGGTTGAGAAACTTGTTATTAGATTCCAAGATAGTCATAGTTCCTTACTTTAATAGTTGGAACTCTATGATCTTTTGTTCCCTTATAGTTTCCATTCAGGTATCTTTTCCTAAACTGTATCTCAAATGTTTCCAAATAGAGATTCATCAAGACAAAAACACCTACCAATTGGTAAGTTCCTATGCATTCCATGATATTGGAGCTCATATTATGCAAGGTGAAATATTTCTACAGATTCACCAACTATGCCTCAAAAACGTCTCCAAATACCCCACCATAATAGGTAGGAGGTGAGGGTTTCTTAATCTCCTTAATTATGATATCCATAACATCATATTGTCTTAATTTTTCACCCTTTTGCTCATTCCCTTGTGTCTCCTCATTCTCACCACCTTCCTATGTGTTTTCTATATGGCCAACCTTTGGTTATGTACTTTTAATTGGACTTGTATGTTTTTAAACACACACAAAAGGTTATTTAAGACAACATTACTCCCATCATTAATATCAACATGATCATTGTTTTCATTATCATAAACACGATGTTTACAATCAATGTTATTGCTAACATAGTTATTTCCAACATGGTTACAAATATCATAGCCAATATTGCCACCAATGTCATGGTTGTCAACAACATTATTTATAGCATAATTATTACCTACATTTTTACCAATATTTCCACTACAAACACTGTTATCGACATTGATTATATTGGCTCATGTTTTCACCATATTAAGAAACAACAAAGCATGCTTAGCCCATTTATTTCCCAAATCTCCTTAGAGTATAATTAGGCTCTGATACCATGGTCACAAGCCCAAAATCAACCCAAAAAAATTGCACATTTTATGTGTGTGGTACTTGAATTCCAACATCGAATAATGTACACATGTACTAAATTCCAACAACTTAAAGAACTCATGTATGTGATTGCTCTCACCTTATCATGATATTTATAGGCATTGTTCCTTAGGCCTACTAGGTTAAGTGTTTTTTTACTTTGAATACAAATTTCTAAAGTCATTTTCCATTGTAACCTTCATAAGGTACTTATCTAAAAAATCAATATACAGTAATAACAAGATAGCATTCAGAATAAGTGATAATGATACAATAGATTGTAAAACCATCCATAAGGTTATAGAAAAGGGTTTAGGAATGATTAAGGTAGTTTTTAATTCATTCTGGAAAGAAACAAATCTAACGATTGACTTATATAATATATTATAAGTTTCCAAGGCTAATTCATATAACTATGATAAGCCATATTCTTAGACTAAATACTCCAAACAGACCTTCAAACAATGGTATTAAAATAAGACTACTATAGAAATTATATTGCATCAATTTTCTCATAATGAAGTTAGGATTAAGAGTTCTAACCACTTTTATAACTCTCACACAAAATCAAGAGCATAGTAGCCTATATAAATGATTATAAAGCAAACCACAGTCCTCATAGGATGTCATGCTAAATGAGTTTCTTAATAACTCAGCTAGAATAATAAATTATCCTTTAATGAAGTTTGTTATGATGAAAATTCATGTGATCATAATGGTGCCATTATTTTGATATCCATACCATGTGAAAGTAAACCTAACTCAATATACAATATCCATAGGTATACACAAAAGAATGATTCTATAGGCTTTAAATGATAAAAGTGATAACCAATGTTTACTTCATTATCCTTAGAACATGGTGTGTATTTTGTATAGAACAACTAATATCCAATAGATCATATACTACATCAGGCCTCATTCATAAATTCCTTAAACATAACTGCCAATGCCAAAAAAAAAGATTAAGAGTAATAATGTATAATACAATAGTAAAGTGGCATTCAAGAAAGATGTAAAAATTGCCAACTCAAAATGAATTCAACTCTTGCTTGTTATCCAAGAAACCACATTCATTGCCAAGGCAAGTCCATTTTCCAAACTTATCAAACATAGTTTTCTCAGTATCCCCAAAATAAATAAAACATGATCACCTTTAACATGGTCCCCAACAAGTCATTGACTATACATCACCCATTAAGATTAATACAACTTTATTTATAGTTTCAAATTGTAAATGAAACTATACACATTAATTATCACAATGTCATTCATCCACAATTTTTTAAGTCATATATTACTAATATCATTCATTATAAAAGAAATAAATACTTATAAAAATAAACCAAAATTAGGGTTTCCTTAACAAAGCCTCCCATGTTTTACCTTATATTTCCAACTTAGTCTTTCAAGGTTTTAGAACAGAGTTAAGGAAAATAAATCAACATTACCACTATATTATCAATTATTCATGTTCATATTTGAACTGCTAAAGTAATGATAGTCAAGGTAAGCTACAATAATGCAAATATCTATAATGCATAATGCTTCCAAACATCCTTCAATTACATTAGCAAGGTTAAATGATATAACTTGTATGCTGACCCAAATTCTAGTTGAGATGATAAAAAGATTCATTCTAATTTAAGAATTCATTAAAAGAAAGCAAATAAAATTAGAGAAGTTATAGGCCTAATAAGCAGACCCAACCAATCATAGTTTATTTCACAATACCTAATTACCATTTGAAATGAAAATGAGACTTCATAACTCTTTTCCTTCTTCAATATTAGTTAAATTAATCTTCACTACTTCCAATGATCATAGCTTTTGTATGCACCTAAATCCACTCGCCCTAATAATCCGATTAAACTCACTAATTTAACCCATAATCACATTCCCTAGCCAATTAATTAGTATCATAATTCCCACATAAAATCCCATACATCCCATGAACCTTATTACACTTTTTACAACCAATTAATCACACTCGTTAACCCATTAACTAAGCCTACTTACCTACTAATCTACCCATTAGCCCACTTGACAATTTAAAATTCCCTTTTAATCACCTACCCATCTACCACCACACTAAACTAGCCTTTCCTACATCCCTACTCTCTAATGGATATTATAGAATTAGAGACTTATATAATATTCTGTAACTTAGCCTTCCCCCTCTAGAAGCCTCTATTCTAAAGGTTTCTAAGGAATTTGAATTCCTTAAAAATTCCTCAACCATTGATCCTAATGGCCCAAGATTAAATATGAGCCATTTATTTTTCCTCCCTTAGCTTATATATACAAGTCATACCTCCATGACCAAAAAAAACTTGAAAGCCATAAACATCCATTATACTTTCATTATCAGCCGTTATCCAAGCACTCCCATATTCTTGTCAAAGCCATCAACAAGCTAAGAAGCCATTGAACACATTACAAAAGCTCAATCAAGCAATCCAATAATATAATCCTATTGTACTCAAATCAGCTTTAAAATCTTGGAGAGGATCTCTATGGGACAAAAATATGGTAAGAAATCTCATTATATTTGTCTGATTGTTCCTTTATCCCATCCTTTGATGTTTGTATTTTTGGGTTTTATTGCTAAAAATAGTAATAAAGTGAATAATCCAAAACACATTCACACATTGGAAACCACAGTGGGACTATATCCCTAAAATCTAACCTCTTGTGCTTGTTAGAAGTGATTTAATAACCTATATGTGTAACTGGATGAAGAACACATGCTGGAATTGACCAAATCATCACTCACAGGCAAACTATAATATTGACCTGCAATTAATGATATTGTAGTCATGACATTGTGTTTATTTAATTGGTATTATGTTAATGGCTAATTTGACTACTAATGGTTTTGGTTTTTGGTAGGTTGTTATCCCTAGGTAATACCACTAATTTAAAAGTAGCGATATTGTATAAAAAGTAGTGATATTATCTTGTGGGTCACGATTTTGCAGGGGCTCTATGTTAGCATAAAATAACCCATTTTTTAATTTATATGTGGATATTTATGTGTTCATATTACATCTTTATCTTATAAATGTGAATTCTTATCTACTATATGTAGGATAACAATACTGGTTGAGATTTTAGGGCTTGATTACTAAGCCACAATACTGCCACTTCAAGACTCATGGTATTGACCTACGAGTTGTGGTATTACCATCGATAGTCTTGACATTATAATTCCTATCAAATTTGATAAAATTTATCCATTAACTCCTAACTTGTAGGTTTAATCTTATCACTCATTGTCTTGTAGGAAGATCAGTGATCATACAACCCCCTTCAAAAGCTTATCTAACTATTTTAAATCTTAGAATCTTTTTTGCTAACCACATTTTTTAGGGGCTTTTTTGTGTAACCTATTGTGTGTTGATTGATAGGGAAGGCATAAATAGGATCATTTGAAGACATAATATTGCATCCTTGACCTTTTTTATTATTTTCTACAATATCTCTAATCACGTATCTACGATTTTACTCTAAAATCAATGATATTATCTCGATATTAGTGATATTATGTTTTGATAGTTTTTTAGTATTATTTATTTCTAATAATTAGTTTCTAAACTAGTAAAGATATATTTAGAAAAAATCTAATTGTAATATAACTTTACATTTAGTAAATTGTGTGTGGTCTATCCATTTTGATAAAAAACTTGTCTTGGTGTCTCTTAAATAAAATTTTAATACATGGTTAAAGTTTAACCTACCATAAGTTATTTGTGTATAAATTTTAGGCATTTACATCTCTTGAACATCTAATTTATTTTACATTTTATAAAAAAAGGTCAAAAAGTTTAAAGTTTTGTTACCCATTATAATATCACCATTCACAAAATTGTGACATTGTCTTAAAAGTCACAATATTGTGTAATGACTTGCAGTTTTGCAAGAACTACCTAATTGACTATCACAGTTAGCTATCTAGGGTAATAACACAACTTGTAATTAGTAGTTTTACCAAATAGTTATGATATTGTAGTGTCTAATTTTGATATTGTGTTGAATTGACTGTGTATTCATATTTTTGTAGGGAAGTAGCAATTTTGCCTCCGATCAGACTACTAACCCTTTTCATCTAGGACCTCTCAAGGTAAAGGCACCATATTTGATTTCCTACCCTTTTTTTTGTAGGAAGGTTGCCTAAATCTTATAATTTTATCTTTTTTCTTGTATATATCATATCTTGTGTGGCTTGATTGTTTATTTTTTATTTTCCTCACATAGGTAATTAATCAAGAACATTAATCTTGATTGCTTATTTGTTATCCTATTGACTATAGGATAAAAAATGATGTGGAATTCATCCCAATGCATAGGATTAGTCATTATGGGTAGGTGTCATGGATTTCATCACTGTGCATTTGACAAAACTTCATGTTTTAGTGGACTAAAAATATTAAGGACAGTTGTCTCTAGGCTAAGTGATTGACCTCATACAATTCATCTGTGAACGGGAAGAGTTAACTCTCTAAACCAAGCTTTAGAAAACACCCTATATTGACTTGGGCCCTACCATACTTAGCATATATTAGGGACTCCTTTAGAAACCTTTTGTGTAAATGTAGCTTAATACATATGGAATGAAATAGGCATTCTATTGTTAGAGTCAGGATCAGCTCCTAAGAAGTTGTTAAGTGCAAATGGGGTTGAGAGGGTTTGATCGATTATGTAATGGGTCATTGACCTACAACCTCACTTGTGAAGCTATTAGATAGTGTGGATGTCGATTTACACACCCATTCAATTGACTAAATTAGGATTTGTGGTTGAGTGTGTTATTTGTGTCATGCTTAAGCCCGTATTATTTGTGAACCGAGTCAACCAATCCCATTTTTATCATAAAACACCTAGAAACCCCTTGGATAAATCCCACAAAACATCCATTCCATATCCTCCCTTCACAACTTTAGATATAACATTAGTCTTGAAATTGAATCTTAGTGGTCACCCATCACCTTCAATCTTCATCACCACCCTTTGACTGGGCATCTATCAACATACATAACCTTGACAAGTTTTTAGTCTATCACCCATCACTTATTTATCACATACCTCTTCATACCTAGCACCCATCCAATTATCCTTTTTTCTAGCGTGAAAGATACTTAATCACTTCATCTCCTTGGTCTCTTTGCTAGGTTGAACTCTTCTAAGGATTTTAGTCTTGATAATCCTTAGTCATTCTAGCCCTCACATCCCTTTAAATCTAAGATCAACACATATCTAACCCATCTTCCTTGACCACTCTTAGTTTTGATTTATAGACACAATTAGTATTCAAAATCATCTTCTCCTTCATCACCCTACATTAAAACAAATATAATCACCTTTCTTGCATCGCCCTCATCATCCATCATGCCAATGTGAACTTGTGCCCAAAATCTTAGAATGGGATAAGGATCCAACCAAGATAATGACTTCTTGGGGAACTTACATGACTAAAACTAAGATCGTGATGATACGCATAGTGACATGCACACTACTAAAGAAGAAGAATGATTCATAAATAAAATTTTCCATAGTGATGAAGTTAGAACATAATTTGACCAATATATTTATGAAAACCATGCCCAAATTTTATCTCAAGTCATTGTAATGGGGAAAACACTACCCCCTATCTTTGATCCTAACACTTAGTCTACCCATCCACTCGGCCTAACACTCCCCATCATCATACCCATACTAATAAAGAGCATGAAGAAGAGGACTTTGTGGATCATGAACAAGATCTTGAATAGAAAGAACAACAAGAACCTCTCAAAAATAAATGAATTAAGGCTAATAGGATATAAACCACCTTATAGGATCAATTGGATCAGCTCACACATAAAATCAATTCCTTAGCCTCCCAATTTCACACACAAAGTTAAAGATCATCCTCTCTAAGACAAAATGTCCATAACTTTAATAAGTTACACACAAGTCTTGCCCAAACTTCTAATCCCCTTGTGGATCCATCATTTGTGTAAGAGTGGAAAATGATGAAGGAAACTTTGCAACAAATTGACCCTCACACGCAAGCTATGAAATACAAGTATGAATATTTTTGCACTTCTCCTTTAGATATGAGAATTTTACAAATTCCTTTCCCACCTCATTTTGAAGTACCAAAATTTGAAAAATATAGAGGAAAAGGAGATCCCTGTTATCATGTTCAAGAGTTTTATGTATCATGCCATGAGGTTGCATATGATGATGCTTATCTCCTAATAATTTTCCCTAAAAGTTGCTTAGGACCAGCATTAGAATGGTTTATGCATTTTCCAAAGGGATCCATATCTAGTTTCAAAGAATTGACTGAATAATTTAAGAGA
Source organism: Torreya grandis (assembly GCA_037957365.1). NCBI lineage: Eukaryota > Viridiplantae > Streptophyta > Pinopsida > Cupressales > Taxaceae > Torreya > Torreya grandis. The sequence goes on along the minus strand of JARHVA010001000.1, from coordinate 708,961 downwards.
CATTTCTCATTTAATATAAAACATGATGTTTCCATCATAGACCTCTACAATACTAACAAAATAAATGGGGAAAGTTTGGCCTCCTTACAATGCAGGAGAAGTTAACAAGCCAATTCCATTGGACAATTCCAAAAAAAGAATTGGCCAAAATATTTGTCAATAACCTCAACGCATAATTAAAATATCAATTAAAGTTATAATGTGCCAAATCCTTTGATGAGATTATTGAAAAGGGGATTCAAACTGATAAAGCCCTCATTGAAAAAGGAGCAATCAAATTATACACCCAAAATGAAAAAAAACACAATCAAGATAACTCCTTTTTAGGTAAACCAAAAATATTCAATAAAAATAAAAGTGTTGTGGGAGATGGAATTACAGATTAGAAACAACATGTTCAAGTCATACAAAAAAGAACTCCCACTAACCAATAAAATGTCTCCTCCATCAAAGTGCCATGGGGTAAAACAAAACCTTAAACAATGAAATGACCTCTTACCAATCTTGGGGTACCTATTAAAATGGTTCTCCAACAATTGATAGCTAAAAACATAATTACTCTCCCTGAGATTAGACCTTTGGATGATATCAAACCTCACCCTGATTGGTATCATGAGGATGAATTCTATCAATATCATAGAGTTAAAGGTCATGACACAAAAAGATGTATGTAATTAAAACACTACATTCAAGATCTCATTGAAAAAGGAGACATTGAAGCTGAGGGGGAGAGCACTCCTAATCAATCTAAAAAATAGAAGCTTGGTATTTATCAGGATCCTTTACCCAAACATGGTTAGAGGCAAGGAAAACCACCTAAAGACTAGGGTTAGGAATCCACTTCTAATCATATAAACTATCACATCATCCCATACCACTATGTTAATACCATCAAAATTTGTAGCCTCCAAGAGATCACTCCACCACCATCTACCATAGTAAAGATCAATCAGGCCACAACTAACTGTGTGGTCGCTACATGGCATAGCAAAATCATAGTTCCTAGGCCACCACCAAAGGACCCATCTACATCAACATCTCAAAAGGTCAATATCTCTAAGAAAGTCTTGGTAGCTTCTGATAAGCCATATGATATAATTTAGTAGATTAAGAAGACCCCTACTCAAATCTCACTTATGAATCTTCTCAAAACATCATCTGTGCATCGAGAGATACTCAACCAAGTCTTGAATGGTCTTGAGGTCCCTCAAGATATTGATACTAGCTTATTCCAAGAATTAGTGGGTTACTTGTCTCTTTCGTAGTAAATAACTTTCAACACCCAAGACATGCCTTCCATTAGTGTGCATCATAATTACCCACTATTCATAGAAATTTCCATTTCCCACCACTACATCCCTTCAGTACTCATAAATGGAGGGTTTGTATTAAATTTATGTAATTTACACTTCCTAAAGAAGCTGGGGTATTTTGAAGCATCATTAGGGCCTACCTTAATCATGATTAAAGCATGCAATGATAATTAAAGGCCATCTGTAGGCACAATTTATCTTCCTATTATTGTGGGACCCATTATCCATCAAACCTTAATTCATGTTATGGATGTTGATTTTCCATATAATCTATTTTTGGGTCATCTGTGGATCCACAAAATACAAGCATCTCCTTCCACTCTCTATCAGTGTTTGAAATTCCCTCACTCTGGCATGGAAGTCACAATACCTAGGGAAATAAAACATTTTTGTAGCTACTAGAAGGGTCAATCTCAACCCACATGTTATTGTCCTAGCACATACAGTTCTACTCCTAATCCAATAGCTACCAAATATGTCTACCCCAATGATCTAATTCCTACTTCTAATCCATCACTAGATGTCACCCATCTCAAAATCACATCCACAGGCTGTGGAGAATATTAATATAACACCTTTTATATAGGAGATTTACCTCTCTCCCCATGAAGTTACAAGTCCTTAGCTATGAAGAAGGATAATCCTATCAGTTATTGGTTTAGACCAACAACCTTTTCTAGTGTGGGCTTGTTATCATAAGAGTACATTGATGAGCCTGATGAGTCATGACTTATTCTAAAAAATGAGTACCTTACATTTCACAGATAAAAATACCCTTAAATTCAAAAATTATTGCAAAACATGGATTATCAGGGAAAAATACTAGGGAAACATGAACAAGGCAAGCTTGAGCCTATAGAGGTTTAAGAATGTCCATAATATCTTGGTTTGGGGTACAAACCTCTTGACATTGACCTAAATAATATAATTTTGGATATTACTTCGATCCCTAAGGAATATTCTTCTGACGAAAAAGTCAAAACAAGATCCATTTATAGTCCTTATGAAGAGATTGTTGCCAATAACCTTTTCCATGATATTACCATCTATACCATCAATATATCCCTCTGTTACCTTTCCTTAATAGACTAGGATCAACAATATGAGTCATCCTTCAACATTTTTCAAAGTGATGAGGCCATCCTAGAATATTTGGGAGCATGGGACTTTATGCCTTTTGGAGATCATAAAAAGGGATTCTTTATTAATCTTAATTAGTCATCCTATTTTAGGGAATAATAAACATCCCTCAATCAAATTGAAGAAGAGGAATATGAAGAAGAGGAACCCCCTCAAAATCCATAAGATTTTACATTCATTTCAGATGACTCAAAATTTTAGACAGAATTAAACACAGAGCTCCCAGTAGATTTTGCTTCAGATATCTCGGATCTATCATTGCCTCCAATCTATCTTCAAGATCAGTCACCTTCTCTCATCAAATAGGTGGTTGAAGAAAACATTACAACAAAATAAAATCTTAAATTTTTTAATTAAGAGCCAACTCTTATGCTTAAATAATGTTAATTTATTATTGAGTTGCTCAAAGAATATATATATATATATATATATATATATATATATATATATATATATATATATATATATATATATATATATATATATATATATCTTTGCATGGTGTTATTCAGATATGTCAGGACTTGATCCCTCTTTGGTTGTACATTATTTAGTTGTTTATCCTAATGTAAAACCAATAAATCATAAACAATGTAATAATCACCTTAAAGTGGCTTTATTAGTCAAGGAACAAAAATTCTTAAAAGCAGGATTTGTCTGGCCTATTGATTATTCTGACTGGATATCCAACATTGTTCTTGTGGCTAAGCCACAAGGTGGGATTTGTATTTGCACCAAATTTTGAGAAATCAAAAAATCATGTCCTAAACATGACTCCCCCTACCAAACATAGATATGATCATGGATTATACTACAAGATATAAAATTTTATCCCTCATGGATGACTTTTCAAGCTATAATCAAACCAAAATTGCACCCGAGGATCAGCATAAGATAGCCTTTATTACTCCATGAGGAACCTTTTGTTATCAAGTAATGCCCTTTGGTATCAATAATTCAAGTGCTACCTATCCATAAGAAATTATTTTTATCTTTCATGACATGATGCATGGCATTATTGAAGATTATGTGGATGACATTTTGGGGAATCAAAAATCTAATCTGAGCACCATATGGTTTTGAGAAGAATCTTCGAGCATTTACATGAATATAAGGTCAAATTGAACCTAAATAAATGTGTGTTTGGTGTTACCTCAGGCAAACTCTTAGGGTTAATAGTGTCTAAAAGAGGCATTGAAGTGGATACAGTAAAAGTCAAAGCTATTATGGAAATGCCTACTCCTCATAATCTGAAGTAACTGAGGAGTCTTTAGGGCAAGCTATAGGGCATTAATTAGTTCATTTCTTAGTTAGTAGACAAATGCCACCCCTTCACCCATCTCTTGAAGAAGGAGACGCATTTTAATTAGAACTCTAAATGTTAGTAGGCCTTTGAAAATCTTAAATAATAACTAGCCAATCCTCCAGTGTTATCACCACCAGTCACAGAAAGGCCTCTGCTTCTATATATATCTACAACACCTTGAGTAATAGGTGCCCTTTTATCATGACACAATGATGCAATAAAAGAGCGAGCTATCTATTATCTCAGTCACACGTTGATTTCATATGAGCTAAATTATACTCCCATTGAAAAGGCTTCTTTAGACATTGTCTTTGCTTCATAAAAGCTTCAACATTATATGCTCAATACCCAAGTTTAGTACTTAGCTAAAGTTGATCCTCTTAAATATTTACTATCAAAATATACTCTTATAGAAAGAATGGCAAAATGGATAATATTTCTCAGTTAATTTGACATAGAACACATCCATCAAAATGCCATCAAAGGACAAACAATTACGGATCAACTTGAAAAGGCACCTCTTATAGTTACTAAACCTCTTATCATAACCTTTCTAGATGAATCCATCATGAATACTATAAAATCTAATAGTTGGAAACTATATTTTGATGGATCCTTCACCATGCATGGGTCGAGAGCAGATATCCTTCTAGTAACCCCACAAGGAGATCTTATCCCTAAATCTTTTCATCTTATTTTTCCCATATACTAATAATATTTTTGAATATGAGGCCTTGATTTCTTGCCTCCAATTAGCCATCCAATGGAACATCCAACACCTCCAAGTATTTGATGATTCACAGTTAATAATCAAGCAAGTCAATGAGGAGTTCCAAACAAAAGATGAAATCTGTTTTCCCTATAAATAATTGATGGATCAATTAAAGCACAATTTTTAGTCCATTACATTTGAACAAGTACCAAGGGGAAGTAATAATTCCACTGAATCCATGGCTATTATTGGGTCTTTAATCGACCTTCCTGAAGATGTCCTTGAAGGAAATTTTCTAATTGAACATTTAAAATTATCAGCCCACTAATATATGGCTCATCTCCAAATTTGTGTCATTCTTAGTTCCAATTTACCATGGTATCATGATATATATACCTATCTCCATGACAATATCCTTCCATCGAACCTAAATCGCCATCAACACAAGGCCTTTATCCATCACACATCCTGTTACACCATCTTTGGCAGCATGCTTTATCGAAGAGGCTATAATATGACCTTGTTGAGATCCCTGATATTGAAAGAGGTTACCCTTATGATCAAAGAGTTCCATGATGGTATCTATGGCAGCCATGCCAATGAAATGGCCCTAGCTAAGAAATTTCAAAATATTGGATATTATTGGCCTATAATGGATTAGGATGCCTGCCAATATGTGCACAAGTGTGTAGCCTACCAAAAACATGGTAATCTTATTCATGCCCCTATATAAGAGTTGCAACCTATTATGAGCCCATGACCATTTTTTATATGGGGATTAGATTTAATTGGCAAGATAAGTCCAATGTCATCTAATGGACACCAATTTATAATCATGGCTATGGAGTATTTTACAAAATGGGTTAAAGTTATGTTGTTTATCTATACCACAGGTCTCCAAATTCATCGTGAATCAGATCATTTGCCATTTCAGCATTCCAGCCAAGATCCTATAAGATAATGGAAAATATTTTAAAAATCAAGAAGTTGAAGACCTATGCAAGCACTATCATATATAGCAACACTTTTCTACACCATATTACCCCTAGGGGAACAGACAAGCAAAATCTACTAATAAGAGTCTTCTTAATATTATAAAGAAAATAGTCAATAATACAGGTAGAAATTAGCACTTATAATTATATCCTTCACTTTGGTCTTATGAGACTAGTGTCCAAACACCCACTGGGGCCACTCTGTACTATTTAGTTTATAGTAAAGAATCCATGTTACTTATCAAAATAGAAATACCCTCCTTGTGCATCTCATTATGGGGTATCATTATTGACCATAATTTTAGACAAGAAAGGCTACAAGAGCTGGAACTTCTGGATAAAAAGTGTTATAATGCTTTAAATCACCTTCGGGCATACGAAAATAAGCTAAAAGGCCAATATCATAAAAAGATCCAGTCTCAAGAATTTGGAGTTGGTGATCTAGTCCTTAAGGAGAACCAAAAGAATACCAATGCAGACTAGGACAAAAAGGGCAAATTTGAAGCAAATTGGCTTGGTCCCTATATCATTATTGATAAATTTAGATCAGGAACCTATAGGTTAGCAACACTTGAAGGTGAAGAGCTTGAAGAGACAATGAACATCATGCATTTAAAATGATTTTATACTTGATAGGCTCCATTTACCTCCGTATATGGGTCCCCACTCTTGGGGGCATATCCATTTCCATTCCACTCTTCTATCCTCATTATGTTCCATCGCATCATTCTACCACTGACCCTAGTCTTAATAGTAGGAATTTATTACAGGTTTAAGCAGAATCAAGAGATAGATATTTCAAAGTGGGGCAAAGTCATTGCTAGTTGTATGAGAGGAACATTTGTTGAGGAGTATTTTTGGGTCTCTTTATCCACTTTTAACATATCCTCCATCTTAACACACCCTCATACATATTGCCATCACATCTTCTTTGACGGTCATGTCTCCTCCTAGTCTCAACTTATATCCATCCTTGTTTGTCTCTATCCATCCCTAAGCCATGGTCTACAAGCTCCCACTAATTTCATCATTATGGAAGGGTTAAATAATAAGTCTTACTTTGGGATATAATATACACTATGTAACTAAATCTCGATTGATCATCCTAGGCCCTATCAATAATTTTTCATGATTAAATTAGATCCTTGTCTCAGTCAATCACTTTTGGGCACACTTCACCCCATGTACATATTTCCTGATGATATTAGGTCTATTATAAATAACCATTTCATTAATAGATTCAATACCACTATGTGCACATCCATCAATTATCATTACCTTATTATATTATATCTTGTTTTGTATTTTGTATATATGTGTGTTTGAATGCGTGTTGTTGCTTGATAAGTCATTAAGTCTTGTACATATTTGTTATAGTTAGTTAAATTGTCTTGTTATCTTAATTTGTCTTGTTATCCTTTTATATTTTATCTTTTTTACTTAATGGTAACGAGGATGGTATAAGTGACTTCCTAAACTCAAATTGGGTACGTAACTAAAAATGCAGTTCCCCACGCACTGTGATCTCAATGTGCCCTTGACCTCTACCATGTCAATAACACACGTTTACTCACACGTGCAATATTAAATTGGATTGCCTAAATCATTAATGGCTTCACAAAAAATTTCTAACCATCCCATCCCTCCTAATCCAATCACTATCCAACCTAATCATCCTAATCCCCACCCACCCCCCTGGTGCAGGAAGATTGCTACCCAACCATAATTTGTGAGACATGAAATTAAAAAATGGATTATCTTTATTAGCACATTGATTAACCTATTTTCTAAACCATACCCATCTCATTTTCACATTTTAAAATAATAAACACATCCCATTAATATTAAATAACATCACATTAATCTACACATTAATCCATCTATAATCATCACATAAAAAATCACATGTCCATGACATCATTATCCTATAATCACATGCATACACATTTAACATCAATATCTAACTAACCATTCACATCACATTATAAGTATAGTCATCACACCATATAAATCAAATATAATTAGTAGCCCACCTCCATCTCATATGTATCATAATCATAGCATCAATACAACAACATTCATACATAATCACAAAATCATAATGCATAACACATATAACATCAAAATCTCATAATCATAATCATATATAATAGTTTGGAATGTCCACATAGAGTCCATGTCAAATATATATATATATATATATATATATATATATATATATATATATATATATATATATATATATATATATATATATGGGCCCTATGGGCATCAATGTGCTAAAATATATAAAAAATCTAATATAAAGTCTCACAAATCTCGTATATGGCTCAGGTGGTCCCCTGGGATGCTGATACACTGACTATGAAGAGCTAGCTCTGAAAGTGGTTGCACATTGATCTGCTGATACTATCACCTCATATAAATCCTTATAATATTGTGCCTTGCATATTAGTCTCATGATGTTCTACATCCCCCATCCATCCCACCTATTGCCATGGCCCCAATGGCCTCCTCCTTGGCCCTCTTAGCCACATGTAACTCCCTTATAAGATCTCTCATATGTGCCTGCATATGTCTGATCTGATCCTATAAACCTATAATTTGTGTTGGCTCTCTAGCATGACTATTTGAGCTTGGAGAAAGGTCACCTATCCCTATAATCATGTAATATGTCCCTATGCATGATCTATCTAGCTATCTCTTTGTGTTATCTACCCCTATAACTGGGCTTAGATATAGTCTCTCTCTATAGTAATACTTGTATTCTTAGAAATGTGTGCCTCTACCTTAGTCCTAAGTTGATCTAACAATGACCTCTCATTCTCTATCAAAGGAAGCAGGGATGGCCCTACCTCATCCCCACCCTCACTAGCACCAACCTATGCCCCACTCTCTCTAGCCTAAGTCACAGTCATTGCCTATCCCCCATCTTGACCTCCCTGATCTCCCCCATCTACATCCATAACATCCAAATCTCAGTGTCTATCTTATGCATCCTGAGCTAAGATTTATCCTCTCCTCTCTCACAACCTCACTTGTGCTTGTAATCTCCTCACCCCCCTCACTCTAGCCCTCCATCTGATTAACCTCACTAGTAGCCTCTATGTCCATCATGCCATATACGCCATTATCATGTCAAGATCTAGGATCAGAGTCTGAAAATACCATGTTATAGGGGAAATACTATCATAATCTACACATGTTAAATCTCTATCCACCAATATCCCCCATTACAACCTATCTTGATCACTTCATACAAATAGGTGTTCCTCCCTAGACCATCCTGAGGCATTCCAAACTATCTGTGCACCCGATCTATTCTATAACACTAAATGATGTAATCTCTACGTCTAGTGAGGTAGCACTTCATCAGCATGTATTAGGTGACCTCTAACTCCTCCTCCCATCCAAACTAAAGCCCTTTGTAAGGCATCTAGTTAATTTTCTCTGGTCATAATCCATCCAATACCTACTTATAAAATCTCATCTCCCTTACATGTCCTCTTTATACACCTAGCTGGATATACCAACCAAAGATAATCAGCTCATGTGGTTGTTTAACTGCACAAGTACCTAAGGGATGCTCTATTTCTATGTGTTCTTAGCTCCATATCTATTGCAATAGAAAAGGACCTAGGCTTGTAACTCCTTTGTAGGATCCCATATGTATCTCCTGATATAAATGAGCCAAAATTATTGGACCCCAAGCAAATACTCTAAAGTCCTACACCATATTCGATACTACATCCCCCAATCCCAAGTGAAACCACTATTCATTCTTGTTTGGCAAGAATATGATAGTCACAAGACACATCACTACCAGTATCAGTATATAAATGGTCCCCTCTCTTAAACACCTATCAATGTCCACTCGTGCATCCTAAACACCAATCTGTAATCTCCTCGCTAATAAATGTACTATCACACTGAGTGTGTGTAATCACCAATAGATCCTTTTCCCTATCATTGATAGTAAAAAAATTTGGTACACATCCTCTAAGGTGACTGTCATATTTCCTGTCACAAAGTAGAAGGTACTTATCTCCAAGTGTCATCTATATACCAAAGTAGTAATTAGAGCTCGATCAATCCTCACCATGGGCATGGTCACAACATAATATAATCCCACCATCTCCAACCACCATACTCCTCTAGGGTCAATAAGTACATCTTTTGAAGTACCTGAGGCCACTATAGTCGATACACCATCAATCCTACATCTTCTTATACCATTCATATATTCTACCACTAAACTCATCCAATCATACATTCACTTTTAGCCTATCTTGCCTAATCACCTTACTACCTTAACTAACTCATCATCCACTATAATCTCTCCCTCCACTCATTCCCCTAATCCCTAATTCATTTTTACCTAATCTACCCTAACCCTAAGTCCTCAACCTCAAAAATTATTCTAGTAACACACCTAAAACTCCACCCTACTATCCCCTAACCAATTCTAACTAACTAGCCTCTTGACTCACTCACTCCCTCACCCACCTACATCCATAACTAAATTAACTTACCCCTATATATCTTTAACCCCTCCACCCATCCTCCCTCTCCTATCCATCATATCTACTCACTTGCTACCCTTCCTTATCCCCTAAGTCCCAAGCCTAACCCATTCACTCATCTAACACAATATCATTAATCACGATTCAACCCTAAACCATAGTCTTGACAACATCGCAACTCATGTTTGTAGTTTTGCATAACCATGATTTTAACCTCATGGTTATGCAAAACTATGACTCCCTTTTCATGAAATCATGATATCATGAATTGCTTCCTACAGTATTGCAATATTACAATTCTCTAGTCACGATATTATAATATTGAAACTTGTGACTATGATATCACCACTCATAAGCACAATAATGCCATTGAGGGCATTACCCTTAGTTGAAATATTGTCCCATGATTTGTCTAGTCTTAACATGTAGAAATAAATGATTAAATCCAAAAATTAATAGGTTAGGGGTTGATTATGTACCGATGGTCCTGCATCCTTAGGTCTTTGGAACTCTCTGACTCTCTCACCATGATGTGAGGCACGTGGGATGTAGTCCATGCTCCCATATCCAGAGTTATTTCACTAAGGGTAAATGTCAAAATGACCCTTTTTCATCCCCTTTGTCCTATTTGAGTCCCCCTTTTACCCCTATCACCCCTTTGACCCCTAACACACCCACCATTTCATCCTATCAGCCCATCTTCACTCTCAAATCTCGTATGCCTAATCTATCATCCCATTTAATCATCAATTATCATCCCTAAGTTATTCGGGGCATGGCCATTCATATCCCCATTATTCATCCCAATCTCAAGTCAAAAATACATTGGTTTGAGGTCTCCTAAGACTATGTAGGCAACACATGGCTACAGTTTTATGCTTAGGGATAGCTCGACCATTATCCACCCCTGATCCTGTCTTATCCTTGATCGATCACTCGACATTATTACATCATTTTAATTTATGCATCTCACATAAAGTGGCTTTTTTTCATTGATCACTCATATGATCTTGGTTGTTAGCCCTCTTTGGCATGTATCCTTGCTATGGGGAATATTATCAGCTTGTAGCCTATCTCATCTCTTTATTTCTTGGACAATATCTCCATCTTGGGAATTCACACCTTATCAATCTATCTCCTTTCTAGACATTGATTATTTGTCTAGAACCCGTCTCTCGAGATTAAGCCACTTTCTCCCATAACATCTAAGCTTGGGCATCTCAATAGTAGCTACATCATTCCTTGGGGCATCCCAACCCTGTCTTCTTGTCCTGGTCTTATCTCACCCGTGGAACTTCTGTTCGAGTGACCATTTAGGTTGTTCCCCCCCGCATGCTCCCTCAAGGGGGCATCATACCTACTAACAACATCTCCATTCATGATCATGGTTTTTCTTTGAAAGATCATTACTCCTATCATCCTGTCCACTTGTAATAACCTTTTAAAGAGGGGAAAAATGTATGCACCTAAATATGCTCAATCTAATACTCCCATTAAACTTGCTAATTTAATCCATAATCACATTCCCTAGCCAATTAACTAGTATCCTAATTCCTACATAAAATACCCTACATCCCATGAACCTTATTACACCTTTTACAACCAATTAATTACCCTCTATAATCCATTAACTAAGCCTACTTACCTACTAATCTACCCATTAGCCCACTTGATAATTTAAAATTCCCTTTTATTCACCTACCCATCTACCACCCTACTAAACTAGCCTTTCTTACATCCCTAATCCCTAATGGAGATTATAGAATTAGAGAATTATATAATCTCCTCTAATGTAGCCTTCCCCCTCTAAAATTCTTTATTCTAGAGGTTTCCAAGAAATTTTTAATTCCTTAGAAATTTCTCAGCCATTGATCCCAATGGCCCAAGATTAAATATGAGCCATTGATTTTCCCTCCCTTGGATTATATATACAAGCCATACCTCAATGACTATTAAAAAATTGAAAGCCAAAAACATCCATTATACTTGCATTATTAGCCATTATCCAAGCACTCCCATATCCTTTTCAAAGCCATCAACAAGCCAAGAAGCCATTATAAAATCTCAATCAATCAATCCAACAATCTAATCCTATTACACTCAAATTAAGCTTGAAAATATTGGAAGGGAGCTCAAAGGGACAAAAAGATGGTAAGAAATCTCATTGTAAGTGTCTGATTGTTCCTTTATCCCCTCCTTTGATGTTGTTTGCATTTTTGGTTTTTATTGCTAAAAATAGTAATATAGTGAATAATCCAAAATACATTCACACAACTTTAACAAGACAAGGAAACTATAATAATTGTGTTAGGAAGACACAAGTATACCATGTCTAACATCACTGCACATCCATGCATCAATCCAAAAAAAACTAAATTATAGTTGAATGCCAAACGAGCTACAATCATACCAAAGTTAACTCAATTAGACAAGATTGCTAAAGCATAACCAAGTCAAGGTTTACACAATTTATAACTAAACATTACAACACAATATTACATATTCAACATGAACTTGAATAATAAACACATTTATACCCATAAGGAAAATCCTTCAATAACTTCATAAGTTCCTTAGATTATATTCTACCTTACCACATAGTCACCAAGTGTCTTCTCATACATAGTCAGTAGTAAATGAGCCATATTCATATCTTTGCAAGTAATATACAAAACAAGAATAGTCAAGATAAACACAAATTAGTTCAATCAAGTATTGTATTTTCAACTTGAACAACCAACTAACAATAAGTGTTCCATGAAATAGTATGCCAAGTGAGAGAACTAAATAATGATTAATTAATAGAGGTATACAATAACCAACGTCGATACATTACAATTATAAAGTATGTTCCCATACATGGCACAACGATCAACTAAATTTCATGATAATTTTTTATTAGTGTCGATACTAAAATATGATTTATGTAGTAATATAGTCTTGTACACTTGGAAAATATCCCTAACAATTATACCTTTCAGTTATAAACAGTTTGTTGTAGAAAGGTTCAAATTCACTATCTTTTTATGCTTGAGTTGTTTATCTCTTATTCTAGCCATCATTATTTTGATGACCAGGCCTTATATAATGTGAAAAAAACTCTAAACCTATTATTATCCTTCACTACGAGTTTTGGACGTCCTTATTTTCTAGTTTCTTGGACACTTGCATCCTAAACAGACACTTGCATAGACGTAAGTGTCCAAATTTCCTAAAAAGTGTCTAATTACCAAAATTCATCCAATTTTCAAATGAAACATATCCTAAATGTTGGTTTAAGTGCTTTAGTGTGAGATATTTCCAAAATGGATTGGTATATATACAAGATCAACCTCCATTCATTCTTCACCTAGCAAATACTAGGAAGTCACATACAACTCACATACAAAGCTATCGAGGAACATTCAATTTAGCATTCAAGTGAGGAAAACTACCCTATTCATCCCTATTTCCATATTAGTCATAGGATCAATACTTCCACAAGTCTAAAACATTCAAAGAGCAATCTATGAGCCATATATTCCAACTTACAAGCTAGGTCATTGCACGTCATTATTTATCACACATTACATCTTAATACACACACAAGTTGACATGTAGGGGGAAAATACATAATTTTGAGGCCCTCTTTGGAGTATTGGCTATGTAGGTAATGCCCATTAATAGAGGGGTCCTTGGGGTAGCTCGACACCATCAACCCACTAACCCATTTTTTCCCAATCACTTCAAGGGCGAGGAAGTTAGGGTTTGATAATTTGATAAAGAATGACAAACTTTGCATGAAATATGAAGACATCAAAAGAAAGGTGACAGAAAACCCAAAAGGCTCTAGTTGGTCACATCTAAATCTAGTCAATATTTATTATTAAACACCTACATCATAGTCAAACACCTATGTCGATGCAACCATCCAAATCCGATGCAAGTGTTTGAGGCCACAAAAAGAATATTCCTATAATATGATGATTGTTTTAGGATCATCTTCTAGTCTACTTCTAGCCTATTCCAGATCATACCTACATAAGCATAGTAAACTAACCAAGTATCAATTGTTCCCTTTAATTGTAATATCTACTAATAGTTGTACTTTACTATTTTTAACAATCTTAGTTATATAAAATTATAATATTATTTATTTGAGTTTTTATTAATTATCCTTCTCATTAGATTAGTTCACCTTGTGTAAAAGCTAATCTAATACCCTTTAACCTAGATATCCCTTTATCTAAATTTAGGGTTAAACATTTGGTGAACCCATCTCTTTATGCAAACCCTAGTTTACCTTGGGGTATTTAGCCTTCCAAGGTTTTTCATTGTTGTATTTTTCTATATTTATTCTATTATTTGCTTATAACATAGGCATAACCTTGTTTTTATCGAACACTTGGATTTTCCTCATTGTGCACCTAAGATGGCTCAAACCAATGATGTATAAAATCCTATGCCCAAAGAAAATACCACTAATGAAATTGAACAAAATACTGACGAAGTTAAAATAGAAGATTATTCTAATCATGAAAACAATGAATCTAATACAAATAATGAACATGAACAAATAGATAAAGATCAAGTACAAACTCTTGCCATGTTTTTAGAGTGAATTAGTTTAAAACCCTCGATATCTTAATGAGATCCTAAAAACCATATTATAAATTAGAAAAGCAAAAAACATAGAGGAGCGACCAATTGCATCTATTGTTCCTACTATTAGGGATATGGGATATCCATATATTCTTCTAACCTTACCCTTGAGTACATCATCACTTCATACTTCTAATGGGGGCATGGGTTATGTGTTTACACTATTGTTCCCTGAAATAAATCCTACTATTGCTACATCCTCCATGGGAAAATTTGGCACTTCAACCTAGTTACCAGTTTCAATGCCTATATCAACTCAAACTATGGGTACACCTCCTTTGGTGACTTCTCAAAATTTAAACCTCAGTGATTAAAATGTGCAATATCTTGTTCAAACTATAAAACTTTTGCAAGTTAAGGTTACAAATGTTAAACAAAATTTTATGAAGTGACCTTAAGTTATTGATTCATGAGAGGTGTTGAATAACCCTCTTACACCTAAAATATATTTCACCCCTTGCTAACTATTTTTTTTGCACCTAAGTTCATATTTATATGATGGCAAGGGTGATCCTAAACAACATTTATGATATTTTTGTGCAACATGCCTTGATTATGCCTCCAATGATAATTTTTTAACTAAACTATTTCCAAGGAGCCTTAAGGACTATGCTCTAAGGTGGTTCTATGATTTACCAATCCAATCCGTCAAAGCATTCAAATCTCTTGTAGATCATTTTTTGACACACTTCTTTATCAACTTTATTGAAAATGTATCATATTCCCAGATTGTAAAAATCAAACAAAGAACCAATGAACCTATCAATGAAAATGTCTTGAGGTACAAGACAATGTTGGCTAAAATGTCAAACCAAATGGAAAATAAAGAACTTCAAGTCATCCTCAAGAAAATTTTGCTTGGCCCATGACATGAGTCCATCATTTCAAAAATTTCAAATCCTTTGATGACATATGTCATATTGTGTGAGCTCATGAAATGAAACATATCTCATTGAACAAGCTTAAGTGTGTAGCAAACACACTGACTACATCAAATACAAAGTTTCATATTAAACCAAGCTACAAGGAAAAGCCTACAAAACCTAAAAATGACACAACTACAACTATTAATTTAGTGTCACAAAAACCTAATCAACTTAACTTATCCAGTGCACCAAGGAGATAATTTACATGATTACCTGAGTCTCCAACTTATCTACTTAAGAATCTTATGGATTGTCATATGATATCTCTCCCTCCTCCCATGGAGATTGATATGAGTAGAACTCTACCTTATGGATATGATGCCAATGCTTATTGTGACTATCACCAGGGGCTTGGGCATTCTACTAATCGATGTTATAACTTAAAGTATAAAATCCAATATCTTATTGATAACCAACATTTTACATTTGATGACCCTCCCAAAGATTAAGGGTCACAACCTGGTGACCATTATAACCAAATAAAGTTTAGTGATCCATTATAAGATCATTCTAAAAAAAATATAAAAGTGCAAATGGCATATAATGCACATCCTCCTCCACCACATTATGGGTACCCATTAGATGGGATTATTGGTACTTATACATAACATATACCTCTTATGGTTTTGAGACCCTCTATTACTTTTGATGACAGTGAGATTGTGGATGATTATTCAGATCTTCATTCATTGTTCATTCGAGCATATCTTGATCACCAACCTATTCACAGTGTTATGATTGATAATTGTGCTAGCAAAAATGTTTGAACCATGACATTTTACTTACACTTTTGGGATGTATACATGATTATTTACACTTTTTGACCAAAGTGGTTAGAGTATTTGTGGGTCTTCACAGTAAGTCCTTAGTGAGATTGACTTATCTTTATAGGACACGCAGTGGATTCCAAAGAATCCTCACTTACTAATACACGACATACTCAATTATCCATAACAACTAAACATGTTCATATTATTGATACTTTAAATAAAATACAAAGTATGAAATGATGGGTTATACAAACATTTACTCCTATTACCTCTTCGAGACTACATAGTCTTATGACACATACACATAGCATCACAAAGCCTATAATGTTGAATATTACACCCATACATGCTCCTCAGCAATACTACCAATTTGATATATCATATCAAGTGTTCATAACACTTTTAGATGAGAATCTCTTATACGGGATCATTGGTTATAATTTCCCTAATCAAAAATGCCAAAAATACCCAAAACATTCAAAAAATATAAAAATACAAAAAAAAATCAACATGTTCCTTGTATTATTTCCTATACATGTGTTGTTTGTTCCATATTAGTAGATAAAATATCATTACTTTTGATACACACATATGTTTCATGCTTCATTTGAGTCTGATAAATGCATACCTAGGTACAAGATATATGCACATACAAATGTTAGGATTACCCTCCACTCACATCTTAAGTACATTAGGGGCATTTGCTTCTTTGATTATGATACACCTAGGTTACATTATTATATGATCATTTTCCATTATCATGTTTGAGCTTATATACTTACACATGCCTATATCCATATTTATACCTTTCACAGTATACTTGATATGTTATGTACTTAACATTTCTTGTAAACACATATGTTTAGGAACTAGTATGTCATGTTCATGTTTCCATGCTTGCTATTGTCTTGAATTGTATTGCCTATTTTAAGCATTTGAATACCCTCCATTGATTGTGCCTCCCCATGCATATGCTTGCCTATTTTGACATTTAAACATGTCATGGTTTGTTATATGTGGACATTTAAATATGTCATTCTATGCTTTGTTTACATTTGACTAGGTCATGTCCCTTTGATTGTGTGGCATTTGAACATGCCCCTTGTATGAGGTATCCTTAGACCATTTCATGTTGCTTTAATTTTGAGTGTTCTTATGTGTTTGTTTAATTACTTTTTGGGCTTGTACTGTTACTCTTTAAACGTCCCCATCATCTACATCATGCATCTTAGGACTTTATGTGATCACATAACTACGTGCCTAAATGCCATATCTACCTAAACATGTTACCCATATATGTTACATGATCCATACATAACTTATGAAATTATATTATCCTTTTGAGGTAAGGTAACTAACAGATTCTATTTGCCCTCACCTAAAAGGGGGGCATATCATATAGACATGGCTTCCACACATTCTCAGATTCTCTAGATCATAGTGGGGGTATGTCATGGAAACATGTCCTCCACACTTACACCAGTTCTTAGATTCTCTAGATTATAGTGGGGACAGTTATAGAAACATGTTCTCCACAATTGCACAAATTCTAGATTCACTAGATTTCACAGTTATATGATTCATATACATATTTGTGACAACATTTTATACATTGATATTATTACTATATCCAAATTTAAGCTTGAGACATATATGAGGTGCATATGCCATGCAAAGGGCACCTAAAATTACAAAATCAAATCATTTATAGATTTCAAATATTATTATAGATTGTTATTATACATAAGTTGGACTTTTATGGATTGTTATTGAGCCAATCTATTGTAGTAGTTGGTTCACTTTTGGAAGGTTGAGTAGATTAAATTGCTCAATATTGCTGAGATTATAAATTAGACTTAATTAAATCATTTAACTTTACCAGAATTATAGATGGATCTAATTAAATCATCCACCCTCACCAGATATATGTTGTGGGTTGATTAAATTACTCACACTCACCAAATCACGCACATATTTGGGTTGCACAATTGAGACAAAACAAACTCAATGGACCTAGTGCAACTCACCTTTACATCAAGGTTGAGGGCATGTGTCCTCATATATATATATATATATATATATATATATATATATATATATATATATATATGTTTAAATTTGTCTAAATCTCAAATTCAATGCTTCATAACAAGGCATCCTTTCAAACCAAATTTCCAAAAGGCAAGATGGTTGCATCAACACACGTGTACTCCTAACCTTGTTCTTTCTACTTTCAAGCATTTAACATTATTTCAATACTAGATTTAATAAAATGATTATATGATGTAACATCATCTTGGTTGTAATTCAGTTACTAAAAAATCACTCAAGTTGGGCTCATGCAAAGGCAAGGTGTGTTATACACACTGAGTATGCATTTATTTCCTTTAAATTAGCAATTTCATTACTAGATTAAAGAGGGGGGTGGAGGGAAAGAAGGGAGAGGTTCGAGGGGTGGGGCGGTGAGGGGTAAGTGTAGATACTAAAATCTAATTGATTTAGTAATATAGTCTTATACACTTGGAAAATTTCCCTCATGGTTGTACCTTTTAGTTATAGATTTGTCCGTTACGAAAGGCTCACACTTACTATCTCTTTGTGCTTGAATTGCTTATCTCTTAGTCTGACCATTGTTATTCTGATGACCAGGCCTTCCATACTATGCAAAAAGCTCTAAACTTAATTATCCTTCACTACCAATTTTGGACATGTACCTAATTTCTATCTTCCTAGATACTTACATCCTAGATAAATACCCGCATCGACGCAAGTGACCAACTTTATTATAAAGTGTCTAGTGCCCAAAAGTCATCCAATTTCCTAATGACTAAAGGTCAATGCAAGCGATTTGGTGCAAAACTTTTCCAAAATGGATTGGTATATATACAAGATCAACCCTTGTTTATTTCACACCTAACAAATTTTTGGAAGTCATATACAACTCACATATAAAGCTACCAAGGAACATTCAAGTGAGAAAACCTACCCTATTCATCCCTATTTCCATACCAGTCATAGGAATAATACTTCCATAAGTTTGAAGCATTCAAAGAGTAGTTTAAGATCCATATTTTCCAAGTTACAAGCTAGGCCACTACATGCCATTACTTATCACATATTGCATCTTGATACACACACAAGCCAACACATAAGGGAAAACTACATAAGTTTGAGGACCTCTTCAGAGTATTCACTACATAGGCACTGCCCATTGATAGAGGGGTCCTTAAGGTAGTTCGACACTATAAGCCCACTAACCCATTTTTCTTACAATCACTTCAAGGGTGAGGAAGTTAGGGTTTGATCATTTGACAAAGAGAGACAACCTATGTGCATAATCTGAAGACATTAGAAAAAAGGTGATAAAAAACACATGAGGCTCTAGTTGGTCACATCTAGATCTAGTTAGTATTCCATACCAAACACTTACATCGTAATCAAACACCTGCATCGATGTAAGCATCTAGGACCATAAAAAGAGTATTTATAGAATCTGATGACTGTTCCAACATAATCTTCCAATCTATTTCCATCTTGTTCCAGATCAGACCTACATGAGCACAATGAACCAACTATTATTATTGTTCCCTTTTATTACAATATCTATCAATAGTTGTACTTTACTATTTTAAGCATTCTTAGTTGTATAACTTCAAAATATTATTTATCTAAGTTTTTATTAATTGGTTTGCTCATTATATTAGTTCACCATGTTTATGCAGAATCTAATCTAATACCCTTTAAACCTAGATATCCCTTTATCTAAATTTAGGGTTGAACAATTAGCAACAACTAGTATCTCAAACCACAATAAATATTTTCTACATAGATCACCATATAATTCTAGAAAGGGATACAAGTTGCCTAGTGTCTTAAGGGTCATTAGCACTATTATCTCAAGTAACCTCTGTAATAACTTAAAGAGATCATCCAACTAATTTTTATGTCCTTTAAACATTCCTTGCACTTGAACATCAATAGAAAAATAATGTGAAAGTTGAATCCATTCATATGGTGGTAAGCCCTACCCACCCCAACCATCAGTTTGGAGTTGGAAGAGGTCACCAAACAAAAGCTCAATATTATAAAAGCAAATGAAAGCAAGGGTCCATAAAGAGATCAAATGCCCACCATAGTTAGTGTTTCTATACAAGTTCAACAAACACATATAATAAGAACTAAGTAACACATATACCAACAAATAGAGATTCACAAGGCGTCATGCCAAATCAACACATAAAGCTTCCATGGTTGTGTTAACAATATTCATTTCATCTATACACCATTTAAAGGTGAGATGAACTAGGCCAAAATTTACTCACTAGGGTTTATTAAAAAACTCACACTGTCATCTCAACAATAGCCTTAATCAAATGCAAATGTAATAGCAACTACAACATATTGGAAACACATAAGGAGAATGTGTAATTTTCAAGGGATGCAAGGGCCCTCCATATAACCCCCACATTTGCCTAGAATTTCCTTAAATGAATAAAATAATAGTAGTTAAGCATGCATAGATTTGAAGTAAACAAGCAAAAGACTTACTTGAAAAATGCCTTCCTTTTCTGTTTCTTTTTATTCTACAATGATTGTGTTCTTCTTTGCATGTTTTGGTACAGTCCCAAATTGTCATATATCCTTCCACCAAATTCCATGTCCACCACAAAAATATTAATTCCCCCAAGTTATGGATTCTAACATAGTTTTCACCACCATCATGGTTTTGGCCAAAATGCAGCCCTGAAAACCTTATATTTTCTCCATACTCTCCTCATTCCTCTTTTCCCTTCAAAGTTAATGAATTGAATGATTAACAAAAATGATATCTAATCAAACACTATCCAAGCAAAAACACTAAAATCAAAATATTATTGCCACAAGACTAAAGTTCAATGCCATGATAAGTCCGTGACCCCATCATGGGTCAAAATACCTATTTTCTAACACTAAAACCATACACTATCATAATCATTAAACCAAGTCATTAAGACTTTTGATAAAATCACTACGTCCTTAGAAAAACATGCTCAAAGACATAATCATTATGTCAATAATTTAAAATAATATATGCTTAATGCATCAGTAAGGCCCAAGGCACAATTTGTTATGTCATTAATGAAATATGCCAAGCATTAATAAAGCTAACAAAATTTCAAATCCAACTATTGTAATCTTATGAATCTCGATAGTAATTGCAATCTTAGGTTGTTTGATCTAGTAACTCAAATGGACATGTTTTTAATAATGCATGTCACATACAAATATAGTGAGCATAATTCGCTATAAGCCAATAATGGCTGCTGAATAAACAAAGATAATAATTACACACATTATTGGTTAACAAGGTACAAGACATCACAAAAGGGAGTGGTGAAAAATAATTGATCTATTTTTTTTACCTTGCAATCATTTCCTTGTATAGTATTAATGCGTTAGTCTGATAAAGTCTTCCAACCTGAAACCTAGCTCAATCACTCGGCTATTACCTGTAGTCACAAAATGACATCCACAGTACCAGCTCTGTGTAATTATCATAAAATCAAACACTAAATGGAATATAGCCAACTACAACATGAGCTGAAATATTGAAATATAAGTTCTTAAAGTGGGTAGAAAATTGATCATACGCCATGTCACAAAAATAGTACAGTATTTCTTTAAAACAATACATTAGGTACATTATTTAAGTTTTGCCCAAACGAGATATGACAAAAACACCTCTTTGTTCAGTTCTTGGAGAACTCAACTCCTAAACTCTATTGGAGCCAACTCCCTAGAGCTCACTCTACTCACTTGTTTTATGTAACTCATTCCTCTGCCCATTTCGGATCCTTCATGACATTTCTCTGCCTTCTTAAGGGTCTCTTCACCATCCTTAGCCTCTTAAAAATTCTCAAGATTTAGTTGTTCATCATTTTTGGGTGTTACTTTCTTTTTAACTTCCACGTAGACAAAATCGTTGCTTTGTGCAGTGTAGTAGTTGCAAAACTTCCACTATATGTAAACTGACAGTTACAAAACCGTCAAAGAGGTTATGAAACCACCACTTAGGTTGCAAAACCATTGGGGCAGTTATGAAACCACCACTGATGCTTCAAAAATTATTGCACATTGCATACTGAGGGTTTTATCACTATGTAAAGTCTACCAACTCTCAAGGCCATAACTTTTGCATACAAACTTGAAATAAGGTGATTTTTTTTGAAATTTGATAACTTTTAGAGAGGAATCCAAATATGCAATCACATTTAGGTTTAAGGAAGTTCTTGATGCTATTTCTACATCTGTCCCAAAACTTATCTATTTTAGCCTCTCAATACACACAACCACTTCTTGGATTGTACCGATGGTTGAGAAACTCAACCAACTTATTTGGAATCACGTAACTTCTTAAAACTGATCATTTTCTAATGTAATTGACATTATTGAAATGTTGGAGTATCAATGCTTCCCCTAAATTATACTCACCATATCAAATCGACAACCACCAAATAAAACTACACAAACACTAATTGTAACTATTTTTAATTGATACAAGATTTTTTAACACCTTTAATACTCTACATTAATTAATTTTTATATGACATACTTATTTAATAACCAAATTAAAATACACTACTACTAATTTTTTTTTGTTTTTTTCTCGTTTCTTTTCTCAACTTGCCCAATAAATTTTTTTTGTTTTGTATAGGAAAACATGTAAATAAGCATCGAATATAGCTCTGGAGTGGGAGGGCGAGGCGCGTTGTAACAAGAGAGGGAACATGAAGGGCAAGGCCATTGAAGCGAGACAAAACATGTGTTGTATAATTGATGATTGATGAAGTGAGAAAGAGGGAGGAATCCGATGAATATATTATATATGTTGATGAAGTGAAACTGTCTCCATAAAACAACATATACAATGAATGAATGATTGAAGGATTTTAATAACGTCCACGAGGCTGCATCAATCTATGAGACCCATCAGTGGCGCACATCCCCTGCAAAACGGGACATCAGCGACAAAACGTTCCCTAAATTCTTTGAACTTCCTTCTTGAGATTTTCCCTTCTACTGTGAAGTTTGATCACGAGGTTCGCCGTATTACCCAGCGTTATCGCTTCAAACAAAGTGTCAAGATTGGCGATTTTCAAAGTTTCACCATAACTGTATCGAATGTCGTTGTATGCTTCACACTCCAAGAGGATGTGACAGCGGAGCAGCAGCAGCAGACGATGATGTTTGTTCTCCATTTTCGAGGGAATTCCATTTGTGTCGTGGGAAGCGGTAGATGTATGTATATTCACGTGACCGGAAACTTACGAGTTGTGAAGAAACTTGTACGAATGTCTTGCTCTCTCCCTTTTGATGTAAGGGAGGGAAAATGTGGGAGGATGGAGGGCAAGTCCATATCAGGAAGGAGCTGATTGCACTGGGAAGAGCTCGATGGTTGAGGGATCCAGCCACTTGCTCCTCACTGAAATCTCCTGTAAAGTGTGTTAGTATTGGTACACATGGAAATGGAGAGGGAGATGCCAGTTATTCGGTAACAGGAGACAAGAGGCTGCTTCACAACTGGAGTGGAGTTCCTGAAACACAAGAGTATGGAGATGAAAACCTAGTGTTTAAACGGCGTACTGTAAATGATAGCCACAGGGTATTGAACAAGTATGTTAGAGGATTAGATTGTAGCTCTATATCACCCTTACTCACCAGAGGTGCTTTTAAATCCCGCCAACAGAATCAGAATGGCAATGGCATTGGCATTAGCATTGGAAAGCACAAAAAATGCTCATACACTTCTTCATCGACATGCTCCAACAGCAGGAATGGCGATCGTAGCTTTGTTGGGTCGTGGGACGGCACACCATTTTTTGGAGAGGAGGAAGTGGATGGCTCGGATCTACTTCCACAAGGATGTGGGATCTCTTGCTATTGGTCCAGAACTCCAAAACACCATAGGGATAGTGGAGGGCTGGGCGGTTTCTCTCCGAGCTGCTCTGACTCAGTGAAGAGAAAAGTCAGCAATATGGTGTTAAGAAACCAGAAAGAATCATCCACATTATCCAGTTATAACTACAAGATTCCTGCTCATTTTCTGGAAGTGGATTATAGTGTGGAAGGCCTGCCCCTAATGGCCGATGGAACTTCTTCAGGAGAGGGGGAAATTACAACAAGTGATAGATGTTCAACTCATGACTTGGAGGCAGCCTGTAAATTGGAGAGGTGGAGGAAGTCAAGAGACAAAAGCAGAGACCATACTCATCTCAATTTAACACAAGTGGAACTGGCAATCTACGAGGATAGGCACAGAAGCTTGAGTCAGAAATATAGACCCAAATCATTTGAGGAATTGGTAGGACAAAGCATGGTAGCTCAAACTTTGGTGAAAGCAATTCTAAGAGGGAAAATTGCTCCGGTCTATCTCTTCCAAGGGCCTCGTGGCACAGGTAAGACATCAACTGCTAGAATTTTTGCAGCAGCATTAAATTGTTTATCCTCAGATAATCTCAGGCCATGTGGATTCTGTAGAGAGTGTATTAATTTTGCTTCTTCAACAAGTGTGGATGTGAGAGAAGTGGATGCTACAAATACCAATGGCATGGAGAAAGTCAAAGCTCTCCTGAAAAATGTTGCTTTGGCTCCATCTTTTTCACGCTTCAAGGTCTTCATTATTGATGAATGTCACATGTTGACATCGGAAACATGGACTGCACTTCTACAGATTCTAGAAGAACCACCTGGACATGTTGTCTTTATGCTCATCACGACAGACTCTGATAAACTGCCTCGTACAGCTGTATCCAGGTGCCAGAAATATCTTTTTCCAAAGATAAAAGATGTTGAAATTGTGACCAGATTGCGAAAGCTTGCAATGCAAGAAAATTTGGAGGTTGATTCTGATGCATTTGATATGATAGCAGTTAAGTCAGAAGGTTCTCTTCGAGATGCAGAGACAATGCTCGATCAGCTAAGCTTGCTGGGACAAAGAATCACTCTCTCCCTTGTGCACGAGCTTGTATGTGATTCTCTCTCTCTGCACAGTTTTTTAAAATTGTATGCGTGTATAATACGTATCATTTCTGTCAAATATCTTGCATGCATATCTTGATTAATATTAAATTATACCGACAGTTCCATATTGATCAGTAGTGAAAGATTCCAAGCAAACAGAAGAATGACAATGCACTTATTTGGTGGTGTCGAAAGACACTTAACGAAGAATAATCGATTAAAATAGATTATAATGAACGAACAACTTGGTTGAATAGGCAGAAGGCATTGCCTTTATATACACCTATCCACGTATGGCAAAAGGGTAGGCGGACTTTTAGTAAGGCAATACCTCCAATACATTATAGTTACACCTGTAAGGTATGCACTACACCATGCAAGGTAAATATTATAAATTACACTGAACCCAATGGACCCAATGGAACACTACAAGCGTTGGCAATTCAAAGGGATCCATGAAAAGCAGTCAAAGCAATTTTGGAATAGTATTTTGAGGCATTGATTGTATATGATTCAGAACGCAGACAGGATAGAGGGCAGAATGCAGAACGATGGTTAGAGGGCAGAACACAGACAGGGTTGAAGAGCAGAAAGCAGTCAGGGTTAGCAGACGTGGACAAATCAGGGCAGAAAGCAGACAGGGCAGAGTGGGCAGGCAATAGACAGGACAGTGGGGATAGAGGGTCTAGATTTGACTAGAGGACCTAAACAATCCCTTTGCTCAGCTAGGGTGCAATCTAAAACACCAATAGTTTTGGCATGCCCAATGGGACCATGGATCTGGTCTTGGTGTAATTACAGTTGCAATGGTGTTATTCATGAAGAATTTGGTGATTCCAAGCTCAAGTAATTGCTTTTAACAATTCAGGCAGTTTTCAAGTAAGTTCATTTTTATTGCACTATCTTTATGTTATTTCCATGTCTGTGCATGAAGGAAATACCTCCTTATCAGCCCTATGATGGATCATACCAGCCTTTTCATGATCCATATGAGCCTTGTTATGAGCCCAACCAGCCTTACCAAGAATTTTATCAAAGCCATGATGAGTCTTATCAAATTTCCCATGATCCTTATTATCGAGAGCATGACTCTTACCTTATGAACCATAGTAGTCTCAAGACCAGATTTCACCTTTCCCATGTGGATATGATGTTGCATATGAGCAGTCTTGTTTACAATAAAAGATGGATGAAATAGAGCTCAAACTTGTAGAATATGCAAGAAAAGTATGTTCAGATTTCCAGTATGAATAAGTGAATGAATGATTTCAAAATGTGTCCAATGATCTAGAAGAGAGGCATGAGTTTTGTACCTTTGTATTAGAGAAGATGAAGGATTTGGAGAGGCATCAAGTTGAGTTGGATCAGTTGTCTCAAGAACCCTCTCGTATTCCTTACTAGTCTTCTTGTGTTCCTTATTCTCATAAAGTTCTTAACCATGTTCAGTATAAGCCAATGAATATTCGTAGTTGGAGTCAAAAACCTATTCAAAAAACTATTTAGTATATGCCAATTCAAGAGCCTATTCAAGAATCTAAACCTTCTTATAGTCCCCTTTCTTCGCCACTTAGCCCTCAATCTCAAGTTATCCATGGCATTGGTTGAATGTTGGAAAGATCCCTTGATGGTTTTAGTGTTAGGTTCAAACTATTTCATTAGAAAGTTTTGTCGCTTAGCTTGATCGATAGCATTGTTTAAAGTTTGGGGAGCAATAGTTAGAACCTTGTATTGGAGGGAAGGTGTTAAGGCAACGATGAAAAGTTTGAACAATTTGTCATCAACTATGTTGTGATTGGCTTTGTGAGCCAAAGATTTCCATTGTTTGATAAAATTATGCGCTGATTCGGTAGGGGATTGCTTAGCGTTGATGAAATGACTAAACCAATTTTCGGGATGATCATTATGTTGAAATTCCTTAACTAAAGGATTGACTAAATCTTCAAGTTGCCATATAGAATGTTGAGGAAGTTGGTTATACCATTATAATACGTCACCTGTGAAAATTTTAACTAAAAGTTTGGTAGTGGCGAAGGTATTAGTTTGGATCCACTCTTTATAAAGATTATCGAATACTTTGAGAAAAGATGTGGGGTCTTTAGTCCCATCATATTTAATAGTTGGGGATATATTATCAATATCAATAGATACAATGAAGGGGGCTAAAGGTTTGTTTTGAATGTGTTGAAACATTTTATTGTTCATAATAGGTTGGGGAATGATATTTTCCATGGCATCTTTAAGAGGTGGAGGGATGAAATTTGGTTATTTTAGGGAAGAAGGATAAGGAGCTGACTAGCCATGTTTATCAAATTATGTTGTAGTTGCATCATTTGAGAAGTATTAGAGGTTTGCATGATGTTCATTTGTTGCACTATTTGTGCAAGGATTTTAGTTGTATCAATTGGTGGGTTGGTGATAGGAGGGTTATTCCCCGAATTAGTATTAGGGGGAGGGTTGGTAGGTGGCGGGTTGGTAGGAGGTGGGTTGGTGGTGTTGAGAAGGTTTCTTGTGGGGTTATTTGTTAGGCTTGTCAATTTCCCCCACAATATGATAAGGTGCCTTAAAGTGAGAGTTATCTTGAGAAGTATAGAATGGATTTGATCCACCAATCTCATTTTGTTGGAGTGACTTGGACCATATTGTAGTCAAAAGATGAGGGATGAGAAAAAGGTCATCCAAGAATGAAGATCCTCTTGAGTAGTGAAAGTAGGAAGAAAAGAACATCCCATATAGTGTCTAAATAGATTCAGGTTGTCCAAAAAGATTCTGATAGCGGATTTCATGATGCTTGAAGGCATAATTTGAAATTAAATAACAAAGAGGAAAAACAGGGATAGAGTCGGCCAAACACAGAACAATATCAGCTAAGAGGTATAAAGATGACAGGGTCGACAAAGTTTATGAAAAAGGTCAACACAATAGGACGCAAAAGACATATGGAACTGCTTGATTGTGTTCTGCAGATAGTAAAACTTTTGTAGGCCAAAAAGATACACAGTCGGATAGGTTCACTGTATACTGCAAATGGAGAAACTGAACAGGATAAAAAGATACACAATCATATAATACGATTGTGTACTGAAGGTAAACAAAACTAACAGTCTATAAAAGATTGTGTTGACAGGGACGACTGAGTTTTGCAAACAGGGAATTTTTTTACAAGATAATAGCTGATCAAATATAATGAAACACACAAGCAATTAGATCAATGTGTTTGATCTAATTGTAGCACACAATACAAACCTTGTACTAATGTTGGCTAGTACAAGTTTTGCAATACCAAATACAATGATCAAAGAGCAAGCAAGAAAACTTGAATGTAAATGTAAGCTAATTGGTCATTCCTGAATGTTAATTTGTAATAAATTTTGAAATTAATGTGATAGGGAGTTGGCTATAAGAAGGAACTAGAAAGCAATCTATGGATAGTTTCAAGTAGTTTAGGCTAAAAGGGATTTGTATTGGCGATGGTATTGGTTTGGTATTGGGGCCTACCTTCTCACTTCACAATCTTGCAATGATAAAAGTGTCGGGTACTTTGCCAATATATACCATTAACCACGTGTTTATACTTGCCATAAAACTAATTTCGCTTTCTCCTTGGTGATGAAATTCAAATAGGTAGACCTTGGGAAGAAAATGTTTAATGTTTTTTAATGTTAAGTGATTTAGAAGTGTGTGCAAAAGAGAAAAATAGTGTGACTAAATCGGTAAATAGAAAACCACCTAATTAGTTTATGTTTGTTAGTCTAAGCATGCAAGCAACTGAAATGGAAAGCGAATTAATTACTAGGAAAATAGGTTAATTTTTTTGATTGTGAAGAGTACAGAGAAGGTTTAGGCGACATTGTATGCAAACAATACAAAACAGAGTTGACAGGGTTGCTATTGTTTAGCAGAAGCAATATCCGGAAGAACATAGTCGAACAGGTCGACTAAGTCTTATAGAGAGAAGACAGGCTACAGAACCATGTCGAGCTGGTCGACCCGGTTCGCTGTGGGTTGCAGTTTTATAGACTGCAAACTGTGAAAAACAAGACTGAGTGATAAATAGAAAGGACAAAGAAAGTAAGAGTAAACCTTAGTAATTTTGAAGATACTTAGTTTGCAACTTTTATGTTGTGTTGCTCAAATGCTGATTTTTATATTCTGCTAACAGTGTCGATTGGGTCGACGAAGTTTGCAAAATTTGTGTTGAAAATGATTTGCGAACAGAGTTGATTGGTTCGATTAAGTCTACAAACCTGTATATTGAAAAAAAGAATTGCGAACAGAGTTGATTGGATCGACGAAGTTTTCAATCTTGTGATTGAAGAAGATAACTGTGTTGAGCTAATCGATCTAGTCACTTGTATTTGGAGAAGCCTTGCACAGAGAAAGCAAGTCGATTTGGAGCGACTGCGTGTTAAACCTACTAACAAAATGTTAGACTGTATTCATAGTTTCGATACAATACTGTAAAAATAAAAATATATAATATGATAATAAAATAAATGCATGAAAGAAAACCTACAAGGGTTAGATTCATGTTGGGTTCACCAGATTGTATGCAAGGGAAAATGCCGCTGATCTACAAATCAATCAGAGCTCGAAAAAGATAAATCATGCTGACGCTTCTGTTTGGTACATTTAGACAATCGGGGTCATGACCAAGACGGATCCGCTAGACTTAACCAAGGGGTCCCTTATCACAATAACATCACTAGAGCGGGTTCCAAAGCTTCTAGTCAAACAACACTATGCAATAACCCTAGCTAGGTGCTATGGTTTCTATATTCACAAAATAAATGCAAAGTAAAGTAAAATCTAACCTAGTGCTCATCAAAGCTTGTGGCACAAAATGGGGTAATAAATATGAAAGTAAACATGCATAGAATAAATCTAATTAAACTATGTATAAATATAACCCTAATGCATCGAGAGAGAAATACATTCAAAAGCCATTACTTATGCTACTTCTATCTACTAAAATAGAGGAGTAAAGTTAGAGATACTTACCTTGAAGACGAACTTGTCGAGATTCAATCTCTCCCTTGGCTAAAGGTGCTTCGCAAGAGGTTTTTGTGTATTGTTGAAGAAGCTAAGGATGGACAATGGACTATAGTCTAGCCAAGGACCTCCTAGTGAATCTCAAGCTTTCACAAGACAAAGTTCTTCTCTCTAAGTGTAAACCCTAAACAACTAACTTCTCAAGTAGAATGGTGGAGTAGATTGTAAAGAAGTACAAATGAATAATTAACTCTATCTCTTTCTAAGAAAATGGGGAAAAGGATGTGTATATATAACTGAATCTAACTCTAAACCTTTTCGAAAGTTTAGTCAACATTGTCGGTCCAATTCGATCTTGTATCGTTAATTGATAAAAGCAAGTTAGGTCCCGATCTGGGTCGGCCGAGGCCGATGTATAATCATAACGTGCTAATATTAATTTGAATACAGAGTCGACCCAGGCTGACATTGTTCTGTAAATATCAAAAAGGGATTTTGGCTTAGGTAGGGGCCGATTAAGGTGGTGAATTGCTTGGAGGAGTGTGTAAGGGATGTGTCAAAGCTTAGGGAAGTGTATAGAAGGTTTGTGTTGATTGCAAGTGGTGGCATAGGGGACAACAATCTTATGAAGCACCAATTGTTTGCCCACCCCTTTCTCGGTGCACCCTTGAAGACGTGCACTCAGAAAGTTTGAGGCTTGATGGGTTCCTGCAAGATAGAAAGCATTAGTAATTGATGAAGTGTGAAAATATTATTTGTATACAAACACCACAGTGGCAAGCTTCATCACCACCGTTGAAGAAGAGGACACGACAAGCAATCTTGGTTGGACAATACACGTCCCTAAAATAGACGCTGAGTGCAACTTGCTAGAGTTAGGAGTTGAGGAGCAAGAAGTCCTAAAGTCCATGCTGGAAGACATCGACGATGATGTGTATGACCATGAAGAAGAGAAGGAATTCTTTTTTTGTAAAGCAGTGCGCACCTATTAGGTGTGAAATCAAGTAAGGCAAGACCTTTGGGTCAATATCACTCAACCTCCCCTCTCTATCATTTTTGACACTGTAGGGCAAGAAACAGCTCGACAAAAGTTGGTTGTTGAAATATTCCACAAAGATCTAGTTGCGGGATCCTTTGTTGCACAACAAGAACTGCCAACACAAGAAAGCCCACCACCACCGTTGTTGCTTAGACCGCAAATGCATGCTACAATCCGACCTTCCCCAACGATCAAGGACAAAATGGTGTCCTTCAAAGACCCAACATAAGCGAGTGCAGCACAACAAAAACAAGTGTCTCATCAACAGGGGTAGGGCCAAATTGCGAAGAGGCAAAACTAGAGCCTCAAACCCCAACCAACATCCAGAAAAAAGACGTCTGCGTGTCGAGGTGCTATTGTGGAATCTTCCACTTTGGAGGATTCACAATCAATTACAATACTAGATTCTCCAACCCCAATGGAATAACTTGAGGAAATCAGTTTACCACAGTCGGAGCCCCAACAAGAAGTTGCATAGGAACAAGAGGATCCAACACAAGTGCAAAAGGAGGCTGAGAGGAGGGCGAAAAAGGAAGAGAAAAAGAGAGAAAAGAGGCAAAGCAAAAGGTAGATGTGGAAGAAGAACAATGCAAGCAATAGGCAATTGTGCAAGAGGAACAATGCAGACAAGAAGCTACAGAGGAACAACGCAAACAAGCCGAATAACCAGAGGCTCGAAAGAAAAGAGCCAAAGAAGGAGAGGCTACAAAGCAACAAGCCGAAGAAGCGAAGGCTTGAAATAAAAGAGCTGAAGAAGTAGAGACTACAAAGAAACAAGCCGATGAAGTAGAGGCTCATAAGAAACGGGCTGAAAAAGTGGAGGCGAAGAAAAAAGAGCAAGATAAAGCTGCAAGAAAACATCAAGAAGCACAATTTGCGCAACAAAAGGAGGCTGAGGTGCTAGCGAAGGCTCAGGAAGAGGAAAAGGCCAAAGAAGAGTAGTGCGTCAAAGAAGAATAAGTCAAGCAGGCAGTCGAGGAACAGATAGCCTGAGACAAAGCCAAGGCTGAAGTTGAAGCCAAGGCCAAGGCATCAGATGCAAATGCCAAAGCCAAGGCTAAGGCAGAAGCCAAAGCCAAAGCTGAAGTGGAAGTGAAGGCTAAGGCCGAGGTGCAAGCTAAAGCCCAAGTCGAGGTAGACGCTAAGGCTAAGACTGAAGTTGATGCTAAAGTTAGAGAAGAAAAAGAGGTCGAAGCTAAGGAAGAAGCGGAGTGCGTAGAACAATAGAAATTGGAGCCACAAAAAGGTGCATAGGAGGAGGCTTCGCAGCCAAAACCCCAAATCACAAGCCAGTGGTTGTGATTTGTTCCCACATATCCACCCAATAGACCACTTTTTCTCTTCTTTTGGCACAATTCACATCGGCTCCTATAGTGACTTCAACCACATCTATGGCCCTTGCTATCATTGTGCATGAAACATTTTTGTATGTTGCCTAGTTATAATTGACCAAGCAGATTGAGGGCGAAACTACATCCCAGGTGTCTATCATAGAAGGCTTCGGCCTTGGAACAACAAGTTTTCCAGTTGTGAGACAACAATGCAGATTTGAGCTGACAAATTACAAATGCATGTCAGTGGATTAATAACAACTGCCCCACATTGGTTACACAAGTTCTAGGTGACCAAGTGATGTCTGAAGTAAAGCATCTCACAACTTTACTGACACAACTCGCAAAGGACTGGCTGGCTGCGCAACAGTTGCAAACACTACGAGCTCAAGGGTAGAATATAAAATCAGAAACGGAGGCAATCTACGAACTGATAGAGGAGTACGAACAGGTTTTGGATATCGTTGAGCAACAAGCCAAGCAAATAACACAAGGTATGTTGAATTGGAGGCAACATCTTAATGATTCATTGGCTGTCGCTAAACCTGAGTATGTAATAGCAGACAAAGGCAAAGCTGTCATGGATGATAAAATGGCTACTTTTGATGCAATGATCAACGCCCTCAAACAATTGCTGGATTCGAGGGATAGTACCATGCAAAAACTTCAGATTTGGCACAATGAGACTATGCGCACTACATTTGCTAGCCTCCAAGCTCAAAGGCATGTAGATTGATTGGATGAGCTGATATTGGACATCTAATTCAAGGTATCAAATGCTAAAGCACTAATCACCATCACCGAAGATGAAGATGTTCAAAACTTGATGGCAATTCAGAACCTGTTGTGCATATTGCTGACTATGGTGTGGGAAGTGCTAACGGATTGGAAAATGCTCAAAGAAGATCTCTTCTAGATTGATCTCGCCATTGCCCAACTTGTGGATGAGCCTTATTTCATTCCATTGCAGTAGCTCCAATAGGTGCTACAACAGAAGAAGTTAGCTACAAAGTTGTAACCAGACAACCGACAACAACAACCACCTCCACCATCAGATTTTTCACAACCAAGTGGTTCATCAGCAACACAAGCAAAATCAACACAACAACAGCCTACTACGCAGCCTCTTCAAAGTATGCCACCATCCACTCAATAGGTATTGCGCACTCCAATTTTATAGTTTTCGCAAGTTTTGCACAATTTTTTAGGATAGCCTTCAGCATTAGGAGTGGCACCAGGTTGGTTGAAAACTCATAAAGGGCGGCCACTTGGTTATGCTAGTCTATTGAAAACCCGAAAGGGCAGTAGACTAGTATTATACTTAGTTGAAAACCCAAAATGACGGCTAAGTAGTGTGCAAAGGGTGAAAATCAGTAAATGACACTTGGAGTGATAACTGCGACTTTTGTTTTTGGTTTATTCCCTCAAATTTAGAACAAAAAATCTTGTTGCGATTTTGTCTTGAGATGAGACAACGGTTTAAGTTAGGGAAATTGTTGGGTGAAGAACAGGGCTTGGTAAAATCGTAGTGTAGTTGATGAACATGTGTGCGAATTGAACTATTTTGTCTTTTATATGTATTCGGCCCATGTAAGCATAAGGATAAATGGCAAAATGTGAAGAGTCATTCCCTTTAGGCATATCAAAACACTGGAATGTGAAGAGACAATGTTGAGTAAAACTCTATATATAGCGCTCAATTGTAGTTGTATATGGTTTTGATGTGATAGAGATTAATATATACAATTCTGAAATGGTTTTTCTAAGTACCTTTTATCATGGTTATGTGCGTAATGGGTTCTTTGTTTGTCTTAATTTGTTAATTATATAAGTATATGCCGACTGTTAAGATTTTAATAAACCTATGTTCCTTTGCGCATCAATTTGTTTGAGTTTATTAATGAATATATTCAGTTTGCATATGGTATTGACTTTCTTCTTCTATTATTTTTGCGCAAGCTATACTTGAATTAACATGTTCTAAAGGGTTTCCAAGCACCTCTACTAACAAGGAAAGATCATAGTGTGCTAGTGGGAAAATCATGTTTAGTTGCATTTAGTATTGGGCCATACAAGGACCAGGTAATGTGTGATGTGGTACCTATGAATGCTTGTCATCTTTTGTTGGGTAGACCATGGCAGTATGACAAGAATGCCATCCATTATGGAAGAGAGAATACTTACGAAGTGCGACATGAGGCAAAAGTTCATATCTTGAAGCCCTTAAAGGAGGAAGAGCTGAAAGAATTTTCTGCTTTGCCTCTTTGTGTGGTGAAGTGGAAAGAATTTAGAAAAGAATCAAGACAAGAAGTTTGTTATCTGTTGTGTCCCAAAAACGAGGAGCAAATGGAGAAGAGGGAAATTTTTGCTGAAGTTCAAGAGTTCCTCAATGAATTTATTTTCAGATTTGATGCCGACTGAACTACCAGTTGGTTTGCCTCCCTCAAGAGGAACTATGCATCGGGTTGACTTGATTCCCAGAGGCAAACTTCCCAACCAAGCTGCCTATTGGTTGAATCCATTAGAGAATGAAGAAATGAGATGACAAATTACCGAACTATTAGAGAAGGGATTTATAAGGGAAAGTATGAGTTCGTGTGTTGAACCTTCTCTCCTTTCGCCTAAGAAAAGTGGCAAGTGGAGGTTGTGTGTGGATTCCAGGTCAATTAATAAGATTACTGTTAAGTATAAGTATGGTATCCATTGCCTAGGATAGATGGCATCTTAGATGGTTCAGTGGGCTCTAAGGTCTTCTCTAAAATTTGATCGTAGGAGCAGTTACCATCAGATTCGAATTTGAGAGGGGGATGTGTGGAAAATTGCATTCAAGACAAAGGATGGGCTATATGAATGATTGGTTATGCCTTTTGGTCTGTCCAATGCTCCAACTACCTTCATACGGACTATGAATCAGGTATTGAGGCCATTTATTGGAAATTTTGTGATACTTAATTTTGATGATATTCTAATTCTTAGTAAGAGCATGTAGAACGTTTGAGAGTTGTGTTCAATAAGCTAAGAGCTGAAAAACTAATTTTTAATTTAGATAAGTGTGAATTTTGCAAGAACTAACTTGTGTTTCTAGGAAATGTTATTTTAGTTGATGGATTGAGCATGGATCTAATAAAAGTGAAAGCTATTCTTGAATGGTCTCCTCCCCAACACATAACCGAAGTAAGGAGTTTCCATGGATTTGTGTACTTTATAAGAAGTTAATCAGAATTTTCAGCAGCATTAGTGCACCATTGACAACTTGCATCAAAGAGGAGGTCTTCACATGGACTAAGGCAGCCGAAAAGAGTTTTGAACAGTTAAAAAAAGAAGGTAACTAAAACTCCAATCTTAGCTTTACCAAACTTTGAAAAGGTATTTATAGTCGAATGTACTGAGTCAAGAAGGTCTACCCATTGCTTATTTTAGTGAGAAGTTAAATGATGCTAAGAAAAGATATAGCATCTATGACAGAATTATATGCCATTGTGCAAGCATTGAAGTATTGGAGGAATTATCTCTTCCTTAGAGAGTTTATATTGTTGATAGATAGCCAAGCATTAAAAGATATAAATTCACAATCCAAGTTGTCCTGCAAACATACCAAGTGGGTTAACTTCTTGCAGTCTTTTACGTTTGTGCTGTTGCATCGAAGTGTAAGGACCAATGTTGTAGCAAATGCTTTAAGTAGGAGGCACCATATGTTGGTCGCGTTGAGGAGTAAAGTTATGGGGGTTGAAGAAATAAAAAGTGAGTAAGGGGTTGATCCGTATTACAGCAAAATCTATGAGGATCTAGGCACCCTTGGTGTTAACTCTTTCAAGGATTATGTGTTGCTGATGGATTCTTATTCAAAGGTATGCAATTGTATATTCCCTTAAGATATAGAAGAGAGGAGTTGATTACAAAACTACATTCTGGGGGGCCTAGGAGGCCACTTTGGAAGGGACAAAACTTCTATTTTGGTTAGTGAGAAATTTTACTGGCTGAAAATGAGGAGGGATGTTAATAATTTTTTGCTACTTGTAGAGCTTGCCAAATTGCTAAAGGGGGACAGCTAAATGCTCAATTGTATAAAACCCTCCTTGTTCTTGTATGACCTCGGGTTGATATTTCAATGGATTTTGTGTTGGGACTACCACATACTCAAAAAGGCAATGATTCAATCTTTTGTGGTTGTGGACGGATTTTCTAAAATGGCTTATTTCCTTCCTTGCAAAAAGATAAGCAATGCCAGTAGAATTGCTGTTTTTTTTAAAATAAATTGTACGCTTGCATGGATTGCTGAAGAGCATTACAAGTAATAGGGATGCTAGATTTCTAAGTCACTTTTGGAGGACCCTATGGAGAACGTTAGACAGTAACCTGCAATTTAGTTCTGCATATCATTCCCAAATTGATGGCCAAAGTGAGGTAGTGAGTCAAAATTTGGAATTTTTTTTGCGAAGTTTGATTGGTGGAAATCCAAGGCAATGGGATCAAATATTGGTGCATCCTGAATTTGCATACAACTCCAACACTAATAGATCTACAGGTAAATCTCCTTTTAAATAGTTTATGGATAAAATCCAAAGGGGGTTGTGGACATGCTTGATTTACCTGTGAACAGCCCCATTTGTCATGATGCTAATAGTTTTGTTGAGCACATTCACAAGGTGTTGATGATCAACATTCCCCTATTCTCAGAATGGGGATCCTCCTTTCTTAAAATTTCAAAAGTGCCCAGGATGCTAAGCATATTAAATCATTTGATTGCATGGAGAATTGATTGAATTTACCAATACTTGTGTTTCTGGAATTTTTGGTTAATCATTCATTTTGCAATAAGGATTGATACTTAGAAATATTCAAATTATTGCAAGTCGTCTTCAAGTTTTATTCAGCAATGAATTATTGACCATGGATGGTTCAATGATATGTAGATAGGGTTTTGCTAAGGAAGTGCGACCCGACTCTCTGATAGACATAAACACAACAAGCTTTGTTGGGTTTTATTAAATTAATATTATGATTGTGTTTAAGGCATTTCCTTGCAAAATTTTTGCTTTAAACTTGTTTAAATTTGCCTAAGATGGGCTATGATGTCTTCAAGAAGCTAACTTAGTTTCTCGCTTGACCTCGTAGGGTGTTAAATTAAAGTTGCGGTTTATGATGCCTCGTGGGACATCAAAGTTCAGACTACAGCCTAAAAGGACAGATGTCCACCTCGCCAGGTCTCGCAATGCCTTAAGGATTCATCGCATCCCATGCGAGACACCTGGAGCAAATCTACCAAGTCTGTGAGCTATGTGGCATCATCTAGAGGGCTCACGAGAAGCTAAGCCATTGGAATTCAAATCCCAAGGCTACGTGTCAGGATCTTAGCCCTTGTGAGCGAGCCCTTACAATCCAAGCCGCCACACGTCCCCCACGCGTCTTGCCAAAGTGCAAAACCCTGCAAGATGTCGACGTGTGCCCCAACGGCAACCAACCAAACCTGAGCGGCCTTCCGAGGCGACGTGTGCCCCCTTGGGTTCATCTGAGGTCACCACGTGTCTGTGCCGTGTTGCATCCACCCAAAGCTCGCGAAGCAGACACGTAGTTTCACTCGAGCCGTCCGATCAAGGTTTGATGATATACAACTGTTCGAGGTGCTTTCCGAGAATGACACTTGGCAAAAGAACAAACAATACCCTGCAAGAATGATGCGTGTCCCTTTTGGGTCACTCGATGATGCCATGTGTCATTCCCGCGCTGTTTCTATCCGAGATCCATGAGATCGCCTCCGAGAGGGACGCATGTCTCCACTCGAGCCATCTGATTAGTGCAAACATGTCGACAATTGTCCAAAGGCCTTTCGGGAGAGACACTTGGCAAGGAAAGTTGCGATTGCTCGTGAGAACGATGCGTGGCATTCCCGCGGCCAATCAAAATTGAACAACACCACTTGAGAGCTCGCTCTGAATTGAAAGACGCCATGTGCTGAGATGTAGATGGGTCATCACACAAAGTTGCATTTCGAGAGTCTGCAAGGCAATAAAAAGGTGCCATGTGTCCAGATTTCGAGCCGACTAGGCAACTTAGTAATATTCAGGCCATGCGAGTACTTGGCTTGATCCAAGGTGGCAACCACGTGTCGAAAGATGGCAATCTTTAGCTTTAAAGCTAAAATTGACGGCAAATCAAAGGCAAATTAAAGCTAAACTAAATTTTGGTG
Organism: Torreya grandis; assembly: GCA_037957365.1. Classification (NCBI taxonomy): domain Eukaryota; kingdom Viridiplantae; phylum Streptophyta; class Pinopsida; order Cupressales; family Taxaceae; genus Torreya; species Torreya grandis. The sequence continues at coordinate 670,089 of JARHVA010001000.1, read as the reverse complement.
CAATTAATTGTTAAAAGCAATAGTTTGAAGTTGTTTCAAATATATGCAAGGTTGACAAGCTTGCCATTAATACGACACGAACCAGGATCACCATCAACATTGCATTAATTAGAGCGGTCATTCAAAAGGCTACACAATCAAGGCTATTGTTATTTGCATTTCAAAGTTACACATGTTTGCTTCCTCTACTGTTTGCGCTCTCACAATTCTACAAAGCTCAAGCCATTAGCAAATTGCACTGCCAACCGCCATTATCGGAGCTTAAAAATGGCAGAAGGATACAAAGAGACATTGATTGCTACCTAAAGTATTGCAAAAGATGGCACAAGTAGGTCCTATTCCAGGTAAGAGCAGTTCCTTTGGGAACGATAACTTTTTGTTTCAAAACGGTTCTTCAGTCATCTTCAAGGATACTGAATTTATTTATGAGGCCATAGCATATGATGACTTGCATTACAGTAGCATATACTTTAATGTAGAAGCAGTTAGGGCTGTTGATGAGGATGAAACCATGCCTCATATAATCCAACTAGCTTCTGATATCCTTGCCATTAACGTAGCCGGTCTCCACAAGGTCGCAGCTAAGTCAGAGGTTATGCCATGCGCTGACCTAGTTTATGGTATTTTTGGGAGGTCAAAGTGCGAAGACGGGCTGATTAAATCAATGTCCCAAGGGATCCTTATTGCTTTCATAGTAGGACCGAGCTTCGAGAAATACTATGACTTCCCTCACCACAAATAGAATATAACCAGGTCATCATCGACAACTGGTATGAAGTGCACTCCTCGGAGAAGGTCTTGGCTTCGTGGGTGACTGACCCAACGGGAATTATTTTCATGGATGATCAAGGAAACTTGCCCATCCAACAATTCAGACAAGGAGTCAGAATTGGCCTAGCCCCCCTGAATAGAATATTTGACAGTCCACACATTGCTTATGTAGACATAAGGGCTATTCCATTGCTGCAAATAATCCTAGAAGACCAACAGATTTCCCCACTTGGGATAATTATCAGCAATAACTTGGTGTATGCAATATAGGACACTTGCAAGAATGGTGCCCCCTTCTTTATGATGAGATACTTATTAGATGCAATCTGTGCAACTGGGTCAAAATTCATGGTATCCAGAGCGTCCAGAAACCGTGCCTCAACTCTTTTCTGCAATGCATATTCATAGATTTAGACGCAGTATTAGAGTGATAGAGGAAGATTTCTACCTAGTGGTTTATCGGTCGATCAATGAATGCGAGATGTAGAGGGTTTACCTTGAAATTAGGAAAACCTTGAAAGACATGGTTAGTTACTGGTTATACCCGGATTGCATGGTTATCAGATTGGAAGGAGTGATGGTGGCCCCTCTTAGACTGCCAAGGTTTGTGCCAATGAAGCTAGTTGAAGAAGAGATGGCCTATCCACTTTTGCATGGAGTTGATGGAATCTTCAAGGACAAGAAGAAAATAGTCTCCCATAAGGTTCCTTACAAACCGGGGAGGACAGGGATTACCAAGTGGCATGATATGGTTGTAGTTGCTAGGCATAAGGATTCATACCTATTGCCTAAAGATGACTTCAGACCATGGGATCCCAATAAGCTCATTGCCAAGCATCTATTTAGATTCAAGAAAGATGTAGCAATGGAATACGAGCATCAAGAAGAAGTCCACAAGTGGATATATAGAGATGCTTTGAATAGTGAGGTGGTACTCCGAAATGCAACAATGAAGAACATTGAACTGGAGATGAGTCTGCATAGGGAGAAGAAAAAGTAGGATATTGCTAAGTCTCGGCCACCATGAGCACATGGGAACATGTTTGATGTTGGCTATGAGGAAGGGCAAGATGAAGAAGATGAAGACAATGTTCCTCTTGTTAGGAACAAGCCAAATAGACCTCCATGACTTGCCACTTCAAGCATTCAGGACTTACCTCCAAACCTTGAGCAAGGAGGATCTAGCAGTCAGCCCAACCCCTCCCAAGGGCCCACAATAATCTCTACATCTGCTATGGGAGCCGTTCTGGAAAGCCTAGACCAACTTGACCTTGTTGCTATTGACCTTGAGGAATTACAACAAGGCATTGAGCTCTCCATGGAAGAAGTGCAGGCACTGGCCGGTAGATACATTGAAAAAGTCTACAAGAGGAAAAGGGAGCCTAAGACCACTATGAGAGGAGCAATAACCCCTCCACCAGCTTCTCAAGTGACTGTAGAGCCTCCAATTCAAGCAACTTCTCCCTCTCCAAGAGTTGATCCATCTACTGCTGCTGCTGTCATTGGCGCACCACATACTACCCTTGGAGCACTTGCTCCCAATGTAAGTACCTCACCACTGCATTCTTTTCCAATTGCAAGTACATCTCAAACTGCTTTTGCTTCTGTATTTGCTCCTACCATTGTTCCCCCATTGGCTTCAGTATCATCAACAACTGTAACTACCATTGTTCAATCTTCAATTGATACTAGCCTGGGCCAAGCTAGTGGTTCCTTGGGATTTACCATCCCCCATTTCATTTCTCATGCCATTACAAATATCACATCTTCACTAGGCACTAGTGCTAGTCAGGCTGTTAGTTCCACTTCTTCCCAGGCAACAACAACTAGTGCAACACTTGCTATTGGTTCCCCTGCATCGGCAAGGCTATTAAGGTCCATTTCAAAACTTTTCACCTTTCCAAAGCCACCTTTGTTTGCATCCCCATTCAACGTTGCTACGGCTGCAAAGGTAAGTGTGCTCCCAAAATTGCCTTCATTTATTCTAAACATGGGCCCTGCAAGAACTCCATTTGGCACGCTTGGGCAGATAGACGCAACAAACTTGCCACACATTCCTGCGACGACTCTAGCTTCTGCCTCGGCTCAAGCACCTCCAATGCAAAATGCCCCAGCTACACCACTTCTAGCAAATCCAATGCATACTGTTGTCCCAAATTGGGTCGCAAATATTATACTAGCAGCAAGACAAGAGAGACCTCAGGTAGTCCTCTCTGCACCACAGATTGGCATGAAATTTGATGCTGCTACAGGTACCATGAAAAAAAGTGGTGAGGGGGCAGGTTGAGCAGCCCCAATCTAGCTCAGTTGTGGCTCATGAAAGTGAAGAGTCCCTCTTCACTTTAACAAAGAAGAGGAAGGCTGGCCCAAGTGAATTAGATGAGTATGCAGAGGACCTTGTGTCCATGGTCCAAGCCAATGCAGAATCTACAGTGGCCTTAATGAAAGATATGTAGTAGGAGATGAAAAGATTAAGGGAGCAAGCATTGCCTACAGTGCCGGAGATTACTATAGTCCAGATAATAAATGCAATCATCAATGTCTTCAGTTTATACAAGGTCATGAAGAGAAGGCAAGAGGATGGGGCTTTGTAGTTTGGTGTGGTCATTAAATCTGACCAAAGACTTGCACTCTATGACGCCAAGTTGGCAAACTTGGCTAGAGTTGCAAGGAACAAGTTCCCAGACCTTAAGACATTGCCACTTGAAGACGTCATCCTGGCATAGACTAGAATGGTGAACAAAAGGAGGATATTTAAAAGGTGGCTGGAACAGGTTAAGGATGTAATTGCATCCTTGGAAAAAATAGAGTTTAGGATTGCCCTATTGCTAAAGGATGCTATAGTCACTAGGGTGACCAAACTTGATGGCAGCTTTATGGATGACTAGGAATTTAGGGCTCAAATGAAAGTATTTGGTGCAAAATTCCAATAGGACATAGCCAATGCCAAGACTGCCACTGAAGTGATGAACATTGTGGCTTTGGCTAACCAAAGGCTAGAGAGGGTTGAGGCTATTGAAGAAGCGCTGAGACCCGTACTTGCAGAACATGGCAGGCTTATTCAAGAAACCCCTGACTTATTTCAGCCTATGATCCTGAATTTCGATCAAATTGACTAGGACTACGTAGCATGCGTAGAAGTTTGGACAAGGGAAGAGGTAGATAAACAAAGGCAACAACAACTAGCACCTCAACAACCTTCTCTAGGGCATTGAGGAAAATTCTGCTTTGCTTTGTAAATTCAAATTTGGAATAATCCCTTGTAATATGTGGCATTTTAGTTATTGTTATTCTAAAGCTAAAAGCCACTTGGCTATATTTGGGCATCTTTCAATGGGCCCACTTGAACTTGCATAGGCATTTTGAGGCCTCTATATAGGGGTTTTCCCCCTCATTGTAATCAGAACAGTAACAATTGTTAGAGAATCAATGCAAAAGAGCTAAGAATTCGTGAGATTGTCTGAATGCTCTATTGTGTGTTCTGTAGTTTCTGCTTCTCATGCTTTTAGAAAAGTAATGGTTTCTTTTCTACTGACTAATCTGACAATAATATAAATGCATGCATCTTTTAGTTTGAGTTTAACACTAGGCTAACAAATCTGCTGGTTTATATGCTTTATTTCATCTTATTTGCAGTTGAATGTGCTTACGCAATTTAATGTGAATAAGTAACTTTCGTGCAACATATGCTTTTAGATATATGCATCTCCTTTCTTTTGAAGTCTCAACTACGTTCATTTGGCTTTGAGTATTACACTAGGGTTGGTGAATGCTAGTTTTATATGTTATTGTCATATAAGTTAGAAGAATCGACACCTTTAACCATTTGAAGCAAACTTTCTGCGCTACCCTGCTTACCTTGGGATCTATACCCTATGAATCACTTTAGTTTAGCTCATTCTGTAAATATTCATGGTTTGTTTGTGCTTGGGCAATAATTGGCAAAGTTTAGAGCAATTTCACAAAGATTAGCAAGAAATAAAGTGTCACTGTTGTATAATCTGTTGTCCCTACAACAGGGTCTACTTGTAGACTTACAAGTGGTGGCCATATCTTTGCTGTTTTGCTATTTTCAATAGTCGTTGTGTAAACAACTCAAGCCCCGAGTCTTTCAGGACTTAAAATTGAGTTTATTATTTATCCCTGTTCCCTAGTGACATAGGGAGCATGTTAAGTGCATCAACACAAGGTACATAAGAAAGTCGGATAAATTACTGTCCACAAATAAGCAGTAATAACAAACTGATATCAATTGAAGGGAAGAGGATTTTCAAGAAGGGGAGTTGGTTATGGTGTATTTGCGGGGAAAGAGAGGTACCCTCAAGGTACCTACAACAAGCTTAAACCTAATAAGATTGGGCCCTTGTCAAATTTTAAGAAGGCTTAAATTGATAATGCCTAGGTAGTTGAGTTGCCTGGACAATTGGATATCAATGCTATTTTCAATGTTACAAACATTCATCCTTTCCAAGCTGGGACAAAAAGGGCAGAAGTTGTTGAAGTCTAGGAGGATTGGGCCAAACACTTACCCAAGAAAAGGAGGAAGGAGATTGAACGAGTATTAGACACCAAGATCCCATGGACACAAGGGTTAAGGAGTATTTGATGCATCTTGTGAAGTGGAAAGGTCTCCCCGACTCGTATAATACTTGGGTCACAAAAGAAGAATTGTTCAAGCTCAGCAAAAAGTTTGATGCTGGATGAGGAGTTTGAACTTTTATTCATTAGTGGAGGATGATGCAGGTCATTTGTGGGCCCTCAAACAATAGAGTCTAGAAAAAGTTGAGTTGATGTAATTTTTCAAATATATATATCTTAACATGAGTGAAATGTCCCCTTTTCGGAATATTTTATGAATTCTAAAATTTATTGCAAACCCTAGATAAAAATCAATTTTTTGATTTTTCCAACAGCAAACCCTAGCTGAATTGAACTCTTCAAAAATAGTACAAAATTAGTAGAAACCCACCGTACCAATTGAGGTTTTCAACAAACAAGTTTTGCCTTTTAAAAATATGAAATTACCTTCAAACCCCAGGCATTCCAATCGGAAATATTTAATTTATTTTATGACTGATTTATCATGCAACAACACTTCATGGATCCTTCATAAATTGCACCAAAATGACTAAATAAATATGCAGAGTTTATTATGAATTTTCTAAATATATGAGGTCCAAATGCCTTCCAAAACCCTCACAAAAATTAGAAAAATTTCAGAAATAATATAGAAAATTCAGAATATTATTTTGGTACAAAATAGCCCTCCGAACCCTAAAAATTCAGCTCCAAACCAATTAGCCCTAGCTGGAATAATTTGGCAATAAAATCACAAACCCTAAGAGAGACTTATTCCCTTATAGCGCAACCCTTAATGGGGTTTTCAACACAAGTGGCCAAGTCGCCACCCTCTAGAGCTCTCCAAAAACATGCAAATGACTTCCAATAGCAAGTCACACAACCCCAACACATAACCACACTTGCCAAAGCAAGTCGCTACCCTAGGAGAGGGTCAATTCACTGAATCACTGAATTTGAAATGCAATTACAGCCCCTAAAAGTAGTGCTGCTCTGAATAGGAGTGGAGGTTTTCATCCACAAACCCTTGTATCCTTGAAGGTTTTCGTCTTCAAGTCACTTAGCCAAGTGTTTTGTGCTTTAGCCTTAAAATCAAATATCATAAATTCATTGTAACCTTTCAAAAGATCATCATACCACCTTTTATACCAAATCTTCCCACAAGTCCTCCCTAAAAATGGGCGCTCTACTTGGAGAGAGTTAAAGAGAATTTAAAATATCTTTTCCCTTCTCTTCATTAAGGGTTAAGCTAACCCTTTTTCACAAGTTCCTTTTAAGTTATAATATAAAAAGATATATAAAAAAGGTATCTTTTATAACTTAAAATTAGAACCAATGTTTCCCTTTTTCCCTTTCTTCCTTTAGCCTAGGGAAGCACCAAAGAACTAAGCTAAAGGTCATGTTCATGCTTAGGCCAAAAATGGGGACATGACACTGAGGTAGTTGGTGGAGTAATTTTGAACGCATAGCTCTCCATTACCTGTCTTTCTTTTATTAAATAAAAGAAATATGTAGTGTCAGCTTTGGAGAATAGCATAAATATGTATTTTAGCTAGTCTCTTTTTGGGAAAATGATAGTGTGTATGGAACTGTCTAGAAGCTGGATATATCAGTAATGTTTTAACAAGTTAAGAAAAAAGGAAAATATCATATCCCTGGAGTGGAAAACTTGATTTTTGTTGCTTTAATGTCAGTTAACGGACATTTGATCATATTTTTCCGTTTGTGGCAAAGGGGGACTTCGAAATTGGATTATTGTAATAAATATTCTTGATATAAATATTTAGGGAATAGCGACAGTTTATGTTTGGACTATGAAACTGTTGTAAATGACATGTTTAATTTTTTGTTTTATTTCAAGTCTATTGTTGTTTAGATCTTGATACTTGGAACGTACAGAAGCTGTTGACGTTTTGTGATTTTAGGAACATGTATGGGCATTTAAGCTCTATTTGGAATAGCATGTAGCTTGCAATTTTAACAAGGATATAATTGGTATACTTAGTTTTGATATTATTCCAATTTATTATTGTGTTTTGTGTTTGAATGGATAATTTTTCGTGATTAGCATTTAACGATTTATCGATAGGGTCGATAGTGCAAATAGCCAAAGACTAGCGTGCTATCAATGCCTATCGACCTAATCAATCCGTCTTGAAAATGACACTATTCAGATGCAGTTGCATGCTGTGGGTCTATTGCCATCTTTTATGACTTCTTCAACATCACAAAATTTGACCCTATTGGGGCAAAGTAATGTAAAAACATTGGGCAAAAATTGTTTTGAATGCCTTAAGAGGCATACGCATTAGCTGTGGGTAATGTTTAAATTTTATTCAAAAGTGATCAAGCCACTAAACTGAAATTAGAGCACGAGCTTAATCTAAAGGGACTACATCCCCACCATGGCAATAGTCGAAGCCACTAAAATGAGGCATGGACTTTGGGGTGTTGGCATTACCACTCGGACCCGACCAAAAGTGCAATGTCGTTAATAGTGCCTTGAAGTACATGACTGAGTGGCTTATTATTAATTCAATTTGAGTTAGATTTTGAATTGGGCAGTTAGGGTTGAAGGATAAGGGTTATTTTGACTTTTCGAAACTATCATTTTTGATCATGGCTGACAGGGCACAGGCGAAGCCATGACGTATTTTATCTGGCATTTTTTTTGACTAGCTGTAGTTATCATTGATGTTTTTGCCTATTTAAGATTGCAGTTTTGCATGCAAACACATCTTGTCAGTTTTATTACGAGTTTTATAGTTCAGTTTTGCATTTTATAACTGAAAATTGAATCTTTGATTGATTGGCACTTGCATGCCAATAATGAGGGAAAAGAGAAACCGGCCATGGGCCTATTTGGCCCACGGCTGTGCTTGGAAAAAAGAGAGGAGATACTGGTGTTTACTGAGAAAGAGACTTATTGTTGGTTGGCTGGAAGTTTCATTGCAACAACCAAGTTTGAATCCTCGACTACGTTCTAATCCATCTCACTCTTAGGTAAGATTTCATTATTCTTTTATTACAATTGGGTTGTTTATTGAGATTGGAAAGATGGTTGGTAGTCAAATTGGCTCAAGCTTGATATTTGGGTTTGTTTTGATTAAGTGGAAAGGGTTTTATTTTGATTTCTTATTAGATTTTAGTTAGAAATGAATCAGTTGAAAATTATAGCTGTTGGGCTCGGGCTTGCACATATGTTTGATGCATGGGAGTTTATATGGCTGAGTTGTTCTTGTTTCATCATCGACATGCATTTTATTGACCCTTGTAGAATACCAAGGTTGATTGTGTGTTGGTTTTCCGAGCTTTATGGGGTGCAAGTCATTAAATGGAATAATAGTGAAAATACAATTGATGCTATATATATATATATATATATATATATATTCACAATCCTTAACAAAATCAAACTAAATGCATATAAAATATGCAGGCCCGAAATTTACAAATTAGCATGTATTACACAAGCCGAGTGTAATGACCCTCACTAGGACCATCAAAACACTGATCTTGCACTATGGAATTTTGTCAAACAGTTGGTTGGATTACAAAAATATACTAATATTGCATTATGGATTTTCGTCAAATAGTTGGCAAACAATTAAACTACACTGCTGTAAGTGTAAACAAATTTATTCAGCTCAATAATTCAAAAGATTTAGTATCAATATATTTATTCATGGAAATGCAGTTCCTTTTACAATAAATGACGACCTTCAGCTTTCACAAACATGGACAGAATTAATATCCTAAAAACCCTGACACATAAATATAGGTATGCAAATATAAATAGAACCTGCTGATGACCAAAAAGCCCTGGTCTGTAAGTGGCGCCCTGACTGTTGTTCATACACTGTCCAGCAAGTTGTCCGTACCCTACTGCAAGTACAAGCCGTACAATACGGATTGGTACGGTTTTAATTCTTGTCTTCACTGATAAGCGTTGATAAGGGCCTGAATATGGACGCCCAGATTGGGGTGAGTGCCTCCCAAAATATAAAAATCAATCGCCCAGCCAAGTAGGAGTTATGAGCAAAATAGGGTTTCAGCTGTAGATCGCACTCTGCTAGGGCGCCAATCCTGTCGTAGAGTTTTGCAGGTACAGGCCATACCTGTACGGACTGTAAAAATTATATATATAATATAATATCTTTGGAGATCCTTCAAAATAGGTCAATGATGCAATCGCCCCACCAAGGGACCCCAAAAATTGTTCAACTCTCAAATTGAGCCTGAATACTAAATGAAGCTCAACATGAAATGGCTGAAGACCACTTCCAATGTGCAACCCTTCAGAAGATCTTCCACTTCCTCAGTTATGCAATCTCTTGAGAAGTATCATTCTCAAGGATTTTTGCTGAATATTTGCAGACTATCAAGCCTCACAAATGCTCAAGAAGATTCGAATGATCAAAATTGACTTGGATGCCAAATGAGAGACCCATGGGATCTATTTATGCACTTTTTGGAAACTTCTAGAAGTATTTGTAATACATCTTGTAAAACCTCATTGTACTTTTTAATAAAATAAAAGTGACTTTATAAAAAGTAACTTTTAAAAAATAAAAGTGCATCCTAATTTAAAAATATAACATGTAGGCCCGAAAATCACATAATACTGAAAGTAGGCTCAACATCTCTGCAACGAGCAAATACGACCAACTAATCACCAAATAATCAACAAGATGACTCTCTCACCAAAACCATCTGCCTATGAGAGTCCATGATAGGCAAATCCGTCACGCTAAACGATGTCAGCTAGAATGGGGACATGACAATCTGCCCTTCCTGAAATTGCTTGTCCCCAAGCAATGGCTGAACAATAAACCAATCAATCCACCTGGGTCCCAAAAGTAGTCATGATCTATAGTGCTGTCAATCAACGTAAGCTCCTGCAATATCCTCTGAAATATAATCAAGAGGAATCCATAATCAAACTGGCAAATACAACTCAACCAAACTGTAGGAACCCCAAGTTCCCTCTGATTTTGACAACTGACGGTTTATATGTTTTTTCTGAGGTTTTTGAATTTTTTATTGTTTTTGAGTTTTTTGCCAGTTTTTGAAAGAAATGCGGATTTGCATAAAATGATAAATAAATCCTATAAAATATACTGAATATCGAAAAGACTATTTTTTTATTAAAAAGGAAACCCTAGTTGCATGAGTTTACAAAAAAACTTGCTGTTTGGTTCAAGAAAAACCTGGACTGTTCGCTGCCCAATAAAACTGATGACTGCTGCCAAAAACCAGGGGCGGTACAGTCCGTACGGCGCCGTACAGATGCCGTCCGTACGGTACGGACAGGTACATTTTTTTTTTTTCAGAAAAAACCCTGCGCCCTGCTCTTATGATATCTGTTCTTTGCTGTAGATGGTACGGCTGGAATAAAACCAGCAATTAATGCTGCTGTACGGCCTGTTCTCTGGCTATTTCAACCTCCAAAAATGGGTGCCTAAATGATCCCTGACTGAAGAAGGAATAACCCTGATGAAAAACCTGTGATGATAACCTCTGAAAATCAATGTCTTCTCCTGAATGAAGAAAACCCCGGCTGCAATAAATCAGGTGTTATTTCACACCCTCTGAATTGCTTCCAATGGAGATGGCACGTTCTCCAAGAAAAATGAACTCGAACCCCTGAAGCTCTAGCTCAGACAAATTTGATCAATTTTCAATTCTCCAAATGACATAATGGCGCTCCTCCCAATGCAGAAGTATATATAATCCAAGAGGTGCGATTTCCTCTAATATAGGGCCCTTTAATTAAAAAATTGCAACTCTTTAATTATTTTTAATATATTTTCGACTTAGGCCAAATTTTATAACAATATTAAATTTGGCCCCTTCCTGATGATGGGCGCCCCCTCAGCATTAAAACACTTAAGTCATAATTTTTAATTATAACTTAATATAATAATCTCGTAATATTAATATTTAATTAATGCAATTAAATATTAATATCTCCCTCGTTATTCGCCCGATGACCGAACCGTCTGAAGCGGTCATATGCTGGAGTGATTCCGAATGCTGCCAACCCATATTGCCAAAAATAGCAGGGGTCCCACACTGACCACCAAGAACTGCTAAAAATAGTAACTTCTGCCAAAAGTGTCCGATCGAGCCCAAACGAAAGCCAACTGATCAACTCTGCCGATCTGAAGCATGTGCCAAGCTCCCAAGTGACCCTCTATCCAAACGATCAGCCTACGAGGGTCGTATGATAGGCTAATCCTGTGCTCCGAGAGATGTCACTGAGAAGGGGACATGACAGTCCGCCCCTCCTGAAATTGCTTGTCCCCAAGCAATCTCAATGCCGGATGCTGTAGAATATCCTCACTCTCCCATGTTGCATCCTCAACAGGCAAATCTCTCCATTTCACCAGATATTCCCTGATAGTCCTCCTACGCAACTGTCTCTCCCTATACTCCAGGATGGACTCAGGTACTAAAATCAATTTTCCCTCATCATCTAAGGGAGGTAGAACTGCAGACGGTACCACACGATGACCCAACGCCTTCTTGAGGCGTGATACATGAAAAACGTTGTGTACCCTGCTCTCTGTTGGAAGCTCAAGCTCGTAAGCCACCTCGCCAACTCTCCTCAAAATCCTGAAAGGTCCGTAATAGCGCGGCTTGAGCTTCTCTGACCCACTCTTCCTAAGAGTGGACTGACGGTAGGGCTGCAGCATGAGGTAAACCATGTCACCCACCTCGAAATGCCTCTCCGTCCTCTTCTGATCCGCATACTGTCTCTGCTGGTTTTGTGCCTTAGCTATATTTTCCTTAAGAGCCCTCATAGTGTCCTGACTCTCCTGCAACCAACCTCCTGCACTCGGCACTCTACTGTCGCTCAGTAGCAAATCAAGAAAACTCGGCGCCTCATACCCGTACAACGCCATGAAGGGTGACATCTGAATGGTCATATGGAATGTCGAGTTATAGCAATACTCACACAAATGTATCCATTTGACCCACGCCTTCTGCTGCCCTGCTATGTAGTTTCGGAGGTATCCTTCCACCCACTTGTTTACAATCTCTGTCTGCCCATCAGTCTGCGGGTGGTAGCTAGTGCTTGGAGTGAGCTCAGTCCCACAAAGTCTGAAAACCTCCTGCCAGAAGTTGCTCAGGAACCGACTATCTTTGTCGCTCACGATACTCCGAGGCAACCCATGAAGTCTGAATACCTCGCGAAAGAAAACCTCTGCTACCTGCGTAGCTGTGTAAGTCGTGGTGATCGGAAAGAAGTGGGCATACTTCGTAAGCCGATCCACAACTACATAAATGCAATCACGCCCTTGGGCCTTAGGCAAGCCCGTGATAAAATCCATCGACAGGGATTCCCACTTCCTGTCAGGAATAGGAAGTGGCTGCAACAAACCTGCCGGGTACGTGTTCTCCTGCTTGTTCTGCTGACAAACAGGGCACTCACGCACATACTGAAGAACATCTGTCTTGAGTCCTTTCCAAGTGAATCTCTCCCGAATCTGCCTGTATGTTTTGAAATATCCAGGATGTCCTGCTGTAGGCGTGTCATGAAAGGCTCGCATAACAATGTTCTTCACCTCTGACCCTGGGATCAAAAATATCCTGTGCTTGTAAATGATCAAATCATTTACAAGTGTATACCTGGTATCAACTGCTGATCCCTCAACAATGCTGGAGGCCCAACTGTCCTTGGCATACTCTGCCACTATCATATGCCTCCAATCCTCTGAAATATGAACCATAGTGCTCAAGTACGGCTTACGTGAAAGTGCATCAGCCACTACGTTCTGTGTACCTTTGATATATGAGATATCAAAGTCATAAGCCTGCAACTTACTAACCCACTTCTGCTGCCTATCATTGAGATCTCGCTGCCCTAAAAAGTGTCTCAAGCTGTTATGATCAATTTTAATGCAAAATTTGCTGCCGACAAGATACTGTCGAAATTTTGCTAAGGCATGTATGATTGCGAGCATCTCCTTATCATATATACTATACAGTCTCTCGGGTCCTCTGAGCTTGCGGCTCTCATACACAATCGGGTGCTTGTCCTGCATAAGCACCGCACCAATGCCCTCACCTGATGCATCGCATTGAAGCTCGAACGGCTTCGTAAAGTCGGGTAGTGCTAGAACAGGGCATGTGGTCATCAACTCCTTGAACTTCATAAAACACTCCTGTGCCTCTGAAGTCCAAACAAAAGCCCCCTTCTTCAATAAATCTGTCATCGGGGCTGCATGTCGTGAATACCCATTCACGAATCTGCGGTAGAACCCACATAAACCGAGAAACCCTCTCAACTGCGTCAGGTTGGCCGGTGTAGGCCAGTCAACAATGGCGCGGATCTTTTCAGGATCCATGCGCACTCCATCTGCACTAATGATGTGACCGAGATATAGCAATTCGGTCATCCCTATGTCACATTTGGATTCCTTGGCGTACAAGGACTCCCTCTCCAAGGTACTCAACACTGCCTCCAAATGAGCTAAGTGCTCCTGCCAAGACCTGCTATATATAAGGATGTCATCGAAAAAGACCAACACAAACCTCCTCAGCAATGAATGAAAAACCCGGTTCATTGTAGACTGAAAGGTGGCTGGTGCGTTAGTGAGTCCAAATGGCATCACTACGAACTCGAAGTGCCCACAATGGCATCGGAAGGCCGTCTTCTCTATGTCCTGCTCTCTCACCCTGATCTGATGATAGCCCGACCGTAAATCAATCTTAGAGAAGTAACATGACCCATGGAGCTCATCAATAAGCTCATCAATCCTCGGTATAGGGTATCTGTTCTTAATTGTCCTCTTATTCAGGACCCTGTAATCAATGCACATGCGTAAAGTCCCATCCTTCTTCTTCACCAAAACAACCGAAGAAGCAAATGGTGACTTGCTAGGCCGAATGTGTCCCATAGCGAGTAACTCCTTAATTGTTTTTTCTATCTCATCCTTCAATCTTTTTGGATGCCTGTAGGGAGTTATCATAACGGGTTTCGCACCCTCCTCGAGCTCAATGATGTGCTCTATGCCCCTGTCTGGAGGTCTACCTGGCGGAATGTCACTGAACACCTTGTCATGCCTGATTCTTAACTCCTGTATATCCGGATGATAATCTATCTTTTGCTGTCCCTCCTGTATAGGTGCTAAATGACACTCGGCAGCCCACTCTACCATGTCGTGACGCATAAGCCGCTCCATCCGGCGGAAGGAAATTGTTTTGATGTTGCTGTCCCGAATTGCCTTAAGAATGTGTGTCTTTCCGTTAACATCAAAACGGATCTCCATGTCCTTGAGGCGAAGTGTGACCTCATCCAATGAATGCAACCACTTCATCCCCAAGACCAAATCAATGTCCCCCATATTAACCACATAGTAATCTGCCTTGAACTCATATTTGTTCAAGCATAAAGGGAGATCCTTAATCATGCGCTCACATTTCAAAGTGTACCCATCGGCCACTTTGACTCTTATGCCCTCAAACTCCTCTGTGATAAGTCCACGTTTCTCAACAAATCTAGCATCTATGAAATTATGCGTGGCTCCTGTATCAAGTAGGGTAATGACCCTCTGTCCTGCCAACACACCACGAATCCGGAAAGAACCCTCCTGCTGGATACTAGATAAACGGGCCTCCTGGACCTGAAGCTCGGGCTCTGTCTCAACTATATGCTCTGGAGCCTCTGGCTCTGAACTCTCTGAACTCTCCTGCTGTTCGGAAACCTCTGATTCCGAGTCCTCATAGAACGCCCACATTATACGATTTGCCTTGCCCTTAGGTCTTAGAGGACAATCGTGATTAGCGTCATATGGTCCTTTGCAGTAGAAGCAAAGCTTCTTCCTGCGTAGGTCATTAAGGGCCTCATGATCCAAAGGTGGGGCTGCTGATTTACCTTTTGGATCATTCCTGAAGTTTGATTTTTCTTTGCTAACATCAGTCTTATCCTTGTTCCTGTTAAAGCCCTTGTTATCCCTGAATGATGAAGAACCTCTGGAGCTGAATTTACTCGATGGTGCTGCTAACTCCATGTTTCGTGCCTTCTTCATCGCCTCCTGTAACGAAGGAGGATCAAAAGCTTTGATCCAACCTCGCAATGGTTCTGACAACCCCTCCATGAAGAGTACTACCAAACGCCTCTCTGAGATGTTAGGGACCATAACGGATAACTTCTGGAAGTCACCTATGTAGGTCTCTACACTGCCACTCTGCCTCAACTGTGCTAAGTCTCGGAAGTAGGTTTCTGGATCCTTCTTGTCAAAGCGCTCAACCAACCTGTCCACAAACTCCTGGTATGTAGTGATCCTGTCATGCTGTAAAGTCACCATACCATGGTGCCACCAGTCGTAAGCAACTCCCTCAAGATGCAAAGTAGCATATCGGATGGCGTCACTCTCAGCCATCGGGCGCAGTGTAAGGAATGTGTCAAGCTTGCTAATCCAAGCTTGAGCAGTCATCTTACCACTACCATCGAACGTCGTCAATGTGAGCCGGTTCGTAGCATGTTTTAGATCATTATTCTGCTGACGAGGTCTCCTATCCTGCCGAGATCTGTTATGCTCTCGCCTCTGTGTAATAAAACGGTCAAAAGTGATCATCTCTTTGACCGCAGGAGGTACCAACTCCCATTCTTCATGCGCTGCCATAAGGGTGTCAGCGAATAACTCATCATGCTCCTCATCTGGTATAGCCTCGCCAGGCTCCTGTCTCGTGAAAGTGGGCCTAATAGGCCTATCTGCTGTCCGTGATGCTGCCCTAGTAGCTCTCCGTGACCCTGCATCACTCCTGTCATCGTCACGGTTAGGTGACGGTCTCCTCGAAGTACCCAACCTCTGCAGTGCCGCTGCCACCTGCTGCAATACCTCATCGGATCGCCGTTGCCCTGCACGAAGATCTCGAAGAGTATGCATGAACTCTGCACCCTCCTGATCTCTGTCATTATGTCCCGGCCTAGGTACATCTGTTCTGTCAGCCATATTGCTCGGCTGCCTGCTCAAACTCTGTTGCCTGTCAATCAGGGCTCGCCTGCGGGTGTAATACCTGGGTGACCCAATCTGATCCGGCTGCATAAGATAGCTAAACCCGTAGGATGGCAGGATTTAGCTCTGATACCACTGTAGGAACCCCAAGTTCCCTCTGATTTTGACAACTGACGGTTTATATGTTTTTTCTAAGGTTTTTGAATTTTTTATTGTTTTTGAGTTTTTTGCCAGTTTTTGAAAGAAATGCGGATTTGCATAAAATGATAAATAAATCCTATAAAATATATTGAATATCGAAAAGACTATTTTTTTATTAAAAAGGAAACCCTAGTTGCATGAGTTTACAAAAAAACTTGCTGTTTGGTTCAAGAAAAACCTGGACTGTTCGCTGCCCAATAAAACTGATGACTGCTGCCAAAAACCAGGCGCGGTACAGTCCGTACGGCGCCGTACGGATGCCGTCTGTACGGTACGGACATGTACCTTTTTTTTTTTTTTTTTTTTCAGAAAAAACCCTGCGCCCTGCTCTTATGATATCTGTCCTTTGCTGTAGATGGTACGGCTGGAATAAAACCAGCAATTAATGCTGCTGTACGGCCTATTCTCTGGCTATTTCAACCTCCAAAAATGGGCGCCTAAATGATCCCTGACTGAAGAAGGAATAACCCTGATGAAAAACCTGTGATGATAACCTCTGAAAATCAATGTCTTCTCCTGAATGAAGAAAACCCCGGCTGCAATAAATCAGGTGTTATTTCACACCCTCTGAATTGCTTCCAATGGAGATGGCACGTTCTCCAAGGAAAATGAACTCGAACCCCTGAAGCTCTAGCTCAGACAAATTTGATCAATTTTCAATTCTCCAAATGACATAATGGCGCTCCTCCCAATGCAGAAGTATATATAATCCAAGAGGTGCGATTTCCTCTAATATAGGGCCCTTTAATTAAAAAATTGCAACTCTTTAATTATTTTTAATATATTTTCGACTTAGGCCAAATTTTATAACAATATTAAATTTGGCCCCTTCCTGATGATGGGCGCCCCCTCAGCATTAAAACACTTAAGTCATAATTTTTAATTATAACTTAATATAATAATCTCGTAATATTAATATTTAATTAATGCAATTAAATATTAATATCTCCCTCGTTATTCGCCCGATGACCGAACCGTCTGAAGCGGTCATATGCTGGAGTGATTCCGAATGCTGCCAACCCATATTGCCAAAAATAGCAGGGGTCCCACACTGACCACCAAGAACTGCTAAAAATAGTAACTTCTGCCAAAAGTGTCCGATCGAGCCCAAACGAAAGCCAACTGATCAACTCTGCCGATCTGAAGCATGTGCCAAGCTCCCAAGTGACCCTCTATCCAAACGATCAGCCTACGAGGGTCGTATGATAGGCTAATCCTGTGCTCCGAGAGATGTCACTGAGAAGGGGACATGACACAAACTCCAAAATTACAACTGCCACAGTTAGGAACCCATGAGAAACAAACTCTCGAAATATCAGAACCCAAGTAGAGTGGACAACTCAAACTGCCAACACCGCAAATACCATATACACATTCCACCGTGCTATGCGGAAGGCACACTCCAACTCTGCAACAACTTCCAATTGGAACTACGCCAAGTGCGGAGAATCCACACACTGTACCTCTACTGTAATCAACATATCTCTGCAGATCACCAGCCACGGTCTCATCACCCAAACTCCTATGCATCGTTGATAATGAAGAGACATCACATGCTAGATAGCAATAACACAAACCAAATTTGCTTGCCATCAACCCCTGCTATAAGTCATGCACCAACAAGCGGTCAACCCCAACACCTATCACCATGCCACGTCTATCACAACTCTCATCCCATGGCGTCAAACCATCCCATAACAGATGACAAGCACTTATAGTGTAATGTCGATAAAATGCGCCACTCTCAATTAGTGGCTTAGACTGCAGTCCAGAAGAAACTAACTGCAACTGATCACTAACCAAGCCCGAACCAACTATTACCTCTGAAGACACTTCCAAAGGAGTAGTATCACAAACAAGAACCAAACCAACTGCTAGTTCACCAAAATCACAACTGATCC
This sequence comes from Torreya grandis, assembly GCA_037957365.1. NCBI lineage: Eukaryota > Viridiplantae > Streptophyta > Pinopsida > Cupressales > Taxaceae > Torreya > Torreya grandis. The sequence goes on along the minus strand of JARHVA010001000.1, from coordinate 651,671 downwards.
CTGATACAACCTCACTAGTCCCCGTGCCATCAGTAGTAGAGACCATCACCATATCAGGCTGACTACCATGCTCAACTGCAGCACCCAACTCAACTGAATCTAACTTCAGTGGAAACGAACCAGATAAGCCAATACTAGCATCGAGGATAGATATATGCTCATCTCCACTGTCTCTAACGATCTCGACTATGGACATCCTCGGGTCACCAGATACCACACCTTGTGACTGTATGGACTCTGGTAACGACTGAAGTTGCTCTAACTCCATGGTCACCTCAGCCAAATGAAACTGTGACTCCTCGAAAGCCAACTGTGTACTCTCAAGAATCTCAGAAGTCACCCCGAGCTGCTGAGTAAGCTCACTCACCTTATCTTCTTTGACCAATAATGCATCATATGTTGTACTGTCCCACTCCCTAAGATAATCTCTGTCGGCTACCAACCGCATATAATCCTGTCTCAGAATCCGGATAGCCTCCCATAAAGAGTGGATCTCTGTCAAGGAAAAATAACTGCCTCCCTGCTCATCACTAGTAGGAGAACCCCATCCATAAACTGCTAACAACTGACGAGCAGCATCGAAATGCTCGCAAGCGATAGCAATGTCTCGCTCACTAACTCTCAGCTGACTAGACACATGATGGCGCTGGCTAGATTGTCTCCTACAATCCTCCTCTGATGCACTGTCCAAAAGAGTAAACTCAAAATCACTGATCTCTGGAGTACTACCATCCATACTCTGCAAATCAACTCCAAAGCTCATATCAACATACAGAGTATCAAAAACTGTAGCATCGCTGTCCAACTCCTCCGTACCAAAAGAAATTGCCGAGGAAACTAAGTCCTCAAAACTGTCCACTGCATCCGCTTGGATACGATCCTGGGACTGATCTGCAATCACTGACGACTCGGATGTGCCCGAATCATCATAAGCCCACTGCATCCTGAGTGGTCAACTGGAAATGCACACAACTCCCAACACCGGTGTATAGAAACTAATACCAACATCAGACAAGCTGCTGGCATGGATGAGAACTACACCTGGTAAACTACTAATCAAGTCCATGATAGTGCAACAGATACTACTACCAAAGAATGATAGATATCTTTGAGTAATGTGAACAATACCAACTGACTTCACGCACTTGTCTCCTGTACCCACTACAATTTCTAAATCCGGAGTGTGAATGCTAGACATACTCATATCATCATCAACATGTGACCTGACTGTAAAAGAAAGCTGAGTCCCTGCCACATGCGCTAAAACCTGAACTGAATTCACCTCAAGACAAAGCTCGTCCACATGTTTCTCAAAATCCTGGAGAGCCAACTGAGTACACACCAAGGAATTCCGAGTATCCTCCAGCTCATGAGAAAGCCGGTCAACCTCCTCTTCCTTCTTCTTTAATGCATCTAAATAGATTCCTGCAAGATTAAGGAGACGATCGCGATCTGAAAGTAGGTGTATGTAACTTACCTTCATTGCCTCCATGCCCTCCTTGATTTGCTGTAAGTCGTCACAAGAAGAACCTGCTGTGACTCCTTTCTGTCTCTCCTGCAGTTGAATCATCCAAATGTGATTCTCGATCAATCCATGCATTCTATCATGATGAGATAAAGCCGCGACAATATCCTTTCCCCTCGTCTTCAGCTAGCTCGCCAAACCACGGGAAGAACTACTAGCCTCTATCTCATGTGAAGAAGCATCCAACTGTGCTTGATACTCATTTTCTGCAAAGTCCTGAATGCTCACTTTCTGATCAACTGTACTATCCTCAAACATGAAGTATCCTCAACTGTTGTAACTTCATCTAGACCAATTGTACTGGAATCGCTATATGTGTCAATCATGCAATCCGGTGTCCTTGTGATATCACCTTCTGATGCAACTGGCTCAACCTGCACAACATCTTTAATCGCTTCTGCCTGTGAAGATGATGCAGATAAATCATTACCTGAAAATGTGTTAATGTCTCCCTGTACTGGATCAACATGTCTGTCAAACTCATCATTCAAGTTTCTGCCTGTCATAGGGAGAGTACTACGTTCCTTAGGTCTATCAATCAAACTCTTTAACCACGTACATGCCATAGGTGACAAATTCCTCTCTTTTGTCCAGACATACCATAAATCTTCTGCCAAAATTTTAGAAATTTCATCCTCCTCAAAGAAGATTGTAAACATGATAGAGTGCATCGATGCTAATACATTGCTAGAATGAAACTCATCCATAATATTCCAAAATGTGTTAAACAACCTGCGAATGTCACCAATACAACCTACTGACAACATAATGTTTTCAAATGTACACCTTGCAAATACTTCAAATAATCTTGCCCTCTTTGTGAAATGAGGGTCCCTGATGTCATCCAACTTTTCGAAGCTTTTCACCATGGCATGAAGTACCTCTCTCATAATCTGATCATCATAAGAATTAAAGCCAGCTATTATCCTCATGATTTCACTAATGCAAGAGAGACCTGCTAGTCTTACCACCTCATCATGATGTATCAATAATTGGGGCTTCACCAACAAACCAAATGCTGGAGATAAAGCTGTTTGCATAGCATAGGAATCTGACTGATCAACCTTGCCTAAATAAGTTTCCAACTCCTCCAAAGTTCTTAGAAGGTCCTCTGTTTGCTGAAATGGACGATCTAATTTCTTCTTTGCATTGTGCATTCTTTCTTCCAAATCCTTGTCTCCTGCTAAAGCCATACTGATAATCGAATTCAATCTGAGATAACCCAATCAGGCTGGCAGGGAACCTGGCTCTGATACCACTGTAATGACCCTCACTAGTAGGACCATCAAAACACTGATCTTGCACTATGGAATTTTGTCAAACAGTTGGTTGGATTACAAAAATATACTAATATTGCATTATGGATTTTCGTCAAACAGTTGGCAAACAATTAAACTACACTGCTGTAAGTGTAAACAAATTTATTCAGCTCAATAATTCAAAAGATTTAGTATCAATATATTTATTCATGGAAATGCAGTTTCTTTTACAATAAATGGCGACCTTCAGCTTTCACAAACATGGACAGAATTAATATCCTAAAAACCCTGACACATAAATATAGGTATGCAAATATAAATAGAACCTGCTGATGACCAAAAAGACCTGGTCTGTAAGTGGCGCCTTGACTGTTGTTCATACACTGTCCAGCAAGCTGTCCGTACCTTGCTGCAAGTACAGGCTGTACAGTATGGACTGGTACGGTTTTAATTCTTGTCTTCACTGATAAGCGCTGATAAGGGCCTGAATATGGACGCCCAGATTGGGGTGAGTGCCTCCCAAAATATAAAAATCAATCGCCCAGCCAAGTAGGAGTTATGAGCAAAATAGGGTTTCAGCTGTAGATCGCAGTCTGCTGGGGCGCCAATCCTGCGATACAATTCTGCAGGTACAGGCCATACCTGTACGGACTGTAAAAATTATATATATAATATAATATCTTTGGAGATCCTTCAAAATAGGTCAATGATGCAATCGCCCCACCAAGGGACCCCAAAAATTGTTCAACTCTCAAATTGAGCCTGAATACTAAATGAAGCTCAACATGAAATCGCTGAAGACCACTTCCAATGTGCAACCCTTCAGAGGATCTTCCACTTCCTCAGTTATGCAGTCTCTTGAGAGGTATCGTTCTCAAGGATTTTTGCTGAATATTTGCAGACTATCAAGCCTCACAAATGCTCAAGAAGATTCGAATGATCAAAATTGACTTGGATGCCAAATGAGAGACCCATGGGATCTATTTATGCACTTTTTGGAAACTTCTAGAAGTATCTGTAATACATCTTGTAAAACCTCATTGTACTTTTTAATAAAATAAAAGTGACTTTATAAAAAGTAACTTTAAAAAAAATAAAAGTGCATCCTAATTTAAAAATATTACATGTAGGCCCGAAAATCACATAATACTGAAAGTAGGCTCAACAACATCTCTGCAACGAGCAAATACGACCAACTAATCACCAAATAATCAACAAGATGACTCTCTCACCAAAACCATCTGCCTATGAGAGTCCATGATAGGCAAATCCGTCACGCTAAACGATGTCAGCCAGAATGGGGACATGACACCGATCCCAAAAGCATCGATTGTATTTATATATATCCTTCTTTTCTGCTTGCGTATATTTATGAAAGGAAGTTGCGCCATTATAGTTAATTGTTCTTTTCAGTGGCATAAGTTAAGGTGAGTGTTTCTTTAGAAACTTGCAACTGTACAGTCAAGTACGTACCTGCAGATATAAGCATCTGCAGACACGTACCTTGTCATCCTGTATTGATTGTTTGCGGAAATAATCTTGTAGCTGAATGCTAAAATGGGAGTTGACCTTATTAGTCATACATATAATGTGGCTGTATGAACCGAATGGAGTTTTGATATTGTTGAAACATAACCCTGAACAACTAAGATTTATTGGATGTACGAACACCCAGACCATTAAATCTTTTGTATTTGATTATTAGAGTATTAAATGCAATTTGATGGTACCCGGCAAATGAGGATGGGTGTTTGTACCATTTGCTGTGGGTCAATGATTTGTCAAAATGGATGAAAATACGCCAAGCAAACTGTTGATGTATTTTCACCAAGATTGACATGCACTTGATGTGAAGTGCAAAGAGTTAGTTTCTATTTATTTAATTTAATTTTTTTGGCTATGCAGAACTACATCAGGGCTTGATCCCATTTCACAAGGACAGGCTAAAAAAATATTTATCCGGGCACGGTGGCAGGCGGGCTTTTTTTTCCTATAAGTTAGCAAATTAGTTTTTGTTGTACATATAGAAATCGTTTGATCGTACTTGTTGGTTATCACAACTAGAGAAAGGTTGTTACGTGAAAATTGAGTGTGAACCTTAGAGCCACTGTATGAACTGATTGTTAGTATTTCTCATTATTAGACATGTAATGACATTTATTGAAAATTGTGCATGCACATGACTGAAGTGTAAAACATATTATACGGAGGTTTGAATTGGAATATTACTTAAAACTGTGATTAGTATATTCTAGACCAGCAATTGTTTTATGCTTCTTGAGCAAATGTCTGATCTAAATGGCACTATGTATGATAAGTGATGTATTGTGAAGAATGAAATTGATTGGATGTGAAACTTATGTTATTTGTGTAGACATGGTCTTTAGGGCTGAAAAAAAAAAGACAGTTTTTATACTTCTTGTTTGAATTGGATGCATAGTTGATGTGTGGATACTGGGTTGTCTAGTGCACATCTTAATGGACTCTTAATGCAATAGTTCACTATTGAGTTTCAAATCAATCTCAAACTTGATGGGTAGGTGGTCTGAGAATAACACATCAGGAATGACTGCCACAAGGCAATCAGAATTATTGGCAAGAGAGAAAGTTTTGTTCACCAATAAGAGCATGGTCTAAATGTTTTGCCACTTTGTCAAAGTCTTGGCGGAAGTTATATCATGTACACCAGGGTGAGGCGACAGTAGTGGTTAGGATCAAAGACACCAAACTTATTGTGCATGTAGAACCATGCCTCTCTTTTACCAACACACCATCACTTGGGGAGAACCCCCTCCTTGTCCTTTGGCAATTCAATCATGTTAAAGTTGCAACAAAGGATCCAATTGGTATCTGATAGTGAGACAACGAGCCAACGTCAAAAAGCCGTTCTTTCAACTGAATCATTAGAGGCATAAATATTGGCAATGCCAAGAGAGCGACTATTAAAGTTGAAAAGGGTTCACACCACTTGATGGTTGGGGTTTGATAACCGAGAAACGATGTTAGGTGAAAGGGATGGGTAAATAAATGATACTATACCCCCACGTCCATTCTCATGCGCAGACAATAACAAACAACTCTCAGCCAAATTGTTTTGACAACAAAGGAGAGATAAAAGTGAAAAATCTTAACTTCTTGCAAGCAAAGAATTTTCCTGTTAACAAAAAACAAATACATATCCCTTACAATGAAATTTTGAGTCATGTCAGTAAGCCGTTGCACATTCCACGAGTACACTTAACATTAATTAATCTTTGTTTGCATAGTGGTTTCCTCATCCTTGGCCAAAAACAAAAAATTGTTTATCAGGTAGGATTCGTGATTACCTTTCATGAAATCACTCAAGTGAAAGGTCTGATGCGTTGCTTGCACGTAATTGCCATCTTCAGGGGGCAGAGATGGATTGTGCTCTCTGCAGTATAAATATTTACAGTTAAACACGACAAGTTGGTTTTCTGCTTTTGGTTGTTTTCCCTCATGAGTGGGTTGCGATAGTTGGGAGACCCTTATTTGGCTCTGAGAGCCAAAGAAAAAAGCTGCCCCCTATGGGGTGTAGAGAATAGGAGGCACTGCCGTTTGTTGGGTGGTAGGAGATGGTTGCTTTGTGGCCACCGTAGAACCATTTGTGGGTTTGTACATGACAGCTTGGGCCTTGTCCGTAGTGTGCGATTTCTGATTGCCCTTCTTGGTAACAATAGTCCATCTGTCCGAAGACGTTTGTGCAATTTTTAGTCACTTCATGAGGGGTTTTGAGCAACAGGGTTGGTTTGGAGTTGGCCATCAATGGGCACTCACAAATTTTGTGGTACTGGCTTGAAATCGAAAATAGTTATTGGGCATGTTGATATAAAGCACCATTTGTGACAAACGTTTATTGCCGATTTAAATGTCAATGGTTTCCTTGAGATTTTTGGCAAGATACACTTCCATGCAAATGCGTTTTTTGGGGCTGGACTGCATAAATTTTTTCTTGCTCAAACCCTATGAAATGCCCTATGGGTTTGATCAATGGATGGACGAAATTCACAAGGGCAAGGGGAGGCCAGGAAACTCTATTTAGTCTGGGATTTTTAGTTTGGTTTGCTCCGAGACGACAAAGTTTCAGGTCCAATGAGAGAAGACTACCAATGTGTTATGGTTAAACCAGGGTCCATGCGCAACAATGACATGACAATACTTTGGGTTATTAAACTTAAACAAGAAAAAATCTTTGGTCAAGTTCTGGACTTCGTCAAGCTTAACACCATGGGGAACTGACCAAGTGCTGTGATCCCAAGATTTCAAAGTAATTTCGGTGGGGGCTTGACCAACAAAATAAGAAACAAGAGTAACTTGCTCATAGAATTTGCAAGCTAATTAAACTCTGGGCATTCTAAAACAACATTGAGGAGGCTTTCAAGGGTAAGGTCATTATCTTGTGGAAGACCTTCAGGACAATTTTCCGCGCCTGCTTTGGTGCCATTACTTCCCATAGCTCCGTCAGAAATAGCTGCAAGCCCTGATGATGAGGGCATTAATTAGAGGGATTATATGGGAGATGCAACACAATAAATGCACGACCCTTTGCAAACCGGAAAAATCTAAGTTTCGTGCTAGGGAAAATGGTGGTATGACTGGCAAACTTGCGAGCAAACCCTAGCAGAGCCTTTATCCTCCAAAATCCGTCCATAAGAAATAGTTAATTCTCGTATGTTCTTACTTTGAAAAAGCATCTCTTTTGTTATGTCACAATTCGAAGGAAAGGTTATCAAATTGTGTTAGAAAATAGGCTTATTTATATTAACTTAGTCAAAGAAGGGTATAAAACTGGCTACATCAAATATGAAGATGCCTCTTTGGTTTGATTGCATTGTAAAGTGCTTCCTACACAAGAAATAATAGTAGTTGATATAGGAACAATGACTATGCAGTGTTTGTGGCATTTGTGGTATGGATATTTAAATGCTCACTCTTTAGTGGACTTGCAAAGAAACAATATGGTGTATGGTTTGCCTAATTTCAGGGGAGACATTATTCTTTGTGAGTCATGTGTCTTAGGCAAACAAAATAGGGGAAAGTTCCCTAAGGAGTCTTCTTGGCGAGCCAACAGGTGTTTACAGTTGGTTCATAGTGATGTATGTGACACGAAAAAATCATCTGTTGGAGGCTGTAGATACTATGTTTTTTATTGATGATTTTTCAAAGATGACTTGGATGTGTTTCATGAAGAATAAATTAGAGATTTTCACTAAGTTTGTTGAATGGTTACATTTATTTGAAAAAGAAATAGGTTTGAAACTAACCTCCCTTTGGTCAGATAATGATGGTGAATACACCTCAAATGAGTTTTAAGATTATTGTCGGGAACATGGAATCAAATTACAATACACTAATGTTTATACTACACAACAAAATGGAGTTTCTGAGAGAATGAGTAGAACTTTGGAAGGTATAGCTTGAGCCATGTTGTACTATAAACAACTATACGATAAATTTTCGGTTGAAGCTATTGGTACCGTAGTGTATTTGAGGAACAGGTTCCCTAAAGTTTCTAATTTTGGCAAAGCTCCATATGAGGCATGGAATGGGTTCAAGCCTAAGATAAAAAACTTGAGATTTTTTGGATGTACTTGCTATGCTTTAGTTTGTATTGAACGTAGAACTAAGTTGGAACCTAAGAGCAGAAAATGCACCTTCCTTGGGTATTTTGATAACAAAAAGGGGTATTGTTTGCTTGCATAGGATACATGGAAATTTATAGTAAGTAGAGATGTGATTTTTGATGAGTTTGGAAATAAGAACAATGCAAAAATTTGACAGGTTGGAGAGAGAGACAAAAGTGTCAAAATCTTAAGGGACTAAGAAATGAAACTAGCTTTCGTAGATTGTGGCACGAGGTTGATTTGAATCAACAAAGCGTTCCTTCAGTTCCTTACGTTTCACAAGTGGCACAAAATAGATTGAGGAAACATTTGCACCTACTTCTAAGTGGCACTCTATTTGTTTTGTTCTTGCACTAGCAACACAAAATGGGTGGAAAATACATTAGATGGATGTCAAAAGTGCCTTTTTTCATGGTGATCTTCAGGAGGAAGTCTATATGACACAACCACAAGGTTTTGAGATAGTCGGTGCTGAACACAGAGTGTGTCGATTGGTAAAAGCATTGTATGGGCTCATACAGGCACCTAGGGCTTGGTATGAAAAGATGGATTTTTATTTGCAAAAAAATGGTTTTGTGTGTAGTGAATGAAAGGATATGTTGTACTGAGTGCAACAAAACAAGTTCGTAATTTTTATCCTCTATGTTAAAGATTTATTTATCGCTGGGAATGATGACAAACACAACGCTGTAAAGGAGTTCAAGGAAGGGTTTTAGATGACACTTCTTTACTATTATTTAGGCATAGAGGTAACTTAGAAAGACAAATATTTTTTATTGCCCAAACTAAGTACATTTCTGAGTTATTAGAAAGGTTTGGCATGAATGCGTGCAAACTTGCACTTACACCTATAGAAAGCCACTTGAAATTTTCTAAAGATAATGAAGGTGAGTTGGTTGAAGGCACAAAATATAGACAATTAGTGGGCGGATTGATATACTTGATGACAACAAGGCCAATTTTTTTTTGTGGTGAGTATTTTATCAAGGTTTATGTGCGAGCCTAGAGAAAGTCATTGGAAAACAACCAAACTAGTACTTTGATACCTATAGGGAACGAAGACATATGGCCTTGTGTACCATGAAAACAAGAGTTGCAAAGTTGTTGGATACTATGATGTAGATTATGGCAGTTGTGTGGATGAAAGGGTATCCACAACAGGTTACACATGCATATACGTTCAACTGCCATTGTGTGGTGTTATAAAAAACTGGATACTATGGTCATCGACAGAATTAGAGTACATTGGAGCATGGGATACCTTTAGAGAGGTAATATATCTACGATGCATTCTTGAAGATCTTTGTATATCTCATATTTCTCCTACACACTTATGCATGGATAATCCAAGTCCATTAAGATGTCTAAGAATCTAGTTTTCCATGCAAAGACTGAACACATCGATATTAAGTATCATTATCTATGAATGTTGGTGTTGAAGAAAACTCTGGAACTCATCTTTTGCCCAATTGCAGATCAGATCGTTGACATTTTCACAAAACCCCTTGACAGAGTGAAATTTGAAAAACTCAGAAAATTGCTTGGAATGTGTCAGAAGTGCTGACTTTGTATCACAAGGGGGGTTTGTTAAGACTTACTCCAAAGTCCTTAGTATTAGGTTAATAATAAAATATTGTAAAGGGGCATGCTTCTTTTGTGTAAAAGCCATCCCCTTCTTTAATAATGTCATTAGTTGTGTTAGTAAGTTTTAGTAAGCTTTATGGGTATTCCCATTACTAGGAGGTTCCAAGTTAGTTATATTTTTATTGGAATGGTAAAACCTTTATATATCCCTTTTATATCTATTTTGAGGATTAACGACATAATGGTACCCTCTTGTACTTTTTGATGATAATAAAATGTTTGTGTATCCACCTCTTATGGGCACAAGATTCAATCTAAACCATAGTGGTTTTATGGTAGTATTGTGATTGTGATCAATCTTGCATCTAACAAAATGATACTATCAACATGTGTGTAAGAAATGTGTATATAAAACCTCTAGCAATAGGTAGATAATCATGATATGCTAAACTACATGACTATGTAACACATAAAGGCAAAACAAATTTTTATTTTATTTTAATCATTTTTTAGAAGACAACTAGGCAAGAAAACAAGCCAAGTGATGAAAATGAGAAGAAACAAGAAGAAGAGAGCTCAATCAAGCAAGAAACAAGACAAAAGACGAGAGCGAGAAACAACACGAAGAGGATGATTCCTACTAACCTACAACTTTCCTCAAAACTATGTGCACACTAGGTTGGAAGGACTCGACATGCTACGCCTTTAACTTATAGCATGTCTAGGGATATGTGTCGCCAATTTCTGGCCTACATAGCCTTTTACCTTATCTTGTCACATTTCTCTCTATTCTCATATTGTTAGTATGGTCTGCCTATGGTGTATTCTGATTAGTCTTATTTATCAAGTATTATGTTTCGCTGTCAACAATTTGTGTGGATTTGCTTATTGAGCTCTTATTATTGTGATATATTGTTGCTGATCTACTTTTGATATTTACATCTACGCCCATTGTTGTGAATTGGTTTTATCTAAGTAGTTTCATTACAAGTGGTATCAAAGCTTTGATTTGGTTTTGCGGCGTAGTTTTTCTAGATATAGCGTAGTGGTTTTGTGTGTTGAAGGATTGGAAAAACATAACTTGTGATTTGGAAGGAATTTATTTTTTTCAAGTTTGGAATTTTTTTAAGCACCCTTCTGTAAAATAAGTCATTGGACTCGTCTTAGTTAGACGATCACAACGGCATAATTATCCGGTACACTTTTTTTGCCCCTAAAACCCTATACCTTATACCCTAACCCTCCACGAACCTACACCCTAGAGTTCGTGCATGGCTGGTCCAAACATTAGAGGTCGTGGAAAATGGCAAGCCACTCCAGGAAAAATGCCTAATGAGGAAGAAATAGAGGCCAAGACTTTTGATACAAGGGTTTTTGGGTTGGTTACCCAATTCTAGGGAGATGTGCAAAGCATGGCTAAAAAAGATTTGGATGGGTTCAAAGGTGAAATGGACTCGATGAAAAGAATTTTGCAAACCATCAATGTGATGGTGGAAAATCTCTTGTCGACCTTGGCTAATATACAAACGACGCCATCTTCTAATAATTCTCCATCATGCCATTCAGGGTCTCTTGGTTAGAAAAATCCAAGTTCCAATATAGGTTTGCGAAACATGCTACCAAAAGTGGACATGGACATGTTTGATGGTAAGAGTTTTGTCACTTGGTGTAATATCCCCTTTTTTGGGTTCTCTTGCTTTGCAGTTGGAGATGGTTTTTTGGGTTTGTGTCTGCTTGATCAGAGGGGTAATTTGATGTTACCAGTGAGCTTATATAGTTTAGTGGAGTTATTTGATGCTTTCAGATGTTATTTCTGGCTTCTAGTGTGCTCTCCAAGAATCTTGGAGAGGGTGTCTATTTTTAGAAAGTCGCCTAGTTGGCTTCGTTTATCATCATTCTTCATCGGGATCACTCAGTGTAGTCAGTTTTCGATTTTGATGCATTCCGACAGTTTTTGCAAAATTAACGACTTTATTTTAATAATTTTACTGAGGTTGCTAAATATTGTTTAAAATATTTAAAAAACACCTTAGTGTTATAGCTCGTTGGACCCAGGATGGAATGTTTTACAATTGTATTAAATAAGGACTTTGTGTGTCAAATTATCATTTTTTTAATTAAAAGGTTTTTTTCGGAGCTAAAGGAGAGTTTTAATTGAAAATAAAATCAAATAGAAGCTTCTGGAGAGTTTGGCGAAAAAGGTTACAAAAGAAGGTTTGTGAGCTCATTTGGGGATATGCAGATTATTCTATTTCTCTTTTCGAAACCCTTGTGGTTCAAGAGATTGAACCTGGTTCATCTCAGACTTCTAGAGGACGAAACCCCTATTGGAGAATATAATCCACGGTGGTGAAAGATTCTCTCTGGGTGATTGCCGATAGATTCATTTAGAGTCTATGCGTGCACTTCATTTGCAAACTTGGAGGTAACGACATTATCTTTTACATTCAAAGATTGGTGTATTTGTGTTGGTTTTCATTTGCAGAGCTGGGCATGAGATTTGAGGGAGGTTTGGAGAGATGGTGTGATATTGGTCGCCCAACATTGAAGCTGCATTGATACATAGGCGTAGGGTTTGAAGGGGTTATTGCTTTACATATTCTGTTGGCAACATGCATTGTTATCTTTCTTGGTTGGGCGTTGGTTAAAAAGGGTTGTGGATTGTTATACCTCCGCTCAGATATTATATAGGCAGATTGGAGGGGTGGCTACATTTCATGGAATCATTCATATTGCTGTTGTAAAGGTTACACTGACGGGAATAGTGCTGCTACAGTGACGTGAATAGTGTTGCTACAATGATGCGTGTGCGGTTGATGAAGGGTTTTGTCTGGGGTATGAAGTGAGGTGCTGCCTTTACTTTAGTTTCAGACTATGTTAATGCTGGCCACTGCCCAAGCATACATGTATATGCTGTGTAAGGAGACCACATGAAGTTTAGTACCTGGTTGCTGTTCTATATAGTTTCAGGAGCCTCATCTTGCTGGTTACCGCACCTGGGAAACGAGCTGGAGCTTCTAAGGGAGTTTATGCCCTCCTTGATGCTGTAGATGGGAGGCAAACTATTAGTAAAAATCGCTGTATAACAGTCCTATTACAAGTATCACGCTGGATATATATTTGAGGTTTGGAACCCTTGTGACTCTTATTTCTGTATTTCTCTCTGAGTTGTAACAGCAGTATAAATGCATTCAATTATATGTCTCAATTGAATTTAAAGTGTCAACTATCTATTCAAATGATTGCTATCTATTGTATGTCAAATGACTTAATGGGTGTTCAATGAATTGAATCATTCAAACAAACCATTCCATGACCAAACAAACTCAGAAAATTATCTCAGAAATTGCTTGCAAATTGTTTGTATAAATGTCTGGGATACATTATGAAGCTCTGAACACACCAATGCATACTCTGTGAAATGGTCACTGAAACAAAACATCTTTACACGTTATAAACTCAGAAAATCCATACAGTGACTTATTGCAAAGTGTTTGACGAAATGCCAACACATAGAACTCAGAAATTTTGAAGGGGAAAATTGGAGGGAATTTAGCCGAGACATTACACTTGGATCAATCAAATGGAAAATTTGTTCGACTTACATCAGACCCCATGTGTACAAAAGGTGGTCATGGCATCTCTATATTTGGAATTGGAGCATTTCATTTGGTATAGATGGTTATGTGTTTAAAAGAAAAAGAAAGGCTTTACTATTACTTGGTCAGTGTTTACTAGATGAGTTGCAGATGCATTACCGCAACAATGTAATAGAGAATTACTTCAGCCACTTAGCAAGACTGCTAATAGGGATTGTCAAGGATTATATTCAGCCATTTTAGAACCTATCCTTATGCGTGGAGGACATCATAGTGGACAACATGAATGACCTATTTCTAGGTGGGCTCATATATAATATGCAACTTGATGTTTGCATGTTTAATCTGAGTTCAATATCAGAGTACATGGTCTTCGCACGAGGGACAAAGGAAAGAGATTTGGTCAAAAAGTGGGCAATTACTTTTGACAAAGATCACATTACTACAACACAATCTATCCCTTAGCCGATTAGATTGACTCCTCAACAAATTGAAGAGAAATGAGCAAAAGGGTCATGTTTCAATAGTGACGGTAAATACAACAAATGATAGAAATGTGTTGAGAAGAAATTGTTCTACATTGAAGGTGCCAATGAAGAAGTCGTCGGATGAGGTAGTAGAAGGTGAGGGCGAGGATGAGTAGTAGGAGTCATCAAAAGATACCCAACCATCGCATGCCATGCACCTTCAGACATTAGCACTCCTCAATCCTCAAGATAGTGGGCTTTCTAAAGAAACAAAAGTTGACAATGTTGATTGACTCGGGGGGTACATTTCATCAACAATAAGTTGGCGGCATGCTTGAACTATTTTGTTTATTCGACTTCAGAACTTCAAGTCTTGATTGTAGATGGTGGCACAATCAGTTGTTTAGGGAAATGCCTTAGTAATAAAATTGTAGTTTAAGAGGTGGAGCTCTTGGGTCACATTGTTTTGCATGAAGGTGTCAAAGTAGACCCTCACAAGATCAAGGCCATGATAGAATGAAAATTTCTAAAAACATTCTAAAACCTTCGAGGCTTTTTAGGGTTGACAAGTTACTATCATTAATTTGTGAAAAATTATGGTAGTATGGTAGCATGGCAACACTAATCACAACTTTGTTGAAGGTCCTTCCAGCGTAACGCCACCGCCAACAAGGCATTTGAGAAACTGAAGCTGGCCATGTGCAACACTCAGGTTTTGGCTATCCCTAATTTTTCAAAGACCTTCATTGTTGAATGTGATGTGTTAGGATATGGAATGGGGCCTATACTTATGTAAGAAGGGCGACCAATTGCATTTGAGAGTCGTCAACTCAAGGGTAAGATTTTTCTAAAGCTTATCTATGAGGAGATGATGGCCATTCGTCATGCAATCAAACAATGGTGACCTTATCTGATGGGTAGACACTTTAATGTGAAGATTGATCATTATAGTCTAAAATATTTTTGGAACAAAGGTTGTCATTCGAAGAACAACACAAAGGGGTGAACAAAATGTTTGGATGACTTTGAAATCATATATAAGAAAGGAAAAGATAATGCAATAGCAAATGCATTTTCAAGAAGGGATGAATCTACAAAGGCATTATTATGCACAATGTCTATTTGGCAGGTAGATTGGGTAGATGATGCAAGATCATAATGAGAGAATTACATTGATACACAAGTTTTGATGAATAGGTAGATTGGGTAGTTTGGAAAGGGAATGCCTTATGGTATAAAGATAGATTGTACATCTGCAAGAATTCTGCCTTGAAGCATAAGATCCTTACAGAGATCCATACATCTCTAGTAGGGGGCATTTAGTATTTTTGAAAACTTATCATAGCATCAAACAAGATTTATTTTGGGAAGGACTCAAGGGGGATATTCATAAATTTGTGGCTGATTGCATTGCATGTCAACGAAACAAGGGTGAGACAATTAAGACCCTAGGTATCTGTAACCTTTATCTATTCCTAGCCAAAGGTGGGAGGAGGTTTTCATGGATTTCATAACAGGGTTGCCTAAGTCAGAAGGTAAAAATGTTATCATGGTAATCGTGGATAGGCTCACAAAATATGCCCATCTTTGTGCCTTGTCACAACTATTTGTAGCAAGTACAGTAGTTGCTTTTTTGGATATAGTTCAACAGCTAGATGGTACCTTTGAGATCATTGTAAGTGATCATGATCCTAATTTTACCAGTAATTTTTGGAGTGATTTATTCTCATGTGTGGGTACTCATTTGGCTCATAGCTCATCATATCATTCTTAATCTGATGGGCAAAAGAGGCGGTCAACAAATGCCTATAATGTTATTTCAGTTATTTTGCATTAGATAGACAATAAAGATGGGTTCATTGGTTGCCACTAGTGGAATGGTGGTATAACACTTCCTTCTATACCTCATCCAAAATGATTCCATTTGTGGCATTGTATGGGGGGTATCAACGTCCATCCATCACCTCATCCTTGAGGGTACAACCAAGGGTTTGAGTTGTTGAAGAACACATTTAATACCAACATGAGGTAATAACTAGTCTAAAAGAGAATTTGGCAATAACACAATTGAATGAAGTAGCACACGAATTTTCACCATGGTGAGAGGCATTTTGAAGTGGGTGATTGGGTCTTTGTGCGTGTGCAACCATACAAGCGAATGTCCTTGAAGCAACAAAAAAAGGATAACAAACTTTCTCCTAAGTATTACAACCTTATCAGATTCTACATAAAATTGGCAGTGTCGCATATAAGCTGAAACTATCTCAATCTACATGCATACATCTAGTATTTCATGTCCTCTGCTTGAAGAAGGTAATTGGATAGAGAGTATTTGCCCAGATTGAGTTGCCAGAGTTGGATGAGGAAGCTAAAGTCAATGCGGAACCTGAGGAGATCCTTTAGACATGCGGTAAAAGGTTGCGAACAAGGGAGATCAAGGAGTATTTGAACAAGTGGAAGAATTTGACCAACGAGGATGCAACATGGAAGGATGAAGCACTCCTACATCAACATCCAAAGTAATTCAATGTTGAGGGCAACATTGTTTTGGAGGGGAGGGGCATGCTACGTCTTTAACCTATAGCGTGTCTAGGGATATGTGTGGCCGATGTGTAGCCTACATAACATTTTACTATATTTTGTCATATTTTTTTATGTTCTCATATTGTTAATAGGGTCGGCCTATGGAGTAACCATAGCCTAAATAGGGTATATACATGTTGTAGTGGTTGGTACTTGAGAATCATATTATAAATTCCATTCTTATTGCATGGTTCTGGAGGTTGCCCTCCTCAGAGTGGCTTAGTCTTATTTTTAAAGTATTTTGCTTATTGTCAACTATTGATGGGGATTTACTTATTCTGCTCTTATTATTGTGATATAGTGTTGATCTATTCTTGATATTTACATTTACAACCATTGTTGTGAATTGGCATGATCTATCTAAGCCATTTCATTACACGATATGCATGTACTATCATTATTGGGAAAGTTCGTGCAATCTTTTGGGATGGGAAACAACGAGCAAAGGCAAGGGACAAAGAAGCAATACCATCAACATAAACCAAGAGGTTAAATTAATGACATAGCAAACTGAAACATATGAAAGGAGGAGGTAACTTCAAAACTCAAATAAGATATCAAATTCCTAAAAATCAAGAAGCAACGAACAATTCAAGAGAGAATAGGAATGGCATAGAAAGCCATCTAGAAGGAAACATGATGAACCTGAAAGCCATACACGATGCAAGAAATTGAATAAGAATTGGAGATACACAACAAATAAAGGAAAGCAAAAAAGAAAGGAGCTATGTACAATAGATTTCTCCATTGAAGCACGAATCTAGTGAGCAATGCTAATTAATATTTCCATCTAGATGACCATACCGCACATAATACGCCGTCAACATATCTTCATAATTGAGATCAACATATCTAGCGGACCATGAATCTAAGGAGTCAAATGCATCAGCCTCACTAGTGTCATCATCAATATCATCATGAGTCGTATAGCAACTAAAAGTACTATCATTGTTATTGTAATCATTATTGTTGCAACTAGCTGTGATAGTTGTATGACTCTTTTGTAGTTTGAATGACGTTTCGTATGGTTGAACATGTTATGGGTGTTTTATCTTCAATAGACGCAAGAGGCTGCAATAAGATCACCTTAGTGTGTGGATGAGTAGTTACTTGAACTCTGGGTTTAGATTTGTTGTTTTGGTAGCCTTTTAGGTAAACTAATACCTCATGTTGATTTTGTGTTGGTTACTCATAAGGAGTGTCCTGAATAACAATTACTTTATTAATATGCACAAACTTTAAGAATTGATGCAATGTGGATGGGATCACTTTTATTTGATTAAGCTATGGTCGTCCTAGTAACACCTCATATGTCCCATTATCTAGCAATACATGAAACCACGTTAAAATGGTTTTAAGATTTATAGTGACAGGTAACATGGTACCACCAAGTGGTGTTTGAGTAAGATCATCATATCCTTTAATAACAATGGTTGTAGCATATAAATCTTTCTGAGTATATCTACAACTAGTAAGAAATTGCATTTTACACATGTTTAGATTTGAACCATTATCAACCATAATGCCTTTTATTAATCTTGAATGTGTATCTATGAAATGTCGTATGGATGATGGTCCATTGCTAGAACCATCTATTGGAATCTCATGGTCATAGAAAGTAATTGAAAGAATCTCTTCAAGTGCATCCAAGTATGAGCATTAGAAACAGGTGGAGACTATTTCGGAGCTACCATATGATCATTTTTTTATTTAATTATTTTGAGTAGCATGATTCAGAAGAGAGTTGGTAATAAATTTCAAATGCTGATTTGGTTGAGCAACCAATTTGTTCAAAGTATACATGTGTCCTTCCACATGTATTTGGTTGTTATCAATCAAGCCTTGAACTTATGTCTTAATGAAAAACATCTATTTGTAGTATGACTAAAAGCGCTATGATAATCACAATATGCATTAACATCATATTTCTTAATTAAAGGCTGAAATGATTCAAACTCCCATAGTGCAGCTAAAGAGGTGCATTCAAGCAATTGTTTAAGCACTTGGTGAGAACTCTCAACTAAATGTGTAAATTGTCTTCATGCTTGTGGTGGAAGGACAAGCTTGTCAGGGCATTGACCTACTGCATTTGTCACAGTTTTGGCTTCATTCTTAAGTTGAAAAGTAGTATCATTATCCTTAGCTTTGATAGTTGATTTACCTTGATATTTTCTTCCACAAGAGTTAGGGGCACTAACCCTATATTTAAGCATGTTGGCTTATAAAAACTTGATATCATAGTTCCTAACCGTATGACAAAGTTCATCAAAAGATTGATCTGAGTTGAAAATCACCATGTCCTTAATAGGTTGAAACAAACTTTGAGAGAATATACTTTACAATTCTGTATCAAGTAATTGGTGACCCAATTTCATAAGTATTGTTTTGAACTCAAACATGTACTCGCTAATAGTCTCATTAGGTATTTGTATAAGCTTTGCTAGCTGAGAAAACATGATATTTTAGTTAATGTTGATTGAAAAATGAGCTAAGAAACCATAAGCCTGTTAAGCACACGACACATTGAGAGGGAGGGGTGAATTTGTGTGTGATAAAACTTTACTTTCTTAAAATTAATGTTCACAATGAAAACATTCAAACAAGAGCAATTAATTAGGCAACACAAGATTTACGTGAAAAACCTTCTCTCGAAAAAAACCACAATAAAGAGCTGCTTGGATCTACCGTCCAAATATAGTCGTAAGATAATAATTCTTTTATAAAATTTGTAAGCACCAATCTACTTGGAGACACTAATCCCCACTGTTAAGCACCAACTTAGCAAGAGACACCAATCTTTTCTTTCTGAGGCACCAACCTCTACTGAAATAATCTTCCACCTTACTATTGCTACTGCATCAACGAATGATGGCAAATTCAATCTCCTCTTCTTCTTCTCCACAAGAATCTGTTTTTGCTTGAATGATAGAAAGAATTAATTCCATATCTTTCTCAACCTTCTATCCGCCTTATATAGCCTTGAAAGACTCTTCACAAAGGGGGCATCCCATCAAAGAGGCACCTCTTCATCAAAAGATGTGTCTTTTATTTTATTTAATTTAATTTAACTAAGAGGGCGACTCCCAAATCAGTGCCAATACAAATGAGGGTTTGCCCTTTCTATGATTACTATTATTTCATATCTTGTAAGGGAGGGGGGCGATTTAACCATAAGCACTTACACAGACAAACTCCTTGATCGCTGCATTAATTAAATTCTTCTTTTCTGCTGGTCGACCTTCATCATTAATGCTGCAATAAATCTCTTAATTAAATCGCCTTGTTAAGTCTTGGGCCTTTATTTTATGACATCGTTATGTTAATGATATCATTCTTTCAATGATAACTCCTTTGACTTTAATGATAATTCTGTTGCATTAATGACACTTCCATTGACATCAATTACAATTCCTTTGACATCAATGACAATATTCCAACACAACCCAAGAAGCAAAATGGCTCATGAAGCCCAATGTTAGGATGTAAAATCAACCCAAACACAACCCAAGAAGCAAAATGGCTCATGAAGCCCGATGGTAGGATGTAAAACCAATTCCATGCATAATTCTTAAGATTTATAGGAAAAAACTTAGTTAATAATTTATTATTTTGTGCAAAATCAAGACATGAAGCATAAAAAACTTTGATACGATGTGAAGGATCCCTTTCTAGATTTCTTTTATTTTGCTCATCTCTTACAACATGTATCATTGCATCTATTTCTTGAGGATATATTGAATTTATTTCAAAGCTAGCTCTATCATGTGCACTGATAACATTAACATTCATAACATTGTCTATTGAATAATTCAAACTTAGGTGCTGTAAAATCATTAGGCAAGGGGTAGACAAGGACCTCATAAGCCAAGAAATTGAGTAATATATTAGAATTAACCATATGACTTGATTTTTGAGAAAGTATTTGAATTTGTTGTTGCATTGCTTGCATGGTTTGAATAGTTTGTTAAAGGAGTATATCTTGAGGAGTTGGAACCGAAGTAAAATGAACATATGTAGGAATAAATACCTTATGTGTTTGAGAAAGACCATGACCAAAAGATGTAGATTGAAAAGTTGGCTTAGAATTAGGAGGTACAAAAGAAACACTAAGACCAAGTTGAGAAGGAATAGGCATATCAATCTAAATAGAAACAATCAGTGAGGGCACAATAGTAGAAGTAATATGAGTATCAGCCTCGCGATCTAATATGGAAGGAGGACCTATAGTAGGTGGAATATAAACATTCAAAAATTCATTATTAGTTGCAACATGTATTTCCTCAGGTACAAATTCCTTAGCTATATTTTTCATATTTGGCTCATCTCTTGCAACATATATCATTGCATCTTTTTCTTGAGGATAAACTGAAAGTATTTCATAGCAAGATCTATCATTTTCACTCATAACATTAACATTTGTAGCATTGTCCTTTAAAACATTGTCTTTCAAACCATTTACAATTTCATCATTCTTATTATTCATGTTTGTACCATTTGCATTATCATCCACGTGTATCAATACAAAGAACATTAATCTCATCAACAATTGTCCTTTTCTTTTGCAAATTAACATGAGTACCAAACAAATGAATTTGAACAAAATCAATACGTTTACCACTCAATCTATTACTTCGTTTAGTAGGTGTCTTAGATTTAACCACCTTAATTGGAATAAGAGAGAAACATATAGAACAAGAAAGAAGCTAGGGCTAATGTTAACACAAGAAGAAATCACAATCTTAGAGAAATAAGATATGAACTAATCACATCAAAATCAGGCCTTGCAAGGGATAGAAACATGAAACCCTAAGGTTGGGTGCAACAAAGATCTGGTTCACCAAAATGTTTTATCAGTGAAGTATACAAGGGCTAAATAACACTACACTACAGCGATAAATATACACAAAGTCATATCTAATCTTGATATAGTAAATAAAGACTTGCCTAGTGCCCAAGGGGATGAATGAAAGTACCTAGAATAATTGATAATTGACAAATGTGTTTTGAAGATATGTACTTGATATTTGACTCACCTGAACTTAGACACTGAAAATGCTGAGAAAAGTGTAGAAGAGAATCCAGAGAATATGACCATGATTTGATGAAGCAACCAGAATCGTAGTGTCCTAATAGAGGCTGACTAGTATTAGACTGTTTTGATAGTGATAGTCTATTTTGAAAGTGGTAGTATGGTTCCGATAGTGGTTGTGTAGATTAGTTTAGTCTAAAATTTTAGGAATCCCTTTTTGCGCTTGCTTGATAAAAACCTCTCTTAGAACAGTGAATTGATGCACAAAATTTCCAGAATGCCTTCTTTGATTCAAACCCTAATCCACGCCAAGAGACTTCGCAAAGACAAAATTTGGTTTGGTTTCAAGGGGCCTGACTCAGTCAATCCCATTGTTTTTGATTGGTTGGAAATCAATACTCATGCATGTCAACAATTAGATCAGTGTATATGATAATCCCAGTCCTTATCCCTATGTATGAGATGCAAGTAAGTAGTCGATTCTATGTGGTCTTTCACCAGTCCTTTTGGTACAAGTATGCATCAATAATTCTTCTATGTTGTAAAGGAAATCTATAGATGCAATATCTAGATGTTTTCCTTGTAATTACGGTCTGAAAGCTTGATGTATAATTGAAACTGTAGCCTCTAAAAAATGTATTAGGGTGCTTTTGTTTATATAGTCTTCTTAAATTCAAATCGATCCATAAACTAGGTGGATATACCACACTAAGTTTCACCAACATGAATCCTATTAAGTTCTAACAATTCCTTGATTAATTAGCTCACTGTATGTTTGTTAATTTGCGTAAAGAACTTATAAATGAACTGTAAGTGCTGAAAGGAATACTGAACAATGAAAGTAGAGCAAGAAACTACAACAAGAGCATAACAAACAAAATTGAAAGAGACACGATTACCCTAGAGAAACTCAAATTGAGAAAACTCTAGGAGCGTGAGGGATTTCTTTCTCTTTCCATTATCTCGTTTTGCAATTAAAAGTGTACTGCCTTCTCAAGGCCTTCATGAACATACTTTGCATTACAATATGTCCAAAAACTCATACATGCTCTGCAACTTGTTCACTCTTTCCTTTTCACATTCCAACTCAGAAAACCACATACAATTAAGAATAAGATCTACAAGCAACATTTCGTTGCTTACAGACCCTCTCTATGCATAGATATACAATTTCAACAGCAAAGAGAGTTCGAATCAGAAGCCAATAAGACTCAAAAGATGAAGAGGCATTGCTTGCAGCCGTTGCTCGAAC
Organism: Torreya grandis; assembly: GCA_037957365.1. Classification (NCBI taxonomy): domain Eukaryota; kingdom Viridiplantae; phylum Streptophyta; class Pinopsida; order Cupressales; family Taxaceae; genus Torreya; species Torreya grandis. The sequence goes on along the minus strand of JARHVA010001000.1, from coordinate 628,731 downwards.
TTTTCTTTATCTCTTTGCAAAACCGCTGCTTTATGTACGATAAAACTGCCACATAACATTACACAACCGTCGGGGCGGTTGCGAAACTGCCAAATAAAATTGAAAAGTTGTTGGGACGGTTGCGAACCACATAACACTGCAAAACCGTTGAGGCAGGTACGAAACCGCACCACTGTTTAAACCAGTGCTTTTGCAACAAAGCTAAATGCATTAACTTTAAGAGGCCATAACTTTTGCATATGAACTCAGATTGACATGCCTTTTTCTTTTAAATTGCATAACTTTTTGATAGGAACACAAATATGCCATCAAATTTTACTTTTGATGTCATCTTCATTTTGTTTTAGCCTTTGCACCAAATCCTATCTCTTTTGAGGTCTTAGGGTGTCTCAATTTTTTCTTGAATCTTGTTAAGGGTTACATCACTGATTCAATTGGAAAAGAGCAATAGAAAGAGTTTTTGAAGTGACTTCAAGTTACATTCTTATACAATGAGAATAGTGGATTAGTTAGCTTTTATGACTAACATTACTAATCCGAAATTTGGATCATGCCTCTCGAATTTAGAGGCTTTTGGTTCCCAAAATCTTAAGAATTCATATGGTGAGGAAATTTCTTTCCCCACTTATTGAACCTCTTTTGTACTTGGAGGTGTATATGCTGAATGAAATTATTAGCCTTGTGAACTTTTGAGTCCACCTTTCCATGCCCTTTGTATGGCTCATTTCCTTCCTTTAATGCTTGAAGACCCATGTTGGAAAGAGGACAACCTAGTAGTAATTGTATCTCATGCTTTTTGTTAGTAGACCTACTATGAGTATCCTTGCATTCCACTAATCCATTCTCCTGCTTATCTTTTAAAATGAGAAAAGAAAACTTCCCACTAGCGTTAAACAATTGCAGGTAACAAGGAGAGCTTAGATTTGTTTTCATAGGATTTGATGGTGTAACTTTTCCCACCCTTAACCAAACGATATTGATTATATTTCCTCATGAAAGTAACATCTCTAACATACATATAAGGGCTGCCAAAGACTATACCACAAACATCAACATGTGCAACATCTACCACAACTTCATCAATGGAATGTTCATTTATTGCAAATTTGATTCTGCATTGTTTGGAAACCCTCATCTCTACTTCTTGTTTTGCCCATCCTAAAGCGTAAGGAATAGGATGATCATACATTTCCAACCCAAGTCTATCTACCAATGCTTTGCTAATCAAATTTGCTTCAGAGCAAGAATAAAAAAGAGCATCAACTTTTACCATCTTAATTTGAACTTTGATATGGAAAATTTTGGAAGGTTCAACTTTGTCTTGAGTAGCTAACTATCCAAACATGCCTTTTTTTGAAGGGAGGTAAAACACAACTTCTCATTCACATCTAAGCTGCAATCAACCACTTCTCCTTGAAATGACGTCATGGCCTTTTTTTTTCTTTTTCTTAAATGGATGCAATTCCGGATGCGACTTCCAACAAGGCTCATCGGTATGATCATTAATATCATAGTGCCCACAATGCTTTGTACAATCTTTAGTACTAGAAGTAGTATTGACCCCACCTTTCTTGTTCATAACAATGGAAGACTTTGAAGAGGAAGATGGACCCTTATTCTTATCCATCTCAAGGTAGTGTGCTTGAGAACGAGGCTCATGTATGTTTTTTGGATTGGCAAGTAGAACGAGCCTCCTTAAGTGACTATGCAGCCCTCCAACATACTTCATGAGGATGCCACGATCAAATTCATCTTTTCCCATTTGAACCACCTTATTTCAAAACTCATTTGTATAGACTTGCACACTTTGTTGTTCTTGTTGCGCCAAAAATTACTAATCAATAGACCTTTTCTTTTTCATAACAAATAGGATAGAATAGCTTCTTAATCAAAGTTTTAAGTTCATCCCATTCACTAATTGGTGGTAGCTTCTTAACAACCAAGAAATTAAATAAATCTCAAACGAAGTTAGAGCATGACTAGCTAGGTTCAATTTTGCAAAAAATTGTCGCTCTTTACTACTTCGATGCAAACATAAATATGCCTCTAATTGGGCTAAACAATGATCAAACTTATCTGCATTCATCTCACCTTCCTATTGCTGAATGTCTATTTTTGCCTTTGCTTTGCATGGAGGTGGAGCTTGTCTAGAATGGGGATTCTCTTTCTCATAGTCGGATTTCGTAAACTCCTTACTTGCTTTGGAAGTATCCATAGAAACTCCCAACTTTGCCATGACAACCTTCATAATCTTCCCAAGCTTCGTCATGGATGGAGACGTGTTTGCAAGATCCTCTTTCAATTTGTGGAATCTTTCTTCACCATCTTCAAGTATCCTCTGATATTCAGAAGCCATACTTCTCACTTCTCTATTCCACTTTCTTGTGGGTATCTCTTGTTGCAAAAATAAGAAATCACTTTTTCCAATAGTACTTGTTACTCTTTAATGGTTACATATTTGCACAATGGTCACCAAACAAACCACACTATCATGTCCCCTTTTCAAATTAAATAATAATGAAATAATTTAATATTAATGTTTAAAGAAAAAACTCAAATATATTATAGAGAAATCAAAGTGTACATATTCTAGTATGCCAGGTTTGAAAGCTATTAGTGCAAACCTGGGCAATATATAGAAAAGGATACATATTAGCAATCATTAGTACAAATCAAAATCTATAATCTTGCTCAAATCCGCTTGCATCTTGGTTGACCACCACAGAGGAGGTAGACCATAACAAATAAGGTTGTGGATGTCAAGAGCCCAATTGGCCAAACCATCCGCTCCTTTATTGCTTTCTCTGAGAACATGGCTGAATTGGACCTCTTGGAACTTGTCTTGCAACCTGTGACCTGTGAATTTTTCCCAACTCTCTTGCTATTTGCCAATTTTTACTCTGACCTCCCTCAGGGTCAAATAACAAGTTCACAATTACTTTGGAGTCAAATTCAATTTGGAGTTTTTGCCACCCAATTTTCAAAGTCTCTTGCATGTTGTCGTGAAGTCATTTTAATTAATAACATGACAATCATTATTATTAAAGTGGGTCATAAAGTAATGATTATTAATTGGGCCAAAAGCAAGGATAAAGATGACTTTATTGAAATAAAAACATGCGAACGTCAAAATAGAAGATAAAGCATTGTTTTTTAGGGTTTTGGTGGAAAAGATAATTATTAAAAGGGTTGGATGAAAAGAAATTATTCTTCATAATCATTTGATTAATTTCAAAACCCTTTTCAAGGTTGAGCAACCTTTGTTCAACTTTTCATCATAGAGGATGAAAACCCTCAAGGCGAATAGGATCCTAGGATGAAAACCCTCCCATCTTCTGTGGTAGTTCCACCTAGGGATCATATTTGTGCTTGCAAATCAGGGTTTATTCCATTTTCAGATTGCTGTACTGTTGTTATAGTATTTCATACCAATGCTGTAGTGATCCTTACCACTGCTATAGTGATTTGTACTGTGGCTTGCTACAGTATCATGTACTTCCAGATAAACTATTGTACCATGTTCTACTAGATAATAATTGTTATTCATTGCTGAATTATTTTTTTGTGGACTTTTACAGTTAGGGTTTACTGTAATAAATTTGTAATCAGCGTATTGAATCAATATTTCAGTTTGGTATTATTAGTTTTGCATATTTCAATTGCATGATATTTTTAGGGTTTGTTTATTCAAAAATTTATCAGAAAGGGTTTATGGAAAAATCAGAAATTGTTTTTTTGGTCCAAAAAGGGACATTACACACACTAGCGAACACTAACTTGATCTTAGACCGATTTGATCCATAAACTAGGTGGATATTCTACACTAAGTTTCACCAACACTAATCCTATAAACTCCTACCAATTCCTTGTTTGATTAGCTCACTGTTTGCTTGTTAATTTGCGTAAAACAACCATTAAATGGGCTTAGAAATGAGTTATAAGTGTTGCATACTAAAAAAATATCGAACAATGAAAGTAGAGCAAGAAACTACAAGAATGCAATAAACATAATTGAAAGAGACACAAGATTACCTTGGAGAAATTGAAATCGAGAGAACTCCAAAAGAGTGAGGGATTTCCTCCTCTTTCCACTATCTTGTTTTGCAATTAAAAGTTTACTGCCTCGTCAAGGCCTTCATGAACATGCTTTGCATTACAATATGTCCAAACATTCATACATGCTCTGCAATTTGCTCAGTCACTCTTTCCTTTTCACACTTTGACTTAGAAAACCACATACAATCAAGAAGAAAATATGCTAGGAACATTCCCTTTCTTACAAAGACCCTCTCCATACACACACACACACACATATATATTATATAGAACTTTGACACCAAAGAGAGCTTGAAGCAGAAGCTAGGAAGACTCAGAAGATGAAGAGGAACTGTCTATAGTTGTTACTCGAATTATTCGTCTTTGTGCGAAACTGTTGCATTATGTAGAGCAAAACTGTCACTTGCAAAACCACTGGAGCGGTTGTGAAACTGCCACATAACATTGCAAAATCGCCAGGGTGGTTTCGAAATTGCCACATAACATTGCAAAACCGTCAGGGTGGTTGCGAAATTGCCACATAACATTGCAAAATGCTGGGGTGGTTATGAAACTGTCACCTGCTTAAATTAACAGTTTTGCAACCAAGCCAAATTTACTAACTTTCAGAGGTCATAACTTTTGCATATGAACTAGGATTGACATGCCTTTTTTTGGAATTACATAACTTTTCGAAATGAACACAAATATGCAATCAAATTTTACTTTGATGACATCTTATAATATTTTAGCCTTTGCACCAAAACCTGTCTTTTGAGGTCTTAGGGTGTCGCAACTTCTTCTTGAATCTTGTTAATGGATACATCACTTAATCAATTGGAAAAGAGCAATAGAAAGAGTGTTCAAAGTGATTTCAAATTACATTCTTATACAATGAGAATAGTGGATTAGTTAGCTCATATCGATAACATTACTAATCTAAAATTCGGATTGCAAATTAGGACCTTATTAGTGCACAAGCTGACATTATGGAAGCTTTAAAGTTGACAATCAGGGCACAATGAAACATGGTGAAAGGGAACAAAGGACCTACAACCAACATGACTGGTATTGGGATGGTCTGACAATAGTCAGACCACTATTAGATTTTCGCGATAATGGTCAAGTTGAACAAAACACAAGAAACTGAGATCCAAAGGTTTGTGGAAGTATCTGAGTACCGCGAGGCAAACAAATGACAGATCTGAAGATGTTCAAGAGTGATTAATGATAAAAAAGGCTATGTAGTGTCCATCACAGAGGAACATGCACAAATAAGAGCCCAATTTGAACCAATGATTCATATGTACAAAAAAATGATAATAACCTTGCAATTACAAGGTCCATTTAGAAATTAGGTGTCTACAATTCCCCTTAAATATGGTGCTAATAGGCTTCTTATCCTTTCGGTGGGAGAAGATCAAAATATTAGTTTCGTGGGTGTTGACTTGCATCTTGACATCTTTGTAACAGAGCTGTATGGCTTTCAAAAGATTCTAGAGCTTTGGGCTGTTGTTGTGGTCAAAATAAGATCAGCATATAGGAGTTCTATCACATAGCTAGCTACTTGGACCTCTCCACCCCCTAATTTGCATATCCATTCTTCCATTCTGTCAATATTAAGGACAACTAAAGTGGGTGATGATGCATGAAGATAATTTGCTTCAACATTTGTTATTGTCACCTTGCGTCAGTTGATAGGAATAGTCATTTATATTTTCTACTAGTTAGTTGAATTTATATTTTATAGGTCAGCTGTATTTTTTTAGCAACTAATATCTAAAAGCTAATTATCTCATAAGAGACAAAAGAGCTAAGTGGTAAATTCTCTATAAACAGGTTCTTAGATGCTAGAATAGGGAGTTTTTGGTGGAAGCATTTCGTGCGCATGAGTCTATGAAGATTGTGTATTGGCCATTGTGGCAATGCCATGTTTATGTTGAAAGAAAGGCAACACTGCTGTCTTCACAAAAGAAATTGATGCTTTTTTCATGCTTAAAATACCAAAAACCCCTTACGCCCTCTTCTTATTCCCCAATAAATGGTATGTGCATCACAATTGACTAAGACCAATTACTCATTCATGTTAATTTGGCCAAAGGTTTTATGTATGTTAAGGATATCATTCATGTAATCTAGCCAAAGGTTTTATGTATGTTGAGGTTTGACAGCACCTTTTGTATCCAACAAATGATCGGAAAATAGCACAAAAGCTGTCTATTATAAGAGTAGTGGTAGTCCTAGCTCATGACCGCATTTATAGCCTGACAGATGTATCACGTTATACATCAATAACAACTCTACTAGACTTATCAATGTGTTTGAAAAGTTGAAGTTAGTTCTGGATTTGTTCAAGTCTAGATGATGATAAATACCTTTTACAGTAGTGGTCTCTTTAGTTGTAATGTACTCTCATAATTCTACATTCATAATTGTAAAGGTTATATTAATTCCAAACATGTTTTTATTGACTTAGATACTGCACACATACTTCTATTGTCATTGAAAATTTTGAATAAATTCTTGAGATTTTATAGTTTTCAGGAATTTTATTTTTTGGTAAACTTGCCTTTTATTTGTGTTTCTTAACCATTTATTTTCTTTTATGGAGAATGTTTAGTCTCCCCCTTGTGATATCTTAGATAGTTGCTCTTCACATTCCTGTTGATGGACCTAGTCATTTGGAGATGTTTTCTTTATTTCTATGTTGCATGTGGCTTTGAATACCTGCCTTCATTTTTATATCCTTCTTAAATTTTCTGTGACTCGCTATTGAAAACTCCTATTCATTTTTCATTTATCTCTGTAGGTGGGAGTAGTTCCAGATGAGAAATTGCTAGATTTGCTAGAATTGGCATTGTCAGCTGACACAGCCAGAACGGTAAGGAGGACCAGGGAGTTAATTGATTCTGGTATTGAGCCAATGACTTTAATGTCCCAAATAGCTACTCTCATCATGGATATTCTTGCTGGTAGCTACAAGTTAGGAGATACTAAGCACAAGAGAATCTTCTTCCACATGCATGCTTGTAAGTACAATGATTTATTGGCTCGTTTAATTGAGCTAGAAAACGTCTTGTCCTTCTTGCAAATGGAGTTTGTGATGCTCCTCAGGCAACTCTCATATGTATCTTACATGCACTATTGTTTGGAAAATTGATGCAACTTTGAAATAACCCAAACTTGTTTTCATTTTTTTTTAAATGTTACATTTTATGCAGATACATTACACATACTAGTAATTTATAAATTGTTATGTTTGTAGACACACACCTTAATGAAGTTACCGTACCAACTGATGCATGGCTTGAAAATTGAAACGTGCCAGTATTTTTATGTTAATTTAAGAATTGCTTCATTAGTTTCTCCTTGTAGTATTCTAATCTTAAAGTTGTTATGAGTACATTGATTTATCGGATATTTTAATTGAGTTAGAAAATGTTGTCTTTCTTGCAAGTGGGCTTTGTGCTCCTCCTCATGCAACTTTCATATCTATCTTACATGGAAAATTATATCATTTTGAGGAGGTTTGTTGGCTCCTCCTGTAACAACCATCTGATCGGGTATTGGAAAAACTCACCGTATTTTTTTTTCCCTCTCCACTTTAATTTCCCAGCTATACCATAAGGTACAATAAATTATATTAAAGTTCTAATTAAATCACATGCAACATTAATCCATCTAAGGGAAAGATAAGTCTAGATGGTTATACCCTTCAAGTGATAACTGCAGGTAAACTTTTTCAGGCTTGCTTGGCTGAGTGATGGGCATTTAGTCTCCATCAATAACCCTCAAGGCCATCTGTTCTATGTAGGCGACAACCTCTTTGATTACCCAACTAGATAGCCTAACAGTAATAGACTTCCAAGTATTATACACACTCAATAGCATGGTTATAAGGTTGCTTTACCATGCTCATGGGTGATTCAATATCCCTAAGAGGTTTTGGTACTTAAGAACAGATGATAACCATTACTTACTAATGAGGATTATTAAGGATGACCCAACACGCTAGGTTCCTAAACCCTCAGCCCTCTAAAACAAAGGAGCGATCTTATTATATATAAGTGCCCTAACTGAACAGGGACTTTTATCCATTTTAAGCAAGTCATTTTATAAACTTTATTCCAAGATATGAAGTTATGGATAATAGCTTTGTTTAGCATCATACTTCCATAGTCCAATTAAGAGCAACCTATAGCTGTGTTGATATAATTACTCTTAATGATTCCTAAAACATCATTCATTTCCATGATATCCACATTGCAACCAATATTACAAGATAATCTCAATTGGCTGTTAAAGGGAGAAATACTTGAGGTTAGAGACACCACACAAATTTTCAATAGATTCTGAAATAGTGTACACAGAAAGTCAATCATCCTGTAGTGACTCTTGGTCCTAATAAATTAAGTACTACTTAGAATCCAAGCACAATCAGCTCATATGAATACTTTCAGATTTCGAGGGGTGAGCTAAGACAAACAACCCAATGTCAATCATTCCCCTTCCTATGGCCCACAAGCAGGGTAAATATTATTACGTAGAACCAAGTTAAAGCTTATTGAGGACAAGTTTAACAAACAACCTATAAACAGGAATTCCCCGCCCTGTCGCCCCGCTGCGCCTCCCGCGCCCGCCCTGCAAGCACTTTAATAGTTGCTGCAATAGGAATCCCTTAAGTAAGGGATATTTAGCCTTCTAGTAGCAGTTGATAATTAATCTTATACAATAGGCATACAGCCCAACATACATGCAGATTGGCCACTTGCCAATGTAACAATATTGTATATATTTGTTAATTAATCCTGTGTGTCTAGCTTTTGTCCTATTCAATAAGCTTTCCGTTCCCGTAGGAATAAGAAGAGTCATTGGGAATGTGAATTGATTAGTCATTCTTGGTTTATTTATTGTAATGTTTGTTCTTATTTCTAACTAAATCATGAAATATAAATTTCATTGTCATTCTAAATATATTATCCGGCCTGTCATTGGTATCAGAGCCTGGAATTTCAATCATTTTTTTATTCTCTCTGTAAAATCTAGCCGTATAGCCTGCTATTTTCTCAGCAAAGGAAAATTATTCTTTGTGACATTGAATGTCATTGAAGGCATCTTATATTGGTGGAGATTGGTGGTCTGGTTATCTCATTCACTGTTGACTGCATGGTAGGAGTTTCTTTGTTGACATGATCTAAATTTGGTGCTATTCTTTGACAGTATTTGCTCCTCATGGACCGTGTATTAATGGAAGTTGATTTGTTTTAGACCTGTCAAATGCTATTGAAGGCGTTTTGACTGCGTGGCAAAGACCACCTACGTCATATTGCTTGGCAGTCCTGATCAATGCTAGGCGCAACAGTCGGTGGAGATTTTTTTACCTACTTGTGTAGTGTTCTGACCTACTTGTGTGTAGTTTCTTTGGATTGTGCAAAAGATAATTTGTTTGAGCTGCCATGTGGAGTATTTCTTCATAACTTTGTGAAGCGCTGAGCTATTCTGATTGCGTGGAGACAAAGTAAGCTGCGTATATTTGATGTGAGCCATAAAGCGCTGCGTCGGAGACGTGTGGAGTCATCCAAGAGTTGCACAACTGGGTGGAAAGTTTCCTTGCCACCTGGAGATATTGGAGGCCGTATTCCTTTATTTTCTTATATATATTCCAATATTGGAATTTCATTCTTATATATAAGACAAATAAGGAGAGAGAAGGTATTCATTTTTATGTTTTTTTTCATTAAAAAGCAAAATTTCAATTTTCCTTGAATGCTAAATTTCAAAATTTGAAAACATTTAAATTTGAAAGCATTTAAAATTTGGTGCAATTTATCATTGAAATTGCCTTGAGCAAGCTACTCTAAGTAAAATTGGCAAACAACAACCAATTTTCACAATTTAAGGAGAAATAAGGAGAGCTACTCTTTTTACCCATTCATGTATGTCGAAAAACATAAATCTGAAAATCAAGAAAAATTGAGTATATTGATGTATGAGGTTTTTTTTTTTAAGCCGGTGTTAATGACAAAGCGAACTCTTTTCAGTACCTTTGCGTATATAGAAAATAGGAACATTTTGGAGTGATAAGAAACCAATTGGGGTTAAACTAAAACTCAAAACTTCAAAAAAAAAAAAAAAAAACTCAAAACCATGCATTCCATCAAATCTATTGTTGGCACTACCTTGATTGGCAAAGACAGTTGGCTAGAATGCTCTTGACAAGTAGAGAATAGACTCATCTTCAATGATCTATGGTTCGATAGTTGCGATGGGGCAAAACAACTGGTTGAACCAACATGGAATGTAAATGATACTCAGACATAGAAGTAGAAAAATCAAAAGGCATTGGCCTTGATGAGGGCATTAGTGGATGCTAATGTGTTTCGTCATATATAGGGGTGCAATACACCATGGGAAGCATTTCACAAACTGAATGATCTATTTGATTCCCACTCAGAGTTGGAATTCATTCAGTTGCAGTTGAAGTTGTTCAACCTAGAGTTGAAAGATGGTGATGTGATGAGATTGGTCTTAGAGATACGTGCTATTAAACATGATATTGAAGCAACAAGTGTTAAAATCGACATTTATATGAATGCATTCATAAAAGCCCTTCTTCTCAACTTTTCAACCTATTTGGAGTCTCTACAAGCAAGCAATCAGTTGAAGACTCACATTTGACGAGTTAGTTGAAAATATGGTAGAAAGAGAAAGGGTCTTTGAAAGAAAAATCGAATCTACAACAGGTGAAAGTGTGCTTTGTCAAAACAAATTCTTCCAAAACATCAAACAAGGCCACGTCTTCCAAAAATGAAGGCAATAACAAGTACAAGGGAAAAGGTGGGAAAAATGAAAATCATGGTGATCAAAATAAAAAATAGAACCTCTATTGCGAATGGTGTGACATAAAAGGAATCCATGAGACTCATGAATGCAAGACCGCATGGGAGAAAATTGAAAATACTGTAAGAAAAAAGAGGGAAATTCAAAGAAACAGTCAAAAGAGTCAAACTCAACGCAATTCACCAATGAATGTGTTTTCTAGTATAGATGATGAAGCAAACAGTGTCTCAATTAGTTCTTCATGGTTTGATGCTTGGGTTCTTGATACTGGCGCCACTCAACATATGACTTTTCGAAAAGACTTCTTTGAGGAGTACAATGAATAAAGTTGTGGCTTAGTATACTTCGCAGATAGATCAAGTCTGCAACCATAGGGAAGAGGTACAATTCGACTCAAGTGTCTAGGGCTTCCAGAGTACAAACTTGAGAATGTTCTCTACCTTCCTCAATTGAAACGAAATTTGTTGTTCCTAGTGCTCATAAGGCAACAAGGCCATTCCATTCTGTTGGATAATGGTGATGTCACAATTAGGAGAAAAAGTGACAATGCAGTTAGTCATTTTGACTGGATATGAGGAAGAGAAACTACTCAAACTCAAGGGTGAGCCATCAAATTCAAGGAATTATGCTCATCTTGTGGAAGAAGGAATGTCTCCAAACATGTTGTGGCATGCTCGATTCGGGCACACTCACTATAACAGCGTTCGTGTATTGCAAAAGAATGGTGTTGTTGGCATGCCTACATTCCCTGCGAAATCATATGAAAAGTGTGAAGCTTGCATCTTAGCTAAACACGCAAGGGAACTATTTCTAAAGTCACAGTGGAAAGCTAATAGAAAATTGCAACTTGTTCACTCAAACTTGTGTTCTCTTCCAATCCTCTCCGCTGGTGGTCATAAATACTTCATGTTGTTCATTGATCACTATAGCAGGATGACATGGATATATTTTTTGAAGAAAAAATCAGAAGCCTTCGAGACTTTCCAAAAGTTTTGAAACATGATTGAAAATGAAGCACAAACCCGCATCGAGACACTCATGACAGATAATGGTGGTGAATTCACATCAAAGAAATTTGAATCCTATCTTGAGCAAAACGGGATCAAACACCATCTCACAGTTCCTCACTCCACAACAAAATGAAGTAGTTGAAAGAATGAACAAAACTGTGATGAATATGGTTCATGCAATGTTGTATTTCAAAGGGGTAAATCTGCATTTTTGGGCCGAAGCAACTATAACAACAATATACCTCCACAACATATCACCATCAACAACTCTTGAATCAAAAACTCCGTATGAGATGTGGTGTGGTCATCTCCCTTCAATGCGACGTTTTGGATTTTCGGATCCACTTGTTAGGCATTGATTCCAAAGGAGAAAAGAAATAAATTGGAGCACAAGAGTCAAAAATGCATCCACTTGGGAATTCTGAATCGTCCAAGGCATACATGCTATACGATGTGAAAGAGAAGTTTCTTGTTGCAAGAGAAGTTGTCTTTTGTGAGACTGCAAAGGACAAAAACCATATTGATCGGCCATTGAGTCGACTGGACAAGTATGCAAAGTTTGATGTCTACAAAGAGAGTGATTTGGATGTTCCAGATAACGAGTGGGGGACAGAGAGTCGAGAATTTATTAATTTTCTATTGTCTCCTATACATGAACTTGAAACTCCTCCTGAAGGAGAGAGTGAACCTTCATCAGATATTGAATAGGGGCCACCAGAACAGAGGGTAGAAAGTGATGAAACTTTAGAGGATGAACTTGAAGCACCTCAAACATAGAAAAAGATGTCTAAGTGGGCCACACATACATTGAAAGATGTGAAAGCTGATGAAGTTGGAAAAACTAGCACAAGAAGTGCACATGCAGAAGCATCACAATCAAACAAGTCCCTTGAAGAAATTTAAGACAGAATTGAAAAGCTCACCTTGAATGATTCTCTAGAAGAACTCAATGTTGCATTTGATTCAGAACTAACATCTTTCAAACAAGTTGAGAAGCTTGAATCTTGGAGAAAAGCAATGAAAGATGAGTACAGTGCATTGTTCAAAAATGGGACTTGGCAATTGGTTGATCCTCCACATGGTTGCAAACCGATTGGCTGCTAGTGGGTCTATCGTAACAAATACAAAGCTAATGGCTCACTTGACAAGCACGAAGCAAGGCTTGTCGCAAAGGGGTATGCCAAAAAAGAAGGAATTGACTACAATGAAACCTTTGCATGTACAACAAAATGGACTACCATTTGAACCATGTTGGCTCTGACAACTCACAACGGATGAAAAGTTCACCAAATGGACGTCAAAACTGCATTCTTAAATGGTGACCTCAAGAAAACTGTGTACATGACAACTCGAAGATTTTGTAGTAAACGGCCAAGAGCACAAGGTGTGCAAACTAGAAAAATCAACGTATGGTTTGAAATAAGTCCCTTGAGCATGGTACGATAAACTAGCTGAGCACCTCATGAACATGAACTTCAAATGTTTTGAGTTTGAAGATGCAACTCTTTTCGTCAAAACAATTGACAAAACAGTTGTATTTGTGGTGGTGTATGTTGACGATTTGCTTATCACAAGGAACAATGAATGGTACATTGTAAAATTCAAATCAGAGTTGATGAAAAGCTTTGAAATGATTGATTTGGATTATCTTCATTACCATTTGGGTATTGAAGTAATTCAAAAACCAAAGTATTTTTTCATCACTCAACAAAAGTACGTTGGTGACATTCTAAGCAAGTTTGGAATGGAAGATTGTAAGCCTCTCAACAACACTTGGAACAAAATCTCAAATTGACATCTGAATTTTCAACAACGTTGGTTGATGCCACTAAATATAAACAACTCATTGGAACTCTGATCTATGTGACTACCATTCGACCAAATATATCATTTGCAGTTGGTGTCCTCAAGATTCATGCAACAACCTGTTGACTTATTTTGCCCACAGGCAAAATTTTGGTCACGTTCTTCACCTGTTGTTCAAAGCCAGTCATTTTTGGGTTCAACAAGTTCAGAGAGTTCATTTCATGCCTTGGTTTAGTGGTTCAACCACCCTTGGTTCAAGTTCAAAGGGTTCATTGTTCGGTTCAAGCATCTCATTTCAATAGTGTTGAACCTTCGTATCGTTGAACCGTTGAACCAATTTTTGGTTCAACGGGCAGGGTTCAACGTACTTGGTTCGATGACAAAAAGTTCAACCAAACGGTTCAAACGCAGGGTTCAACGGTCTTGGTTCATCGGCTCCGGTTCAACAGTTCATCGGTGCGCTTGGTTGAACCTTTGAACCAATTTTGGTTCAACGGCTTGGTTCAAAGCGCCTAGTTCAACGCCTAGTTCATTGGTTTTCTACATGGCCGAAGGAGCTGGCAAATTCAAAAGGAAATCTGGGTAAGTCTTATTGTCTAAGTTCAAATTTGCTAAGTCCCGACCAAAGCGTTTCAAAGTCAAAGACAAAGGGAATTCGGCATGGTTTAAAACAAAGGAAAAAACGTGGAAGAATTTCCGCGGACTTTTTGTCCGCAGGAAAACATCTGCGGACAAAAGTCCGCGGGATATACAAAACAAAGGGCAGGCGGAATTTCCGCGGACTTTTTGTCTGCGGGGAAATAACTCGCGAGAACACAAAGGCCCGCGGAAAACATAAAGACCTGGCGGTGAGGCAAAGGCAAACAACGACCCGCCTACAAAGCAAAGAGAGAGTGCCCGAGAGGTTTGCGAAACATTTAAAGGCCCGGCAACAGTCCGAATAAACAAGGAGCCGTCAAATTAACAGGGGAAAGGAGCCCGCGTATACAGACTAAGCAAGCCGCGAAGTAATAGGCAAGAGGCCAGAAGCCAGCAGGCCCGAGGATGTCCTACGTGGACGTCAAGTTTACAAATGGAAGATAGCCGTTTGTTTTAAAAGACAAAGGGGATGCTAACCAGAAGAGCCCAAGTGAAGCGACTAGCTGAAAGTTCGCCCCTGGGGGGCCGACCAGGCTGGATAAGACAAAATGGGAAAAGACAAAATAGCAAGCATGGTTCCAGCAGGTCCCTTCTAGAAGGATGACGTCAACTACAGTTCTTTTCTTCTTCCCAATGAGGGACACGACTTACAACTTGCAAAAAGAAGTGCCAAGTTCCCTCTTTCCTTGTTTTCTCCTATATATCACGAACTTCTCATTATTAAAAAGGGGATCTTCCACATTTGTAAAGGGCGCAACTCTGCAAAATTTCACCTGGATCAATACAAATGCAGTTTTTTACCTCTATTTGGATAGACATTTCTGTGTATGCGTTGAATGTTTGCTTGTGTCCAGTCATTGTCTTTTGATGCTCTCACAGGTTCAACACCAGTAGACCTGCTGTCTACAAAGCGCCATTGTTGCAGCTGACAGGGGAAGAGCAGTATTTGGGAGTGGAGCAGAAGAAATTACTTCATAAGTGTGTGTTTCACAGCACTTTGGGTGATCTCTGTTCTGGATTTTCCATTGAAGCCTCCCTGCCAGTTTTAGCAGCCTGGTCCTTCTGCCAAGTGCATAGAGTATATATGTATTTGTCTGATTTTGAGAGTGGATGTGTGAAGGTCAACATTTTTATTTTGGTGCATCGCCTCTTTTAGAGTAGGTAGTTTGTTAGCTTTTGCTGGAAACAACACGATGCATCAAAGGGAGCTAGCCCTTATCTAGAGACTCCTCACCTGCTTCGCCGTCCCACAGGCGAGAGAGGAGTTTTCATGTTGTGGAGAGAAGGCAGGAGTTCGACCTCCTTGCCCCGTGTGCAATTTCTCGCGTCAACACAACCTAGGGAGAGTCGGGTAGCAACAAAAAGGGTCCTCAAATATCTCAAAGGAACACAAAATTTTGGGCCTAAATACTCCAAGGTAGGAGACTTCAAACTAGTTGGGTATTCAGATAGTTGGAAATATTGTCATTGATGTTAAAGGTTTAACATTATTGGTGATAAAGGCTTCATTGCATTTAATGGTGTTCTTAATATTCATATCTTGACTAAATGTGTTAATATTTATTTAATATTAATGAATATATTTTTGGTTGCATATAAGTCAAAAGAGGGCCCATGGAGAAGTCAAAGAGTTACGGAGTAAAAGACAAAAGAGGAATGGGACGCATTTTCTCATGAAGAGTCATCTTGAGGAATTCCAAGAGTCACCATGTGAAGACAAAAGAGGTATGGCGCATTTTTTCATGAAGGGACACTTTGAGGAATGCGAAAAGTCACCAAGATAAAAACAAAAGAGGAAATGACGCTTTTGCTTATGAAGGGTCACCATATGACTTTTCAAATGCAAGGATACGAAGGGTCACAAGTTTGGCGCCATTTTCCATGAGGATTGAAGGGTCACAAAGGGTGAATGCCAAAGGTCATTTGGAAAGCGATAAATAAAGGCTTGAAAAGCCATTTGTAATATGCAAGACAGTGCATGGTTTGTATTTGGTTTCGAAGAGAGAAAAACAGAAGATATTGTAGAGTTCTATCATTTGTTGAGTAAGCAACATTGAGAGATAGTTGTGTTTTATACACAAGAGGGGTTGGTGCTCCTATGGGTTAGTGCTCACAAATAGTTGCTGTGTTGGTGCTCAGCAAAGGGTTGGTGCTTCTGCAAGTTGGTGCTTGCGAACTTTGTATTTTGAGTTGGTGCTCATTCATATATACTTGAGATTGTTTTCTGTGGTTTTTCCTACTTTGGGTTTCCACGTAAAAATTTGGTGTGTTTCTCTCTCTTGTGTGGTGCAAATTATTGTTTCAGTTTTATTGCATATCTTGAATGTGTGATTAAGTGGTTAAAGAAAATAAATTAGATTAAGTAAAAAGATATATAATATATTGATTCACCCCCCTCCCAATATATTTTGTGCTTAACAATTGGTATCAGAGCATGTTCTTTTTAAAAAAGTTTTATAGCTTGAAGGTAGATCGGGAAAACACGATGGCTAGATCACATGAAAGATTTTTTACAAATAAGACACCTTTGTTTGATGGGATGAATTATGTTTTTTTGAGCATAAGGATGACTTATTTGATGGCCCTTGGATTCGACATATGGCAAGCAGTGGTGGAGGAATATGAAGAGCCACAAACACTTGTAACTACTCTGAGAGAAAAGAAGGCAAGTGGAAATAATGTTAAAGCTTTAAATGCTATTTTATGTGGTTTATGTGAATTAAAATTTGTTAAAATTATGCAATGTAAATTTGCTCATGAAACTTGGGTAAAATTTGAGAATATTTACAATGATGATAGCAAGGTTCAACAAGCTAAGCTTCAGACTTTCAGAAGACAGTTTGAGAGTTTGAAGATGGAAGAGGAAGAAAATATAGCAAGTTATTTTTTATGGGTTGATCAAATAGTTAATCAGATTCAAGGTCTTGGAGAAAATTTAGAAGAATCAATTGTGGTTCAAAAAGTTTTGAGATCTCTACCATTGAGATATGATGCAAAAGTTTTGGCAATTGAAGAGAAAGAATTTAGCCAAGCTAAAGATAGATGAGCTTCATGGTATTCTTATGGCATATGAGATGCGGACTGAACAAGATAAACCCTCAAAGAGAGAAGCTGCTTTCAAGACATCAAAGAAAAAGAAGGCTAAGATTCAAGAATCAAGTGATAGTTCTAGCGATGATGAAGATGACAACGGAGATCTATTCATTCGCAAGCCGAAAAAGGGCACAAGTAAATATGAAGGAAAATTACCTTTTAAATGTTTTAATTGTGAAAAAATTGAACATTTTGCAGCTAAATGCCCAAATAAGGGTAATGATGACAATGAAGAAGGAAAGTCTACATACAAGAAGAATTTCAAAGGTAAATTCAAGAAGGGATTTGAGAAGAAGAGTTTGTATTCTAAAGATACTAACTCAGTCGAAGATAGTGGAGTTAGTGATTCAGAAGAAGAGATTCTATTCATAGCCATACATGAAGACGCCTCCACAAGCAAAAGTACAGATGATCAAGAAGAACATGATGAAGTCGAAGTGAATCTGGGAGGAGAACTCATTTGTACCTTAGAAGAGGTAAAAGCTCTTGAAAAGAAGAATCGAAGATTAAAGCTCCAGATCGAGAAAAATGAAAAGGAGTCAAAGGAAATAATTGAAGATCTAAAAGCATACTTTGAAGAAGCCAAGAAGAATGAAGAAGATCTAACAGCACAGTTGAAAATAGTAAGTAAGAATGTAAAAGGTATGTTATTGAAATTGCTTCTTTAAACGCAGATCTTGAGAAAATAAATAAAGCAATCAATGACAGAGCAGCCAATGATTCAAAATTTGAGAATAACGCTAATATGTTGAATAAGATATTAGAAAATCAAAGATCAATGTCAGATAAGACAGGTATTGGATTTGAAAAAGAGAAAGAGGAGGTCACTACTTTCATAGACAAGGAAAAAGGAAAGAGCTATGCTGAAGCTCTTACAAAAATAAAAATAAAAAAATAAGAAGTTAAGAATACAGAGGACATCTCAAACAAAGAAGGTTGGAGGGAACAGAGCTACAAAAAACAATTAGGTCAGAGATACACAAACATGTCCTATTTTTATGGTTATTGTTTTTATTGTAATGGATATGGTCATAAAAAATTAGAATGTCGAAAAAGAGCTAACAATTTCAAAAAAAAGAAGGAAAGTCATGCAGAGTCAAGCAGAAGTCACAACTCGTTTGCTCCTCTATCAGGGTTTAATGAAGAGGCCATAATATGTTACAAGTGCAACAACTTCAGACACAGCCCGATATTGCAGAAGTGTGTTTGAGTCAGTCAAGAACCAGAGTTTCAAGGCTCCATTCATCAAGAAGAAAGTTCAGACAGGTTCATGACAAAAGAAACAACTTGAAAAATCTATGTTGGTACAGACAACTTTGCATGCAAGAAATGAAGATAAGTCATGGTTCATTGACAATGGATGTTCGAGGCACATGACAGGAGACGAGCAAGTTCATAACTTTGAAGAAGATCAATGGTGGCATAGTGAAATTCGGAGACAATACTATTGTCAGAATTGCTGAAAAAGGTACACTAAGTTTGGATAATGGTAGAACTAAAACTGAAAATGTTTTGTATGTAGAAAGTCTTAAGCATAATCTTTTGAGTGTAAGTCAAATGTGTGATCAGGGGCACACACTAAAGTTTTATGCAGAAGGTTGTGAAATTAGAAAAAAAGATTCAAATGTGTTGGTTGCAGATGTTCAGAGAACAGGGAATAATTTGTATATGCTATCAGAGATCAAAGGTCAAAGATGTTGTCCGAGTCATATTAAGAAAAGTTGGCTATGGCACAGGGGAATGGGGCACATAAATTTTGACAATCTTGTCAACATCAACAAGAAGCAAGCAGTCGAAAATCTTTCAAAGATTACAAAGCCATCCGACACGTTTTGTGAACCTTGTCAACATGGGAAGCAGGCCAGAAGGCGGTTCAAAACAAAAGAGTACTCAACCACTCAGATGTTAGAGCTTGTTCACACTGATCTATGTGGACTTATGAGAACTCAAAGTACTCAAGGTGATAAATATTTCATGTTGCTTATTGATGATTTTTCACATATGACTTGGATGATGTTTTTAAAGAAAAAATCAGAAGCTTTCAGACATTTCAAAGCATTCAAAACATTAGTTGAGAATGAAATCAGTTTGAAGATTAAGTGTCTAAGATCAGATCGAGGAGGAGAATTCATGTTATATCAATTTATTGAGTTTTGTGAAGACCATAGAATAAAAAGACATTATTCAGCAGCCGGAACTTCACAAAAAAATTGAGTAGTTGAACGAAAAAATAGAACAGGTCAGGAGATGGCGAGGACAATGCTAAATGAATTCAAGATAGCAGATAAATATTGGAGAGAGGCAGTTGCTACAGCAGTGCATATTCAAAATAGAGCATTATTGAGAGTCAATAGTGACAAGACTCCTTATAAGCTATGGAAAAACAAACCAACAACAGTTGATTATTTCAAAGTTTTTGGCAGCAGATGCTTCATAAAGAGAATCGATTAAAAACTTGGTAAGTTTGAATCCAGAGCAAATGAAGGTATATTTTTTGGTTATTTTTACAAAAATAAAGCTTATAAATATTATAACAAAAGAACCAAGAAAATTGTTAAAAGTGCAAGTGTCAGGGTAGAAGAAGATGAAACACAAAATTAGTGATCCAGTAGACATTTCTAAAATCATTGAAGATAATTTTTTTGAAGAATCATATGAAGATGAGAAGGAGAAAAATGACACTAAAACTTCATCCAAATATGTTCAGAGAAATCATAATGAAAGTGACATCATCGGGGACATAAATAAAAGAATTTGCACTAGAAGAATGATGGTAAGTGAATCTAAGCAAGTTAATTTCTCTTTGTTATCCAAAATTCAGCCTAGAATTTTTTTAGAAGCTAGACATGATAAGCATTGGGTTAAGGCTATGGATGAAGAATTAAATCAGATAGTAAAGAATGATACTTGGGAATTAGTGCCTAGACCAAAAGATCACAATGTGATAGGAACAAAATGGGTTTAAAGAAATAAGTTGAAAAAAAATGGAGAAGTGACCATAAATAAAACAAGATTAGTATGTAAAGGATATGCTCAGATTGAGGGAATAGATTTTGAAGAAACTTTTGCACCAGTGGCAAGGTTGGAAACTATTAGAGTGTTTCTTGCATATGCAGTGTTTAAAATTTTTAAAGTGTTTCAGATGGATGTCAAATCTGCCTCCCTGAACGA
Organism: Torreya grandis; assembly: GCA_037957365.1. Classification (NCBI taxonomy): domain Eukaryota; kingdom Viridiplantae; phylum Streptophyta; class Pinopsida; order Cupressales; family Taxaceae; genus Torreya; species Torreya grandis. The sequence continues at coordinate 608,137 of JARHVA010001000.1, read as the reverse complement.
GAATCTAGAAGCAGAGGTCTACATTGAGCAACCTGAGGGATTTATTCTCTCAAATATTAGTAGCCATGTATGCAGATTGAAGAAAACATTGTATGAATTGAAACAAGCTCCCAAATCTTGGTATGGAAGACTTGATAAGTACCTGCAGGATCAAAGTTTCAAGAGAAGATTTGCTGATAGTAATCTCTACATCAAAACAGAAGGTGAGTATCGATTGATTGTTGTGGTATATGTTGATGACATCATTTTTAGAGGAAATATTGAAAAGATGACAAAATTTTTTTCTGATAATATGCAAAATGAATTTGAGATGTCTATGCTTGGAAAATTGTCATTTTTTTTAGGATTGCAAATATTTCAGTCAGATAAAGGAATTTTCATATCTCAAAGTAAATATGTCAAGAAAATGTTGAAAAAATTTGGTTTTGAGGATTGTGCACCAGTTGGCACACCAATGTGTACAGGGAATAAGGTGAGCAAGGATGAAGATTCACCTATTACAGATCAATCTTTGTATAGATTTATGATTGGTAGTCTTTTATATTTAACATCGAGGCCAGACATCATGCATGTAGTAGGTATGGTTGCAAGATATCAGTTAGCTACAAAAGACAGTCATGTTTAGTTGGTAAAGAGAATAATCAGATATATCAAGGGGACATTGGATTACGGATTGTGGTATCCCACAGGTAGAGATTTCACTTTGGTTGCTTATACAGATTCAGATTGAGCAGAGTGCTTGGATGACAGAAAGAGAACAAGTGGAGGAGCTTTCTTCTTTGATGATAGCTTAGCATCATGGCTAAGCAAGAAACAAAATTCAGTATCACTTTCTATAGCTGAAGCAGAATATATTGCAGTGGTATTGTGTTGTACTCAAGTGCTTTGAATGAAACAAACTTTGGAAAATATCAAGGTAAAATATGATGAACCTATTTCTATTTTTTTGTGATAACGTAAGTGCTATTAATATTTCGAAGAATCTAGTGATACATTCAAGAACAAAACATATTCCCATTAGATATCACTTCTTGAGAGAGTAGGTTGCAGATCAACAAGTTAAGATGGAGTATATCAGTACTACAGATCAAATTGCAGATATTTTCACAAAGGCACTACCAAAAGACACATTTGAGTATCTGTGAAAGAAGTTGAGAGTAATTTCTTCTATTTCTTGCCATTGAGGTTCAACATCAGTTGAGGGGGAGCTAAATGTTATCTTCAGGTAGGCCCTTTGCCATTGATGTCAAAAAGAGAGAATAACAGGTACAGGTACAAAAATAGGTACAAATTGCTACAGTAAGGAGTTACTGTATATTTTTCAGATGACAGTATGTGCAGGTTTCAAGATGTGACAGTTTCAGTTTGAGGTTGCCATCAATGACAAACGGGGAGATTGTTAGAAATATTGTCATTGATGTCAAAGGTCTAGCATTATTGGTGATAAAGGCCCAATTGCATTTAATGGTGTTTTTAATATTCAGATCTTGGCTAATGTGTGTCAATATTAATGAATATATTTTTGGTTGCATATAAGTCAAAAGAGGGCCCATGGAGAAGTCAAAGAGTCATGAGGTAAAAGACGAAAGAGGAATGGGACGCATTTTATCATGAAGCGTCATCTTGAGGAATTCTAAGAGTCACCATGTGAAGACAAAAGAGGTATGCCACATTTTTTCATGAAGGGACACTTTGAGGAATACGAAAAGTCACCAAGATAAAGACAAAAGAGGAAATGACGCTTTTGCTTATGAAGGGTCACCATATGACTTTTCAAATGCAAGGATACAAAAGGTCGTACAAGTTTCGCACCATTTTCCATGATGATTGAAGGGTTACAAAGGATGAATGCCAAAGGTCATTTGGAAAGCTATAAATAAAGGCTTGAGAAGCCATTTGTATTATGCAAGAGAGTGCATGGTTTGTATTTGTTTTTGAAGAGAGAAAAACAGGGGATATTGTAGAGTTCTATCATTTGTTGAGTAAGCAACATTGAGAGATAGTTGTGTTTTATACACAAGAGGGGTTGGTGCTCCTGCAAGTTGGTGCTTGCGAACTTTGCATTTTGAGATGGTGCTCATTCATATACTTGAGATTGTTCTCCATGGTTTTTCCCACTTTGGGTTTTCACGTAAAAATCTGGTCTCTCTCTTTCTCTCTTGTGTGGTGCAAATTATTGTTTCAGTTTTATTGCATATCTTGAATGTGTGATTAAGTGGTTAAAGAAAAGAAATCAGATTAAGTAAAAAGATATATAATATACTGATTCACCCCTCCCTGCTCTCAGTATATTTCGTGCTTAACACAGATTCCGACTATGTTGGTGATCATGAAGATGGAAAGTCCACATTAGGTTTTCTAATGAATTTGGGAACAATAGTTGTCAGTTGGAAATCCAAGAAGGAATCGTGCCAACAATTTCTTTCGCAGAAGTAGAATATATGGCCACTTCAGAGGCAATTAGATAGATTTTGTGGTTCAGAGGGGTTCTTTTAGATTTTGCAAGAGCAACAGGTTTTGTCAACCCCTCTCATGGTTGACAACACTTCTGCAATCTAGATGGCAAAGAATCCAGTCTTCCACGACCGAACCAAGCATATCAATACCAAATTTCATTTGATTCGGCACCATGTGAAAGATGGGAGTGTCAAATTGCAACAATGCTCGATAGTAAAGCAACTAGCAGACATCCTGACAAAAACGCTTGGACGATAAAAATTCCAAAAGTTCAGAGGAATGCTTGATCTGACAACGACCCCTGAGATTAAGGGGGGATGTAACAATATTGTATATATTTGTTAATTAATCCTAGGTGTCTAGCTTTTGTCCTGTTCAATAAGCTTTCCATTCCCGTAGGAATAGGAAGAGTCATTGGGAATGTGAATTGATTAGTCATTCTTGGTTTATTTATTGTAATGTTTGCCCTCATTTCTAACTGAATCGTGAAATCTAAATTTCATTGTCATTCTGAATATATTATCCGACCTGTCAACCAAAGAGAAATAAACAACATGCTTATTTTGTTCCCTCCCAAAATTATTAAATAAATACAAGCAAAAGTCCATACCCTGCTAAAGATGTTACAAACCTGACCAACCCATGGTATGATTTATGCATGACATAGTTACCTAATGAACTGTAAGCCAACTTTGTGGCTATACTTCTAACAGGATAGACACATAACTTAAGAGAGTAAAACTTTGCTAACCACAATACAATTTACCGTTATCATGCTAGACATGAAATATATAAAAGATAGGCTTCATCTCTCAAAGTCTTATTCATCACTTTCACTATATATATATAGTGAAAGTGATGAATAAACAACAATAATGGATCTTTTTAGCGAACTTTATGAATTAAAAAGTAAACAACAATAACGGATCTGATGTATTACAATGATAGCACTAGATACAACAAGGATACAATAACCAAATAAGATTCAAAAGACTTGGTTAAAATAGCTGTTGATACAACATCATAGCAAGGTATCTACAAGGTTAGCTCAATGCCAAAGGTTCAAAGAACATAAAAACAGTTTATGATTTGTGAGTCCATTCTTCAGACAACCGACTAATGTCATATAATCAAGAAAAGAGGCATAATCAAAGCTACATTCAGAGGGTGGTCCACAACAGCAAGGCACTCAAGTGGTTTATTACCTGCATACTGTAATAATAGAGAAATGGATCAGCAAACCTTGGCACGTTACAACTCATTAAGGTAAGCAACTAAAACATTAAATTCTATATCAAGCAAAGCAGGTTTTAGAAGATGCACAAAGAACAAAAGGAGAGGTGTTTAGTGCAAACCTTTTCCAATGATTTAACCCCTTATGCTGAATATAGTTCAAGATGCTATTTCTTTTTAGACAATATGGCGACTAGCCATACATTGGCCTATACAAGCCACATTCATATCATTTCTTAGAATCAATTAGCTCATGCTGAGCTCTTGGCCCGAATAGCTCTAAAGGTCTTACTAGCTCCAATCACAATAATGTACAAATATAATTCAACTTTCAAATCACTTAATGCATGTAAGGAAGCCTACAAACAACCAAGTATAAATCAACATGCATAGTTCTCATCTATCTACTAACTTTCTAGATCAGACCAAAACCTATAAGTACAAGGTCACTCCATTCCTTCATAAAACTCAAAGCATAAGAAATAGCATGTTCCAATGGTCATAGGATCTTCTCAAATCATTAGATCAAAAGGCTATAACTATAAAATTATTCCATCATGCAAGAAGGTACATGTGACCCAGTTTCTTTGGCCAACTATCTGACATAATTTAATGAGGAATTCATTACATCACGTACATAAATATAGTTGTTCAACCAATTCAATTAATGTCTTCATTCCAGTCCACAAAAAACCACACATGTTTAAGTTTCTGCAGCCAAGGTCAACATCCAATATACACTAGCTAATTGGGCTCTTGACCAATCTGAAGTGAAAGGATTTGGTCCTCCTCCCTTATGGTGGCTGGCAAAGCTAAGGAATGAGCTCTTACGCATGTTAGTCTTGGACAATAACAAAACTGATTGCTAGAATATTTGTAAGGCTATCATTTCCTCCTTAGTTGTTTGCCGTTGTTGTAGTTGGTTCTCTTCAGCTAGTCATTGGCTTCTTCTCCATTGCTATATGTGGTTGTGGAGTGTGCTTCCAATTCTGGTCTTGATTGGAATTATGTTGGATTTTCTTTTTGACCTCGATTTTTGCATGAGCCATAAGGTTTTAGTCTTGTTGGTTTTCTTGGCAGGTTAGGGGCAAGCCCTAGGCGATTTTGGTGGAATAGATACCCCTGCCTCCTTGGGTCTTACCCAAATGTGGCATCTATTTTGAGATGTTTTCCACAAAAACAAACAAACAAACAAACAAAACAAAAATCCAATACCCACTAGGATTTAGCAGAGTCAAGGAATCATACGAGATAAACAAGTGATCCCATATTAACATTTGCGAGGACTACTAAATCCACCACACTCCATACATACCTTTATCTATGTTAGAATCTTCATTATAACTCAATGCAATGGACAATGTAATTTACACCTCCATTAGAATGCATTTTCACAAATTATAATTGTAGAAATAAGGAGCAAATTCAGCTTACAATGATCACTTTACAACGAAGGAGGAAACCAATCATAACCAAGTGTAAATCAACACCCCCCATGAGTTTTCAGCTTCTATCAAGATCTACATAGTACATTGTCATCCATAACAGAATGCATAGGAGATGAAAGTATTTCAATGACTAACAAATCATCAAATCAAAATACAACTAATGATTTCATGTATAAAACACAACTGCACTCATTCACTTCAGCCAACAATATAACATACTAAACTAAGAGATTCTTCTCAACATTCATGAAAACATGGCCACTTAAATTTGCTACAGTCAATACTTAACAAAATCAAATCAAGAATTCCCTTTAGCATAAATAGAAACATAGCTATCTAAATTGCTATCGTCATATGTCAACCAAATGTCATTGAGGCATTTTGACAAACAAATTACAAGCAAATGTCTTTGAGGTGTTTTGACAAGCAATTAGCAACCAAATGTCACTAAGATGTTTTGACAAACACTTTCCAGCCACATGTCATTGAGACATTATGACAAACAATTAGCAGCACGTCATTGAGGCATTTTAACAATCAATTTGCAGCCAAACATCCTTGAGGCATTTTATTAAACAGTTTACAACCAATCAAATTCCAATCACATGTCATTGAGACATTTTGACTATCAATTTCCAGCCATATGTCATTGAGGCATTTTAACAAACAATTACCAGCATATGTCATTGTCATTGAGGCATTTTAACAAACAATTACCAGCGTATGTCATTGAGGCATTTTAACAAACAATTACCAGCATATGTCATTGAGGCATTTTAACAAATAATTTGCAGTCAAACATCTCTGAGACATTTTATCAAACAATTTGCAGCCAGTCAATTACCAATCCCACGTCATTGAGACATTTTGACAAACAATTTCCAGCCATATGCCATTGAGGCATTCTGACAAACAATTTGCAGCCAAACATCTGTGAGGCATTTTATCAGACAATTTGCAACCAATCAATTACCAATCACGTCATTGAGACATTTTGACAAGCAATTACCAATCATATGTCATTGAGGCATTTTAACAAACAATTTGCAGCCAAACAGAGATGGAAGACATTTTATCAAACAATTTTCAGTCAATCAATTACCAATAACCTCATTGAGACATTTTGACAAACAATTTCCAGCCACATGTCATGGAGGCATTTGTTGACCATTTTGGTCTTGCAGGCCAAAATCGGTCTCCTTCCCCTGCTGTCCTGAGCCATCAGTCGTGAATTTGGTTTGCACAAGCCTTTTGGCAAAGAGATGGACCAGTTCAAAGATGCAAGGCTTTTACAAAGCTTCTTCGGACATTTTGTCCGAAGAAATTCACAAGGAAAGAGACCAAAGTTTGAAGGCACGTTTCTTAAAAGTATGAAAAAGTGGTTCAACGTTAGAGCTTTGAACTTTGAACTTAGAAGAACTTTGAACTTGGAAATATTGAACCGGTGAACCGTTGAACTGTTGAACCATTGTAGGTTCAAGCAGTTGGTTCAAGTGGTTGTTTCAAATTGTTGGTTCAAGCGGTTGGTTCAAGCGGTGGGTTCAATGATACATTAAATCCACAAGGGAATTGAGTGAACACGACTCCTTGCAGATCAGTGTTGGACTTTTGAACCGTTGAACCATTGAACTCCGAAAAAGGGTTCAGGTTCAGTTGAAGGGTTCAAAGTCATAATTGAAAAAACCCGAAATGGCGAGTAGATTCATCAAAGAGCGAAGGGCAAAGGATTCCTTCGGATTTTCTGTCCGAAGGGAAATCCACGGCAAACAAAGGCAAAAAAAAAAAAAAAATTCCTTTGGAAAATACAAGGTAAAGGACCAAATTGGAAAAATCCAAATGCACATTCCTTTGGACATTTTGTCTGAAGGAATTCAAGAAGAGAAAGGGCCGAGACTCCAAAGAAAAAAGGACTAAGGCCTTCACGATAAGCTCCGAAGACAAAAAGATAGCCCGAGAGTCGAGTTGCAAGGAAAGAGACAAAAATAGTGAAAGCGTGACCACACACACATAAGCCAAGCGCAGAAGAAGACAAAATAGTCCAGGTGGCACAAGAAGCGTTGGTAAAAGAGTTATTACTGCGGGTGAAACAGTCCTTAAGAAATGGTCACCAAAGGGCGCAAGCATTCAATGGCGCGGCCTGTTTTTCTTTGTTTGAGCATGGATGAGCGGACAGTCGCGTAAGTTTCATAAAGAGGGGCGGCCTTGTCATTCAAACGACCAAGCAACCCATGCTTTTACAATGATATTTAATATGATTTCAACTCCAAAGTCAAGACTGAGACTGCCGTAGCATGGGCCACTTGTTCTGAAAAGCGCCTAAGTCTTCCTTTTGATGATATATATATTGTAACCTCCAAGTGAGGAAGAAATCTCTCAGCTTGTAAGGCGGAGCTATGCCGAAATTTACCTTGAATCAAAATGAAGCATTTTTGCCTCCATTTGAGCTTGCACTTTTGCATGTCTATGGCTTTGTCTTGTGTTAAGTCATTTTCCTTCATGCTTTCACAGAATGATTCCAACATGTCTAGTGTATAGTGAGTTCTTCTTTTGCAGGTTAGCCAGAAGTGTCCACAACAGAGTATAGGCGCATGTGAACAGGTTGCCATAGTGTGTCTTAGAACACCTCTGGTAGTTCTTCCTCCCTGTATCTCCAGAGGACCCCTAGCTCACTGATGCAGAAGAATTTCTCATATCAAATGTAGTGTATATCAGCTTGTTCTTGGTGGAAAGTGTATGTTCAAGCTAAGTAGATCAACCATTTTTGGTGCATCACCGTTTAGTTTAGGTTCTGTTTTCAGTAACCCTTCTCTCTTTTCAACCCCCCCTTTTTATATATTAGCAGTAGTAGTGAAATAACCCAGAGATGCATCAAAGGAAGCTAGCCCTTATCTAGAGATTCTCCCCTCAATTTTGCCAGACCCATAGGCAAGAGAGGAGTCTCCATTGTGCCGCGTGGAAGAGAGAAGCTCAGCCTTCTCTCAAGTGTGCAATCCACAGCATCAACAGTTTTTGGCACGTTCGGTGAGACAAACTAGTTTTTATTCAAAGAGTTGAAGAATTTTGGTGTGTTCTTCAACCAACCAGCGTTTGGAGGCTTTTTCATCAACACCAATGGTGACTCCAAGTTGAATCAGTTGGTTAAGCAGTCTTGGTGCCATCAAAAAATCACAGTTTGGTATGTATAATTCCATTGCTCAGAAGCATGGACCTTGTTTTCCTTCATATAACTTTGATCATGCTCAGGTTGTTCATGGAATCACCTCAAGCAGCTCTCTCAGTTGCCCTTCACCTAGTGTAAAGGAAGTAACGCTGGAGTTTGAGAAGCAAGTGATGGAGATAAACACATTGGAGGAGCAGGATAGATATCAGCAAGAACTTATGTACAAAGAGGAGTGCTTGTTTAGGCAAGCTCAGGATTTGCAATCCATGAAGAAGGAAGTAGCAAAGTGGAAGAGTCCATTTATTCAAGGTAGTCAGCGTTGTGTGCCTTTTCCCATTCCAAAGCAACCCCCTCCTATTTTAAAGAAAGCCCCCTCTTGTGCACGAAATCCTTTCTACCAGATAGCACTTGCTCACTCTAGCTCATCTGATGCAGTAACCACCCCTGCTCTTAATCCCTTGCAGCTAGCTTTCCAACATCAAAAGGTATTAGAGCAACCTCCCATGGAAATGAACCTTCTCAATTCCTTAGATTGTGAATCCTCCTTTGAAGGGAATACCATGGACCAGGACGTCTCTCTTCTAGAAATTCTTCCTGTACATCAACAGTCTCTTCCTAGTCTTCCTCGACCTCCTCAAGTCTCTCAACATGATGTCAAGATTCCAACTTGGAGGAGGGAATACCATAAACGAGCTCAGAGCCTCGAAGAAGATAAAGTTGCTTCTACTCATGGTGATGCTTATGATCTCCAAGAAAGGCTCTTCCAATAAAATATAGCCAGTAAAATTGCAGAGTTGGAGTCTAGAATGAGATTCTTCAGCCAAAGTGTGATGGACGGTTCAGATCAAGCAGAAGATTCTACATTTGAACACACCCCATCTACACTCCTTCAAGAGAGCTATCAAGCCACATCTGATATAGATGAGGTGCTGGCCAAATGGAAGGAAGAGAATCATTCGATTCTAGCTCAAGGATTGCCTCCTCTCCCACATGAGTTTGTCCGTCAACCCTCCACTCCATTCTTTCTCAAGGAGGAACTTGTTTTGAAAGAGGCAAGTGAAGAAGAGAGGATCCAATTTGCAGCTGATCAAGAAGCTCTCATGGATGACAATGAGGAGGAAATCATCATGGATGCTCCCTTTGAAGACATCATCAACAATGGAGAAGACACAGGTCATGCATACATGCGAATGTTCCAGCAATATGAAGAGGAAGGTAAACATGGTGAGCTCTCTCCTCCCTTGTTTGATGAACTTCCTTGTTGCTTTGATGAGGAGGATGACCATGCCATGGAACTCGAGTTGGAGGAGGATCCAGAGGATGTCTTTGAACAACTAGAGACTCTGGGTTTTAAGCAAGAAAAGGAGAGGCTTGTTCATCTTGAGGAAAGCTTTGAAGAAGAGAGCCTTGAACAAGAAGGTGATGTTCTGTGGGATGAGCAATCAATCTGTGATCTCATTTCAGACATCACAACAGTCACCCTTCTTCAAGAAAGCCATGACGAAGTAGAGGATCAGTTTGACAGGGTTTTCAATGAAGCAGAAGGGGACAAGTCAATCCATGATGCATATCAAGGGGCTTATGGTGATAAGCTAGAAGCCATTGATTTCTTGATGAAACACACCAGCATGAGGCAGTCTCCAAAGAGGAAAGTGAATACACAGAGGTTGGAGACATGTTTGACCCTGATCCACTCGGATTCAAGCCAATCAAGGTGGCAGGCAAGAAGAGCAAGTCACCAAATCTCCATTCCATTCAGTCACTTGTCTGGCACCATAAGTTTTCTTGCCATGAAGGAGACTTAAGAAGTTTTTCCTTTGATCCATGTGGGAGGCAAATATACCTGGTTAGCTGTACATAGTAGTTTGCTTTCAGTTTTTCTTTCCCTGTTTTCCCTAAGTGCTGTTTGCACAGGTGTAGTGTTTTTTAGCCTTTGTTGTGTGTGTTTTCCTTTGTGTTTGAGGTAAAGCTTTGTTGGTTCATAGGTCTTTAAAAAGCTGTTGCTAACTCTTTTCAAGCTGCGTTCTGACTCTGTGCCCAATGGACTTTGAGGCTATTGGTTTTTTAAGCCTAGTAGGCATGCTTCCCCTAGGAATCGCCAATTTGTTGACCATTTTGGTCTTGCAGGCCAAAATCGGTCTCCTTCCCCTGCTGTTCTGAGCCATTAGTCATGAATTTGGTTTGCACAAGCCTTTCGGCAAAGAAATGGACCAATTCAAAGATGCAAGGCTTTTACAAAGCTTCTTCGGACATTTTGTCCGAAGAAATTCACAAGGAAAGAAACCAAAGTTTGAAGGCACGTTTCCTAAAAGTATGAAAAAGTGGTTCAACGTCAGAGCTTTGAACTTTGAACTTAGAAGAACTTTGAACTTGAAAATATTGAACTGTTGATCCGTTGAACTGTTGAACCATTGTAGGTTCAAGCGGTTGGTTCAAGTGGTTGGTTCAAATTGTTGGTTCAAGCGGTTGGTTCAAGTGGTTGGTTCAAATTGTTGGTTCAAGCGGTTGGTTCAAGTGATTGGTTCAAATTGTTGGTTCAAGCGGTTGGTTCAAGTGATTGGTTCAAGCGGTTGGTTCAAGCGGTAGGTTCAATGATACATTAAATCCACAAGGGAACTGAGTGAACACGACTCCTTGCAGAACATAGAGTGTTGGACTTTTGAACCGTTGAACCATTGAACTCCGAAAAAGGGTTCAGGTTCAATCGAAGGGTTCAAAGTCATAATTGAAAAAACCCGAAATGGCCAGCAGATTCATCAAAGAGCGAAGGGCAAAGGATTCCTTCGGATTTTCTGTCCGAAGGAAATCCACGGCGAACAAAGGCAAAAAAAAGAAAAAAATTCCTTTGGAAAATACAAGGTAAAGGACCAAATTGGAAAAATCCAAATGCGCATTCCTTCGGACATTTTGTCCGAAGGAATTCAAGAAGAGAAAGGGCCGAGACTTCAAAGAAAAAAGGACTAAGGCCTTCACAATAAGCAAAATGTCCGAAGGAATTCAAGAAGAGAAAGGGCCGAGACTCCAAAGAAAAAAGGACTAAGGCCTTCATGATAAGCTCCGAAGACAAAGAGATAGCTCGAGAGCCGAGTTGCAAGGAAAGAGACAAAAACAGTGAAAGCGTAACCACACACACATAAGCCAAGCGCAGAAGAAGACAAAATAGTCCAAGTGGCACAGGAAGCGTCGGCAGAAGAGTTATTACTGCGGGTGAAACAGTCCTTAAGAAATGGTCACCAAAGGGTGCAAGCATTCAATGGCACGGCCTGTTTTTCTTCGTTTGAGCAATGGTGAGCGGACACTCGCGTAAGTTTCATAAAGAGGGGTGGCCTTGTCATTCAAACGACCAAGCAACCCATGCTTTTACAATGATATTCAATATGATTTCAACTCCAAAGTCAAGACTGGGACTGCCGCAGCATGGGCCACTCATTCTGAGAAGCGCCTAAGTCTTCCTTTTGATGATATATATATTGTAACCTCCAAGTGAGGAAGAGATCTCTCAGCTTGTAAAGCGGAGCTTTGCCGAAATTTACCTTGAATAAAAAAGAAGCATTTTTGCCTCCATTTGAGCTTGCACTTTTGCATATGTCTATGGCTTTGTCTTGTGTTAAGTCATTTTCCTTCATGCTTTCACAGAATGATTCCAGCATGTCTAGTGTATTGTGAGTTCTTCTTTTGCAGGTTATCCAGAAGTGTCCACAGCAGAGTATAGGCGCATGTGAACAGGCTGCCATAGTGTGTCTTAAAACACCTCTGGTAGTTCTTCCTCCCTGTATCTCCAGAGGACCCCTAGCTCACTAATGTAGAAGAATTTCTCATATCAAATGAAGTGTATATCAGCTTGTTCTTGGTGGAAAGTGTATGTTCAAGCTAAGTAGATCAACCATTTTTGGTGCATCACCGTTTAATTTAAGTTCTGTTTTCAGTAACCCTTCTCTCTTTTCAACCCCCCCGCTTTTATATATTAGCAGTAGTAGTGAAATAACCCAGAGATGCATCAAAGGGAGCTAGCCCTTATCTAGAGATTCTCCCCTCAATTTTGCCAGACACACAGGCAAGAGAGGAGTCTCCGTTGTGCCGCGTGGAAGAGAGAAGCCCAGCCTTCTCTCAAGGGTGCAATCCACAACCTCAACAGCATTTTAACAAAGAATTTGCAGCCAAACATCTTTGAGGCATTTTATCAAACAATTTGTAGCCAATCAATTACCAATCACATGTCATTGAGACATTTTGACAAACAATTTCCAGCCATATGTCATTGAGCCATTTTAACAAACAATTTGCAGCCAAAAATCTTTGAGGCATTTTAATACATCAGAGGTGCAAAATACTATGGTTGAGTCCACAGGGGAGAAACATAAAAAATGCCCCAAGCCTTCTCTAAGCTTCTTATTATAACCACTGAAACTATTCTATATCTCAAATCCTTGTATTTACTCAAGCAACAACCAACAACCATTATAACGTATGACAGTCCATACCAGAAGGCATATGGTAGGTAGAAACTCAAACACAGTCAAGCTAACCCTAGCCAGGGCATTGGCTCTCATACGGATATGAGGGTATGTGTATGAGAGTCTATGCTTAACCAAATATGCAACTCTTGAAATAAACCATGCTTATTACAGAAATTTAATGTATAGGAGCTTAATGAGAGGAGATAAGTAACGTGCCTGTAAATAGACTAGGTTTGTTTGCTCCTTGCTTCCTCACCTTCCCATCGAATGGCTAGAACTGAGCTCCACTCCTCCATGGTTGCTGCCAAGCAATTCCATTTCTCCCCCAAACTCTCCGATGCCATTGTCAAAATGCAAGTTCCACCCCAATCCCCTATTTAACACAAATTATCTCACTGGCCGCCATTGCTTTTCTTACGACCTCTTGCCCAAATGGTAGTTGGCCATCCTCCAAGCATGCCATGATTCAACATGGATACATTCCTTGTATTGCTCAAGGAAAATGCGTAGAGTTTTCCAATCGAACAACCCCCCAACTGCTCACCATTCTTCTCCCAAAGAAAATACTACTCAAATGCTATCCACGACTTCCAACCCTAATCATGCTTTTTCCAAAACCAAGACAAGAATAATTTAATCATTATAAAAGCTACGTAGTAAAACACATTCCCTTACCATGCAATTCTTTTTATAAAACATACTAACTTTTGGAATGCATTCACAATGTGCCATAAGGGTCTAAAGTTCCCTTGTTTACCATGCATAATAAGATCTCACCAAAATATTAATATGCATTGCATTAGTATTGAGGGAACATATGCAAGGAGGAAGTGATATGATAAGAAGAGGCACAATTGGCCCCAGGTCCAATGACGACCTTCCGACAAAAACTATACAAGGTAAACTCAGCGTAATAATGTTTTGAACCAAGAACACAAGCAAGGCAAGTAAGTACATCAATATTAATCCATAGATAATAAATGCACCCGAACTATTCTTAACAAGCACCAAAAACAGAAACAACGTTGTTATAACAAATTAATGAGATAAGTCCAATTGGAAGGATGTTCAAGAACCTTGGCCTCTCCAATGAGCCCAAGTTGCTCTTGACTGGAAGCTTAGCCAACTTGTTTAATAAGAACATGTTCCTTATGATTTAGCATGCACAATCGGCTATTCCTAACAAGGACAATATGATTTAAACCATTAGCACAAGCATGATAACAACAATGAATCGTATGAACAAATCAATCCTTGATCACATAGAAACTAATTATTATTAGTTATGTTCTACGGTGTTGATCACCACCAATTGCTCTAATTCTGACACAGGCAAAACGGGGTGTAACACCTCTTGTAGATTTGGCCACCTAATTGCCAATTCTGGATTGACCATATCTTTGGGTTGTATGAATTTCTGCGTGGAAGAAGGTTGGATCTCTTTGTGGAGAGCATTGTTGTCAAGGAGTGCATTCCTGAACACTTAATGCAATACAGGGTTGCACATTCTTGGACAAGTGTTTAAATTTCAGTTTGAATTAAATGCCGAATTACAAAGTTCTAAACTCTATCACATGGCAAGTTCTTGTTTTAAGTGCCTCACCAAAGACCTCGGGGTTAGGTCATTTTATTGCCAGACACCCCTTATAACCTTTATGTTAGCATTGTTAAGGATGGCATTTGTTGTTTCCTCCTTTTTATGTTTGACAGACTCACCTACGTGCCATCTTGTTTAAAATTGCCCAATCAACAACTATTAAATAATGACAATTTTGACTAGTGTTCATACATTTCCTCAAATGCTATAATTGTTTATCATAAAGAACTAGAATCTATTTCAGGATAATTGAAAGATATAGGTATGAACTGATTTTCAAGCATGCCCTTAATGCTTTAAATCTCAAACCCTAGTCTAGGCGTGAAAGCAGCAATTAATAGCTCTGTTTAACCTAAGGCTATCCCAACAAACAATCTTGTACCAATTTATTCTCCAAAATATTTATTGTAATGCAAACAGTAGATGAAAATGACATCATGCAACACAAAAGGATTGCCACACCCATAGATTGCATAACCAGCGAGTATTTGCCAGTTACTCGAGTACTTGCTGGAAAAAACCTGCAACGACTAACTGCTGCTCGAACTCACAGATTCTTTTGAATACTCATTTTTTTTGCTCCTGGCAAGTACTCGTCGAGTATTGGGGAGTACTTGGCTAGTACTCGCGAATGCTTGACAATTTTCTTTTTGGCGAGTATTTGCTGAGTAAACTTTTTTTTGGCTGGGCGAGTACTTGCCGACTGCGAGTATGCGAACTATGGTCACAACCACATGCTAGAATTAGATAGTGTAGCTCCTGTGGTGTTCTACATGTGCTTTTAAATAGGTCCTATTTATTCAAGCTTTTTTGATTGGTCGTTACATTCAACATATTTTAATAATAACCTAGTTTTACTAATGCAATTGAACCAATAAAGGATATCAAAATTGATAAAAAGTAAGCTTTTTTGAGGAATGCATTTTATGTTACATTATGAAATGACATGAGTACATCAAGCAGTGCAGCAACTGTCAACTTGGCAGCCAGTCTGAACCTTTTCCTAACATGAAGAAGTGCTAAGATATCACTCCTAGCACCCATCCACAGAATAAATACCTCTCCTAAATATAACCATTCTGGCAAAGATATGAGCAACTGATTAGCTTCGGAGCTGGAAAATGAAGGGACCTCCATGAAAGGTTGACTTGAACCAGAATGTCCAGAGGAAATAAATGCAAGATAGCCCAACAGCCATTGCAGATGTCCTTAACATGCTGCCTTGGTGTCCATGTATCACCAAGATTCACTTTTGCCCAATGCAGGGGACCAACAAAGAGGGTAGTTTATTTTGACATAATCCAATTACAAAACAATCATGTAATCTGACAATGCCATGAGACATGTTGCATTTTTTCTTCCTTTTGACATATCACACAAGCATTATTAGTTAGCTTGGATTTGTCTGTCTAGCTTTTAAAGTCTCTGATAGATTTCTAGCCATCCAAGGACTCCCAATTAACAGATTGTTGGCATCCAAACTGCAAAACTGATACAACTACTGTGAAGCTTACAGAAATCCAAAACTAACATTAATCGGAATTTTGAGATGGGGGTAAGATCTGAAATTTTTGTTGCTGTAATATCTGAACTAAGGAGAAATCTAAAATGAAATATGACAATCCTTTTTATTTAAAAAGTTTTCAATATAGAAAACACAAAATCCAAGAACTCATACAGAAATATATTGTACTCCCAATACAATATAGTTCTAAAACCATTTTTAAACAACATACAGAATAAAGCTAACACCCTTGAGAAGGTATGGGTCCCAGCTCCGGCCCAGTCCAAGAGTGATATGGGTGCTGCGCTTGGCCATGGATGGTTCTTCCACAAATTATACATACACCACCATTTCAAGACTTCCATGAAATTCAAGGCATTGAAGACATCTCTACTCTAAGGCTTAAAGCCTTTTTATAGCTTCTTTCTTTTGCACAACTCCATTTATTTTTTGTAATCCCCTATAAATCCTAAGATACTTTGTAACTTCCCAGAACACCTTAGATGCTTTGTAACTCCTATGACAAGATTCCTTGTAGCTCCTTTATTTACACATCTACAAGAATTTTCTGTGGAACTCCTAGGAGATTCTCACAAGACATAGATGCCTGTTACCTATGTCCCATATTTTGACCACTTCTTCTAATACAAATAATGAAAAGCTTTACTTCTTTCCCTAAATACAGACTAGGGACATGACAATGCCCCCTCCTCAAATTGATTTGCTCTAAAAGCCATTGTAGAGCTGGATGCTGAAGAATTTCCAAGCCTTTTCAACTTCTTCTTGAGCTTCTTCCTCTTGGTGAACAACCGTCTCTTTGGTCAAATGGCCAAACAAAATAATGAAGTAGAGTATACTAGTTATTATAGGAAGACTGCATGGATGAGAAGACCATTTTCTCCAGCTTTTTTCTCCCAAGTACAATTATTACCCATTTAAAGAGAGAATCCTCATGCTTCCACAATTGCACACTCCTACGTTGGCACAATCTAGAAAAAACTTCAATTGCCCTTTAATATTTAGAAGGCCAACTCCCATACATTAAACCATAGCAGTAAGGTGCTTCAACAAGTACTGCCCATAGCGAGTGATTAATGGCTGCACATCATTTTTCTTTGGACAATAAGGCAAGTGATTCAAGCTAAAGAGGAATTTGAAAAGGCTTTGAAATTCCATAAGCCTAGATACTGATCAATGAGGGCTGATAGATTCTTTATTTTATCAAAAAATGCTGCCATTGTTCGGGCATCTCCCATGAGGCCAAGAAATTAGCTCTGATACCACTGTTGTGGTCCAAAAAACTCTAATTTCATTGTTATGGCCAAACAGTAAAATTGCTGTAAGTACTATGAAATTATAGAAATCTAAAACTAGCATTAGACAGAAATCTGAAATCGTAGTTTCTGTAAGTCTAAAATGAAGAGAAATTTAAACTGAAATATGATGTTCTGTTGTTTTTGTTGTAATTTTCAATACTGAAATCTGAAACGTATAGAAAAACACTTAAAATCTGGGAAGAATTCATATAGAACTATATTGTTCTTCAAATAGCATTTTTAAGCAACATAAAAATAAAAGAGACTTTCCTGAGAAGGTATGGGTGCCAGCTTAGGGCAAATCCATAAGCAGGATACGTGCTGCACTTAGCCATGACCTGTCCCTGTACAGAGTATGCACACAATCATTCCAAGACATACCTACTCAAGGATCGAAGAACATGTATCCCCATGTATATGTACTATCACTCTGATTTGTGAGACGCTACTTGTTAACAAGCATGTTTTGCTCCTTTGAAGCCTTTCACTTAATTACCTTTACACATGATTCTCTTTCCTTCAAACTGTTTGTCTAGACTCTATCTAATTGTCTAAGAGTGTAAGCTGAACTCTAATCAATCTGACAGGCTTCCAGATCTCTCATTCTGATTTTGCCTGAAATTCTGGTACCTTTATTGCATTTTTCTTCTTAATTGACGGTAGAATCAATGATTATGCAGTTCTATACAAGTAATGTTGACAAATCTTCCACGAGTCAGATTTTTTCTTGTTATCTGGAAAGTTCTCGTCTCTAGTCAAGGATGGAAGAATTCATTGTTTTCCTTTGCTGATTCTAAGGACTCACTCAGTGAAAAAATCTACGGACTAAATCAGAATTTCTACGGACTCGGGCAGTCAATTTTCTACACACTCAGGCACGCAGTTTCTACGGACTTACTCAGTGTTGTAAAGCACTTAGAAGAAGTTTGGAAAAATTGCAAAAGGCAAGGAAAAGACAGTTTCAGGACTCCTGAAGGGCACCTACCCTTCGGGCAGGAGGAAGACCAAAATCGCAGACCTCTGCAAAAAGCCCGGGTGCCCTCCAATTTTTCCGAAGGGCACTGCCGGAGGATACCTGGACACTGGCAGAGGACACTTTGGCTGCCGAAAGGCACATTAAAAAAGCAAAGGCAAAGAGAATGAATTTCTGCGGACTTTTGTCCGAAGGAATTCCTTCGGACAAAAAGTCTGAAGGAATTCGGAAAGGGCAGGAGACAAAGCTAGGAAGTAACCGTTGAAATTCGAAAAAACTTGCGCAAGAAATAAACCCAAAGGAAAACAAGACCAAGACAAAAGGCAAGGCAAAACCACGGAAATGAATTCTTTCGAACTTTTTGTTCGAAGGAATTCGGAAGTCGACAGAACAAAAGCCCGCAGTTATGACTCAGCGACCAACTCAAAAGAGCCGACAAAGGGAAACAACAAAAGAATAAACCCGTGGAAATATTTCTGAAGGAAATGTGACAGTTTCTGGTGACGTCCTGCAAATCGTCAAATTTTTCCTGCAGGAAGTAACCGTTGGAATTAAAAAAAGGTAGCAGAAAATCCGAAATAAATGGGAGCTGATTGTGCAAAAGGAACAAAAAATAGATAGTCCGACGAAGAATTGAATATGAAATCCTGTCGAAAATAGACACGATCAAAATTAGAATGAGATACATGCAAACGCTGGAGCTATTTTCGAACATTAGCTATTTTCGAACATCGGAGCTATTTTCGAATAAACGGTCTAAGTTTCAGTTGATTGATCATTAAAGCCCTGTTCGTCTTCATTCATCGCATGCATCCGAAGGACTAAATCTGGCTTCAACTGGAGTTCCGAGTTCTAACAAGGAGTTAACTAGTACATATTTAGAGTTGACTAATTGATCAAATGCCGCATCCACTAGAAGATTTACATGCAAAGAAGAGGTGGACGGTTCATAACAAGGATAAGTGCGCTTCATCAAACGATTAGGCTTCATGCAAGGACAAAAGAAAAATATATTTTATTTTAAGGCCAAGTAAAGCTTGGAGTTAACAAAAGTAAATCTTTCTCTTCAAGTTTATACGCCTATCTTTGGCCTCTTGTAATTTGCTATATAATGATTTTTAGCCTTGATTAAAAAAGAATCCAATCTCTCTTGGTTAGACCAGACTCTGCCATTAAGAGTTGTGTAACCTCTTCGATCAATAAGGAGGACTGTACTTTCAGATTTCAAGCGTGGCATAGTGTATATTTCTTCAGCAATTTGCATAAGTGGTAGAGTTTTCTCTCTTCCCAAATTTTGTTTCGTACCTAGTTGCTATATTATCCTTGTGCAGGTCATGTTAAAGTGTTCTTTATTGTCTTTTGCTGAAATTGTAAGTGGATGTTAGGTGGCTGCAAAGTGTCTTGTATCGGACCTCTCTCCATCGTTTTCCCTCAGGTTTTAGTTATTAGATCGAACCTCTGCATGAAATACTTATGCACAAGTGATTAATTTGAAGTCTAAGGTCTTCCTTCTCTCTTGTTCGTTTAGTGTTCAAGGTTCCACGCTGAGTAGGATCATAATTCTGGTGTATCACCCCCTTTTAAGTAGGATTTCCCCTTTAAGTTTTCTTTCTCCCTTTTCCATGGTAGTCAGCAGCGTAGAGTAGGAATCTTCATTGATACATCATACAGGAACCAGCCTTCTCTGGAGGTTCTTCTCACTATTGAGGCACCCACCCTTGTGAGAAGATCCCATTGTTTCAGCCGGATAGAGGACTGGCCGTTTCGCGCATGTCCTCGAATCAGGGCGCAGCTCCAGGTTGACAAGTAACAAGGACATTGAAGTGTCTGTACATCAATTACTTTTGGAAGTGTCTGTACAGTTCTGAAGAAATTCCATATGTTTATCCTAATGGGTATGAAAGCTTAGCAAGGATTGGCATCCTTATGATCTCTGTTGAGTTCTGGTCCAAATGATTGCTACATAGGAAGAGGTGCTAAATGGTATGTTGGGGCTTATCTTAGAAAATATACTGTTATGCTGTTGACTAAACTAGCTTTGTCGAATGTGGTATTTAAGATGCTTCTGTTTTGATCTGTGTAAATTGTTGTGATTTTTTTTTAATTCTTCTCTTTCTGCAGTAATGGAAGAGGAGTTAGAGAGATTAAGACGGGCCTTGAAAATTCTTTCTGAAGCAGAAAAACAGCTAAGGGTTTCAAACGACCAGACAACATGGCTGACAGCAGCTCTTCTGCAGTTTGGTTCTGGACGGTGTCTTCTGGTTCCCACATCTGATGGTACTAGTGTCATGCAAAGTCCTGCAGTTGTAAAAGAAAGGAATAATAATGGACTGTTGTATTGTGGTTCATCATCCCAACAACTGTTAGATAATCAAGAACAGGTTGAAGCTTCACTTGAGCACATGGATTCAGTGGCAATGCCAAAGTCTGTGGTAAGGATTGCAAATGGCAATATGAATAAAACACATATCATGTTTTTTAATGAGTCAAATAAAGGAGTACCAGTCTCCAATATCGAGGCACAGATTCATGCATTGGATTATTCACCTGGGTTGGGTTTTTGTGGGGGAAGTTTTTCAGAGGGCATTGATGATAACAATGATTCATCTCAACCAGATTTCAGCTGTATGAACCCAAGCGAATTGGACAATCTCTGGAAGAGAACCATAGAAGAATGCCGTTCAAATACTTTAAGGCAGTTGTTGTGCACACAAGGAAAGTTGATGTCAGTCTGTATAGGAAAAGGTAGGCATATCTTTTACTCTTTTTTTCAGAGTCTGCTATTGTTGGGAAATATCCAAAAGATTCTACTTCTTTTGTTGGGGTTTAAAAGCCATTACCGGGATGATTGAAGGTATGAGTTGGTGGGAATTCTTAATTAGTTCTCTTTTCTGAAAATGAGAAGTGTAGTTCAGAATTATTGACTTTTTACTTGGTCACCAATTGTTTTGATTCAGGGATTATGTGTCATCATTATTTATATTATTTAAACAGCTTCTGCAGTGTTGTGAAGTATATATATAGTGGTTATGGGGCGCATTTTTGTTATCAGATTTTTTTTGTTACAAAGAGTTTACATATGGTTCTCATTACTATAGCTCAGTTGCATTGTGAAATGGTAAAGAACACTGAACTTCCTATGATTTTCACGATGTGTTGAATTTCGAACTGATAAGTGGTCACTTGCAGGTTTTGCAATTGTTCAAATAGAATTCTGGAATCCAGATAAAAAATCTATAGCTGAAAGATATGTCAAAAGTATTGCAAGTTCAGTTCAACTCATATTAGGTTGCAATGTGGAGATTAGAATCAACCTAGCTTCCCTCATGGTGGAAGTTGAGAATACTAAATCTAGAAAAAACTCAATTGAGTTGCCAAAATCATCAGCCAATGAACAGAGGGATCTTATGATTAATAGTATAGCAGACCGGGAATGTGAGAGTGCTGCTGTGAATTCTTATCAGAGATCAAGATGTGGAGAAACATACATGGAAGCTCACCATGTGATAAGTAGAACCGAATCCTTTTCAGCAATACCACAAGGATACCACAAAGGGTTTCCGATGCTGGCAGAATGTGCTCAAGCGGATAAAGTGCGAGCTATTAGTACAGGGGAAAACAATGGCCCAAACGTTGTGATTGGTGGAATACAGGAAGCTTCAAAAGTAGGGAATGGTTCAATTACAGATGAACAGAGACTAGAGAGTGCTTGGTTGCAAGCAGTAGAAAAATCTGCACCTGGTTTGAAGGATATTCTGAAGCCTGAGAAGAACCACCTGCTCCCTCGAGATGTCATTGATCTTAAAAATGGATTTGCATCTTCTGGTGGTATTGGTACCATGCCACTAGGGGTCGCATTGCAGCAGAAGGAAGGGAGGTCATGCCATGAGATTGTAGCATTGAAGCCAAATGGAATTATTGACATTCAGAAACTTCGATGTGCAAGGACTAATCCCTCGGAGAGTCTATGTTCTAGTTCACTTGATCAAGGTGCTTTTGTTACCAGTTTTGAAGAGCAAAACTTGTAAGTTTAGTTTTTTTAAAGGTTTGTACCTTTGGTGCCTCGCATTCTTCTGTAGCTGTAAATTATAAATGATGATGATCATGATGCTAGAAATGGGATTATTGAGTTCTTTTTCTCTGGAACGACTGCGTAACATTCCCCTTAATATGGTTCTCATCAAAGTGAGCTTTGTCCTGCATTCATGTTATCTATACCTTTTTTTCCTCTTTCCGATGTCATTGGCAGTCTCTGCATATCATTCTTTCTTGAATGTTATGTTTGACCCAATTATATGATATAGTTAATAGGTTTACATAAATACTGAAGACTGTTTGCTTTAAGATTTGAACTCTTTCTGACCCGAAATTTTAGCTGAAAACATGATTTAGCATTGCAAAATTTACGTCAGTAAACATTTCAATTACCAGCAAAGGAGAGGGAACCTTATGTTGATTCTACCATTATGCTTATAGATGAGTCATAGACCAATGACATTGAATATAGGAGTCTAATGTTTTCTTACATGGCATATGCGATTGCTTATAGATGAGTCATAGACCAATGACATTGAATATAGGAATCTAATGTTTTCTTACATGACATATGTGATGCTTTACGTTTGTCAAATTTATAAGCAAATATTTGTGAAATTGCTTCCGATATGCAGTATTTCTTATTCCTGTTTCATTGGAGTTGGGCTATGTTGTTTGGAAACGGAAACAGAAACATTTCCGAAATACAGAAATACGGATTTTCAAAAACCCTTGATTTAGAAACGTCTGATATATATATATATACAAACAATGTATAATACTCATTTTTAGTCTATAAAAGATAAAACACTTAAAAATATATAGTATTCATTCATTCATTACTTCAAAGACAAAATGTACATTCAAATCTAGAATAAATCATCTAGATTGTCCTCAAAATCATGAATGCCACTCCCACTATTTTTGAACTTTATCATTTACTGACTATAAATCATCTAGTTTGCAGGGCTCCCCTGCCCATCGAATCTTCTTGAGTGCACGCCTTAAAGGGTGCACCGGGAATGGGGTGGGATCAGCTCGTGGCACTTTGTGAGAAATGTTCTGATACTATTCTATCATACCTACATCCCTTCATGCAGCCTTTATACCTCCTATGATGTCTCCTTGAAATCTTGAAACCCTGAAATATGGCCAAGTCTGAAATCCTGAAACCATGAAATGTGACCAAGCGTGAAATATGATAGGATCCTCCAAAACCTAGAATTTGCATTATAGCTCCTAGAGGTCCGAACACTCTCAAACATCCTGTTATATATATATATATATATATATATATATATATATATAACTTAACGTATAAGTTTACAAAATTGTAAACTTATACGTTAAGTCATATTTTATATATATACTAAGTCTGAAATCCTGAAACCTTGAAATGTGACCATGTCTGAAATATGATAGGATCCTCCAAAACCTAGAATTTGCATTATAGCTCCTAGAGGTCTGAACACTCTCAAACATCTTGTATATATATATAAAATATAACTTAAAGTATAAATTTACAGCCTTTGAAATTTCTTATGTCAATTGTAACCTTTGGTTGATAATATATTAATTGTTGGAACAAATTGGAAGTGTAACATACAGTGGTGGGACTAAATCTCTGTTTTTTTCATAACCCATGTGTTGCAGTGAAAGGTCCCCCATCCTCCCGCCCTAGTTTCCTGTCCATACCGTCCTGTCCAAAAACGTTTCCGATACGGAAATGTCCTGGAAACTTCTGGAAAATGTACCGGAAACCTCCTAGACGTTTTCGGCCGTTCCCAAGGGATTCTGGCAGAAAAAACAGTCAGTCAACAAAAAAAATTTAAAAATAAATTAAAATAATAAAAACAAACCCTTTACATTTGCCGAGGACTAGAGGAGCCCGAACTAGGACCAAGTCTGAAATATGATAGGATCCTCCAAAACCTAGAATTTGCATTATAGCTCCCAGAGGTCCGAACACTCTCAAACATCTTGTAAACTTATACTTTAAGTTTTTTGCAAAAAACTTAAAGTATAAGTTTACAAGATGTTTGAGAGTGTTCGGACCTCTGGGAGCTATAATCTTCTAGGTTTTGGAGGATCCTATCATATTTCAGACTTGGTCCTAGTTCGGGCTCCTCTAGTCCTTGGCAAGTGTGTATACTGTGGTTTTAGGGTTCGTTTTTATTGTTTTAATTTATTTTTAAATTTTTTTTTGTTGACCGACTGTTTTTTCTTCCAGAATCCCTTGGGAACGGCCGAAAATGTCCGGGAGGTTTCCGGTACATTTTCCGGAAGTTTCCAGGACATTTCCGTATCGGAAACGTTTTTGGACAGGACAGTATGGACAGGAAACTAGGGCGGGAGGATGGGGGACCTTTCACTGCAACACATGGGTTATGAAAAAAACAGAGATTTAGTCCCACCACTGTATGTTACACTTCCAATTTGTTCCAACAATTAATATATTATCAACCAAAGGTTACAATTGACATAAGAAATTTCGAAGGCTTTACTTGGAAAGTGAAAGTCAGAGACAAGCAAGATTACAATATCCATGTTGCAGGTTGCTCTTCATGGAGTCAATCATCCAGCCTACCACGAGTACATACTAACTGGTTACACAGACAGCTAGCTTAACAGAGAGAGTACTGTGTCTGATATGTGCCTAACACAGGATACATACTTTCATCTGCCCTGCAGATATGTTGGGAGGCAAATCCCTCTCTCCCTCTCTGAGTGTATGTATATGTAAGAGATGAAATTATATGAATACATCCTATACATTTCTTTTGGATTGCATCTTTTGTCCTTGAATCATGCATTGTTTGGGAGCAATGTGAGAAGTGAAAGTATCCTATTTTGTGTGTGATACATTGATGCTAAAAAGGATAAGTAATTGAAATGTTTAAAACCTAAGTAACAAGGTTCGAGTTCATGTTCGAGGAGGATAAAGATAGGTTCAAGTTTGGGAATATGTAAAGTTCTTAAAAAATGTCTTAAAATTTGAACAGCAGAATTTTTTTTAGCATTTTAATTTTATAAAAACATAAATGCATAAATATATCAGAGCAACAGAGTGGAGAGAGCTTTCAGTCCTCTGTTTTCAGTCAGTATATGTATATACACACATTTATAAAGTAATGCAAAAACATGTCAAAAACTTCCCATGTAAAAATTAATGGATGAAGTTTGAGTTCATGTTCGGCAAGGATGAAGCAAGTTCATAGAATTTTGAATTTTTCCCATAAAGTTCGGCGTAGATCATGACATAGTTTAAACTTTAAAACAATAATTAAAAGTTTCAGTGAGACTTGGCAGAGTTTTGATCTGATAAAAAACTTCGAGGAGTCCAAACCTGTCCAGACCAAACCCCAAATCTGACTTTTTATTTATTTACTAAATATTTAGAAAAGAAAAAAAACCAAAGACAGTGAGTCTACCACCACTACAATGTAACGAAATATGCCAGTTATACAGATATGGATACAGCATCTGATACTGGTACATTATCTAGTACGGATTCATAGATATTATATGTTCAAGGAACAGATATTGCAAGTATAAATATATATATGAAAACAACATTGATACACTGTATTCGGTCCATCTTGGGCAGAATACAGCCAATGTATCGCAGCTAGATACAGGGCATAGCATATCCAAATCCCTGCCAGATACGTGATTACGATGTATCGAGATTTGAGGCCTGGTGGGCTATATTGGGTAACTCATGGGAAAATAGATACCTGTTATTTTGAATGTAATTCATCCATGTGAATGATAACTAATATTGATTTCTTTCAATGGGAGATATTATTGATTTATTTCTATGGGAGATATTATTGATTTATTTCTATGGAATAAATCATTAGCTAGTTCTATAATCATTTCAGAGTGCTCCTTACTCCCATGGAAGATATCAGAATCCATAACAATTCGCCTGAAAATAGCACTTTTTTGCTACTTGACCACCCATTATGAGAGGCAAGTGTGACTGGTACACCAATCACTAGGAGAAATGAAATTGCAATGTGACAAAAATGACGAGTCTTTTTAGTAGGTATTCTGAATTAGTTCATATCTTAGATATGCTGTAGATCTTTTGGGT
This sequence comes from Torreya grandis, assembly GCA_037957365.1. Taxonomy (NCBI): domain Eukaryota; kingdom Viridiplantae; phylum Streptophyta; class Pinopsida; order Cupressales; family Taxaceae; genus Torreya; species Torreya grandis. Next base: position 581,858 of record JARHVA010001000.1, on the reverse strand, counting down.
TGAAATTCTTCCCCCCTCCCCTCTCCAGAGGGCATTATAGTTTGCAAGGGCATTTCCGATAAATCCCAAGAAACCAAATGAAAGTGCTCTTGGGAGGGGTTATAAAAGACAGAAATTAGAGATATGGGTAAAATGACTTTTGGAATGTTGATTTATGAACTCATGAACAATGCAAAATATTACCTAATTTATTCCTTTTATGCCATTTTACTTTGTGATCCTCCTCAGTGATGTGTATTTTTTATATATCTTTATGTTTTCTATTTTCTGAACAATTTTCCAAATTAAAAAAAAAATACAAATATTTTGAACTTCCTCTGTCTTGTACCTCACCAAACTTTTTGATCTAGGTAACACGTCCAAAACATATTTGTAGGAGGGTCCAATTCTTGTTTTGTAGTTTCTGATAAAACAGTGGTCGCTTAGCATTGAGGAGGCAATGCAAACTGACTTTATCGGTCTTGTTGCATTTGAAAAGCTGCTTTAACATGGTTTTAAAAAAAAAATTTAAATTTTGAGTTGTGATGACTAATATACAAAAACCAAAGAAACGATCAAAGGAACATCATCCGGTCATGGCTAAGTCATAGAACTGCCTGAAGCGAAAGGGTCACCCTTGGAATATGAACCTTTTCCCAAGGAATGCAAACTACATCATCTTCTCTATGTACAACACATCTTCACAAATATCTTATAGAACAAAGTATCAGAGCAGAGCATAGATGTAAGTCCATATTCATTCCCTCTGAGTCAAGATATCATCAAACAGCTTGACATCATAGCCTCCACAAAAGTGACCCGCCCAATGTTTAGGGAATCCACTCATCTCACATAAGGTGCACCCTAATGATATTGTATACTAAATATTAGCTCGATTTTCACCCGGGGCAACATGTAGCAAGTTGTAATATAATGTGCTCTTCTCAAAGTTATAAATAATACATTTAGTTTATGTGCCTATTGTCTGCTCTTTGTTATTGTATACTTGGTTGCAATATTTTGCTCTTCATTCTTTCATGGTTCATTTACTTATAGCACATCTAAGTTCCAACAGTTTAGAGTGTCGTCCATTGGGTTTACACTTGGGCCTCAAATGTTTTATACCATTCTACAATGGTATAAAAGCAAGTTTCCTACACCTTGTAATGCTAATAGACTAAGTCACAAAGTATGGCGATTTTTCAGATAAAATTCGAAATTCGCCAATTTTTATTCGGCCATCAAAAAAGGGAAAAAAACGTCATTTTTTTAGGTCTGCATTTTTTTTTGCGACTATATTTGTCTCTATCTATGTTTTTGCGCCTCATAAATTTTTACCGAGGCCCTCAGCCCCCTAACAACTCCTCTGCCCTTGCATAGATTTCATCTCGGATACAAAACCCTTGCGGCCTTACTGGTATAAAACAATCACGTAGCATCTAACGGGCCCTTGATACTCTTCAATCAGTCTGTAGCTTTGCTACATGCTCAAAATTACTCCTCGTCGCCGCCTCCGCAAACAAAAGTTTAGTCCAATGTCTGTGCATTACTTGACAATCCAAGACTCCAAAGGGTAATATTGATGTCTGTGTGATTCATTTGAAAAAAGGCAGGGGAAGCAGGTTCGAAGCAGATGAGGTCGATGTAGCAGGTCGATGATGGACGGTTTGTTATCAAGTTTTAGGTTTTAACTAGTTTTGTTTTGTTTTAATTTAATTTATTTTATTTTACATTTTCATTTTTTATTTTGATTATAATTTTGAATTTAGTTTTATTTTTTGTTTATATTTATAATTTTGTTTTAATTTTATAATTTATTTTTATGACTTTTTAATTTTAAAAAATTATATATTTTAATTTTTTATAATTATGTTTTTATGTTTTTTTGTGTTTCGAATTTAATTTTTTCTAATTATGTTTTAATTTTTTATAATTATGTTTTTATGTTTTTTTACGTTTCGAATTTAATTTTTTCTAATTATTTTTTAATTTTTTATAATTATGTTTTTATGTTTCGAATTTAATTTTTTCTAATTATGTTTTTATTTTTATTATTATTAAAAAAATTATAATTATGTTTTTATTTTTTATAATTTTTTTAATTATGTTTTTATTTTTTTTAACGTTTCGAATTTAATAGTAATTTTTTTGCTTTTTATCCAAACTCGAACTCGAACCGAATTTTATCCTCGTTGAACTCAAATTCGAACTCGAACCTTGTGACTTAGCTAATAAAAAAAGCCCCATAATTCACTGGTCTATGATTTTGTTTGCTAGTGATGCAGTCGTGGTTAGAGAGTCCAATGAAGAACTTCCTTACCACACAGCTATGTAAACTCACACATAGGGCAATCAAGAATGGGCACATAAGTTTTTATTTTTATATCATATAAATGAAATGCAATTTAAATTACACACTTTTAGAGCTTAGCTACATGTTTAGTTCAATTACAATGGCTTTTGTAGGGTTAACACAATGAAATCTAAGGTCGTGGGTCTATTGGTAGTCGGCTAACTCTCCTCTTGTTAGAAATCCAAGAGAGTTTCCCTTCATGGTTTTTAATCCTTTACTGTTGACCTTCGTCCTTGCATATCATTATATAAGATTTGGGATTTCATGATGTTTCCTAATTTTGGGGCCTAACTATTCCCTCCTATTTTCAAATTTAAATGCGTGCTAGGCTTGAGTCGTTTGGCAGACTTGATTTTAAATTTGAATGTATGGGTTCTCGCCGTAGAAACTTCTTGCATTTTCTTGTACTTATTGTAGGCCTAGGTTGTATTGTCAAAGGCTTACGTGTTAGGTCCGTAGTTAGCATCATACTTAGGCCCGGTCTTGTTGCTACATGGCTAACCTTGTGCAATCGTGCACAATCCTGGCCTCCAAGCCTCCCTTGCGTCTCATTGCTTCCTTTTGTGCTCCTTAAATTAAGTTTACTATCTGGCTTTTGTGCATGTTCCTTTGCACCTTTTGTGTTGATATTTACAATTACGCAAAACAAAACTTACTATTTTTAAAGATTATTGCTTGCGCTTGAGATGCTCCTGCATATGACACCTCAGGTAATTAAAATGTGAGCTTCGTATCACAAGTTGAAGTCTTCGAGAGTTCAGGCATATCGGCCAATCTTTGTGAGGTCCAACCATGTTGCATCCTCCACTGTGTTATTTTTCCACTTCAACAAGTACTTTTTATACTCATTTCCACACATGTTCTTTATCACCTTAGAGTCTAGTATGGCCTTTATCTCTTCCTTCCCTTTCTCCCCTTGCGCCTCTAGTAGTCGTATAGATTGATCACATTGAATATAGGTGATATGTTTGAGTCTTCATGTCATGCCCAAAATTTTTGTCCAAAAACCCATATATATATATATATATATATTTGTTAACTTAATCAAATGATGCTTACTTATTAATTGTAGTTGCTTAGTGGTTTAACTATTGTGATTCAGTGAATGAGCAACTGGAGTTTGACACACAATTAGTCAGTGAATTAAACAATTTATTTAATTTCATTTGCTTCCGCCACAAGGTTTCCCTAGGAAGTGGAATACAAACACATTAGAGTGAGCTTAAGATCAAGTATAGTTTCTAAAATATTTTACTTAATGTCCTCATCAAGAAAGAGGGACAAGTCACATTAATATGATGCCAAGAATAGACGGTCTAATATTATTATAGTTTATTGATTTGATAGGTCAAGGGGACATTCAAACATACATCTTGAGTTAACACACAAAGAACAACAAGCAAACCGAGGCAACAATTACTTTAACTAGGTTACCACCCTAAAACTCACCAAGGGACAGTCTCGACTAACACTATACAAATTCTACTCTCAAGGCATGCAAAACAAAGAGAGTTACTAAAATGCATTCATCTCAAGGTAGCTAACATCTACACAAACAAAACTTAATGAGAAGGGATTGACAATAACCACACACATATCAAACTCAAATTAGAGGGATTAGTGATAATCAAACATAGATCGTTCTCACATCTCATAATTATATTACATAAGGATTAATCAACAATAATGTAGAAGACTAGCTCGAAGGGTGGCGACAAGGCACCCCTAATCTAGTCTATGACCTAGACCCGATGCTCCCACTACAACTTGGGCAACCTACATATTCGCTCCTAAGAATTAGGGTCTGAAGTAGTTCTTCTTGAACTTGTGATGGCCTCCTCTGTGAGACGTTATCACCAAAAGATGGTTGACACTTTAAGCCAACAAAAGATCTAATACGTCACTCAAGGGAGCTTCTAAAGCTTTGGTCATCTACTCAAGGTGAAACGACGCATCCAAATGTCACTTATCAATAAATACCTTAACATTTCAAAGTGCGTGTGCTTACCCAAAGCATCTTCAAGCAACAACAACATGAGAGTCAAATGTAACAAGGAACCTTTGTTCCTTTGATCTGACAAGATCAAAGTCTCAACAATCTCTGGCTTACGTTGCTCGGAGAAGCACCATCTTGTGAGTGGGTCTTTAATGGTGACCAAGGTTATGATAAAAGAAAACATGCTTGCCTACAAAAGAAGCAAAAAGTGTCACCACCTAGCAACAACTATACATCTGAGCATACCACATAGCTAAACACCAGAAAGATGCACATACGTAAAGAACACTATGTAATTCACGCTAATGTAAGCGATCTAAAGGTTAGTTGTTTAAGCATGTGTTCGAAGAGCACTCAAAATTAGTTAGTCATAACACTCACTCTAGGAGAGCATCCTATGGGTTAGTTCGCTATGCTTGCGCCCACTTCTGAGCTGCCTACATATATGTGATGATCCCTTCATACGCAGAATTAGGGCTGACTATAGTTTACTCGTCCACAAATGAGTGTTAGATCAAACGTGAAGTCATCCGACTTTCATCAAATAGTTATTTGACTGAGCTAACGTGGTTACCCCTTCCGGTAACACTGCAGTCACTAGTTGGCCCAAACACATCTAGGCACTACCAAGAGATTAGGAGGGTCTAACAAAAGGAAAGTACGTGCGTATAGACTCATAAGTCCAAGCACAAAACTCGAACCGTATTCCAAAAGTACGTTCCAATTCAATTACAAAAAAGACCTCTTTTGACCTAACAGGGTGCGACTAGGGCCTTAGATGTTTAAAACTGTTTCTAGCTCAATACCCAACCTAAGGTTATACTAATTGTATAGGATAATAGCATGCACAAAAGCCATTAATTTATTTAGAAATGCAAAAGACACACTTGAACAAAGTTTCATGATCAACGATGCTCCAAAGTGCTATAGGAAACATCAACTCCAAGTTGGATAAACCGGGTGCAAAAACACCCTTGTTTTACTTTAAAACAAGACAAATAATTTTTTCTAACCGTTAGAACCTATTCTCTAAGCTAAAATTAATGCATTTAAGGCTTAAGAATATTTTTATTGCGAGGAAAACTACAAATTTGTCCACCATTCCAAAGTGAATTTATTGGCTTAAAAATTGTCTTACAAAAATTCTCTGTAAATTGGCTTCGAAATTACCTTGCTAAAAATAATAGAACTTGCGATAAAATTTATTTTATTATTATACTAACGATTTTAAGCTATTATAAATTGGTTGTGACCTTTACTTTTGAGAAAACCCATTCCTTGATATTTTATTTACGTTGATTCCAAAACGACTTTGTGAACAAGAGGGAGATAAAGGGATTTTACCTCTACAATTGTCTCCTAAAATTGGTCAAAAATGATAATTTCTGATGGGAGTAAATTTTTTCTGATTACTAATTCCATATTTTGCATCCTAAAATAATTATGTCCAAGACTTTGATTTTAGAAATTTCAGATTTAAGTATTTATTTTATGTCAGATTTGAATTGACTTTGGAGGCAAGAAAAAGTAATTGAAGTTTGCTCTTGCAACAGCCATCCAGAAATAGTCCATAAAGATAGTTTTTGACAAGATTAAAAATTGCCTAAATATTGTTTGTATATTCCACAATCTAATAGAATTAGTTTCAAGTCTTAGTTTTAATAAATTCCTAGTATGGGTATTTATTTCATATTGAATCTAAATAGTTATTATATAAGATTGAGAAGTGACGGTGGGTCTCTAGAGACTCATTTGATTCTAAAATTTACTTGCTTTAATAATTCAATTACAGAATCAACTTTGCAGATACATGGCTTATAATAACATGGTTAAATAATTTATAACTTGGCCTTGTGGTGAAATTTCACTAGCTCGTTTTATTAAATCAAAAGTAAATAAAGTTAAGACAAAAAAAGTTTTCCCACTTGCCTAAGTGGTGGTGGGTCCAATCCCCACCCTTGGATTAGGTGGATCTCCAACCCTATATTTAGGGTTCCAAAAATTTTGCTCTAAACTTCCTTATGGGTAAGATAAAAAGTCAACTCTTATATTTTTATATTTATTTCTCTTGTTTTGTAGGTTTGAGGAGAGTTGGAAAGGAGGAACTCAAGAGGAAACACCACAAGCTTAGGAGCCATTGCTATTGTTGATGTATATATATTCATTGTATATATTATTTTACACAATCTCTTTTATATATTTATCACTGCATATATACATTTCACACACGCACATATGTATTAAATCACACACACACACACACACACACACATATATATATATATATATATATATATAATTTTTTTTAAATTTTTTTTATTGAAACCCCAAATCATTTTTGTTTGCAAGGGCCACATGCCCTGTGTCAAAGGAAATGAAGGCCGCTGCGTCATGGCCCCAGGTCGTTGTGCATTGTAAGCTGGGGAGACGCTATTGTCGCCAATGTCTTATGTAATAAGGTAGTGGAGTGGGGGCTCGGGCTTGCTTGAACCCTCCCTCTTCTTACAAAGAATGGGGCAAGGGGTCGATGCAGTCCGACGCCCTCCCCTTCCATTCGTATTTTTATTTTATTTTTTTAATAACTTATATAATATCCGACACCCTCCCCTTCCATTATTTTTATTTTATTTTTTTAATAAAACTTATATTATTCCCCAGGCCATTGTGCATTGTAAGCTGGGGCGACGCTATTGTCGCCAATGTCTTATGTAATAAGGTAGGGGAGTGGGGGCTCGGGCTTGCTTGAACCCTCCCTCTTCTTACAAAGAATGGGGCAAGGGGTCGACGCAGTTCGACGCCCTCCCCTTCCATTCTTATTTTTATTTTATTTTTTTAATAAAACTTATATAAAATCCGGCACCCTCCCCTTCCATTCTTATTTTTATTTTATATTATATAAGTTTTATTAAAAAAATAAAATAAAAATAAGAATGGAAGGGGAGGGCGCCGGACTACGTCGACCCTTATTTTTATTTTATTTTTTTAATAAAACTTATATATATATATGTGTGTGTGTGTGTGTGTGTGTGTGTGTGTGTGTTTAGTGTTGGCAATATTCTCAGTCAACTAAGGTCCAAACCGTAGATACTGTAGAGCCTTTTCCTTTACTACAGTATCAAAATACCTCTCTAGGCCAACATAATAGAGGCTTCTACTGATTGGGCAATGTGGTAAGAATTCGACCCTTGCGGTAACACAAGATGACCTGATTGAAAAAAGGGCATGTCTCACATAGACATGACCATTGAATTGTAAGGGATCAAGTCGGTATTTAGGGATCAAGTCGGTATTTATACCGCAACATTATAATAGAGGAAAGAGAGCATAGAGAGAGTTGAGTATAATAGTGCATAATATTTATAGGTTACAGGACATAATAACCTTTATAATAGCATAAGGCGGTATAGTGTAGAGATATCAAAACATTGTATTCGGCATTTATTATATAAATATAAATAAAAGAGAAGTTAGAGTAAGAATTACTGTGTGTTATGTATTGAACCTTGTGAACGAGCACACCTTTTTTTATTTTATGAATGTATGAGATACCTATTCCTAACAAATACTAACCCCTACATCACATTGGTTCTAATTTAGGTTAATTTAATTAACATAAACCATCTGTAGCCAACCATTTCAGATTTTATGTCAACGTTTGGCGGTGCTGCATGGACTTTAGTTAACTAATGTCTAGGGGAAAGTATCCATTGGAATTTTGGAAACCAGCGCTAACAAAAATAGAAGAGTGGTGGGGAAAAAACTAATTTTTTCACTTTGAGATCAAATGAGGGGATGAATCTTTACTTGAAGTAAATGCATCATTCTTTTGCTTTCAAGAAGAGGAATTTTGGGTCACGTTTGCATAGCTCTTGTGGCCTTGGATATTGGGGCAAGCTAATCATATGAAAAGTTGTAGAGTTCACATTAAGAAACCCATTCGGTAGATGGTAGAAAAGTTTGAAGCATTCCAACACCTTGTTACACATTTAACTCAGGCTATAGATTACTGGTTCGAGACTACCCTCGACTCATGAGAGTCTTGGCTATACAGGGTTGGACAAGCTTCAACACAAAGAAAACTAAGTTTGTTGAAGGGGCAAGACAAAGTTTCTTGAATAAAGTACCACTCCTTATTTGCAAGCTATTTGTGGTTCGGGGGTTAGTGAAAGAAGGTAAACAATTCTTTTAGGGGACATACACCTAAGGGATGGCGTGCAGAAAGAAGGGGGATCCTCAAAAGATGTGACCATGTGAAATAACTGGTCTAAACGGTTGGGAGAAGTTAAATAAGATGTAGGGTAATAAGAAAGTAAGTATTGAATTAAGAGTAAGTTAATTAAGGAAAGAGATATTAGTAAGAGGATAATTCAAGACAGGAAAAAATGGTGAATGATGAGATAAACAAACAGTTGGAGAATGAGAAAATTCAGTTAGATAATAGGAAAGAGACAAAAAAAAGAAAGAGAAGAAAGGATGTTAAGAAGAAATAAGATAACAGATAAAACTAATCTGGTTTTTGCCAGCGAAAGTCCTAATATTGAAAATCTAGATACTATCCCTCTGCCAGAACAAACGAGTTAGTATTAACACCGCAGGAAGGCGCAAATGAGGCAAGTGAGGGAAGTAGAATAGAAGAATTACTATATCATACATTGTGGAAAATCATGAATGACATGCGGCAAGGGCTATCAGATTTAGCCACATGTTTAATGGGGTTATCTAAGGTTAAGAAGATTACATTAGCTTTTACACAAGGGGGGTGAACTAATCTAATAAGTAGACCAATTAATAGAAAACTCAGACAAACAGTATTTTGAATTTATACAATTGAGATTGCTAAAAATAGTTGAGTACAATTATTTATAGATATCGCAATAAATTGGAAACAATGATATTTAGCTGTTTTATTGTGCGCATGTAGATATGATTAGGGACATGTTGGAAATGGACAGGAAGATGATCTTGGAACAATCGTCAATTTTTGAAAATATCCTTTCTTTGGCCTAGGACGTTTGCTCGGATCTGAATAGTTGCATTGACACAGATGTCTAACTCTACCGCATGTTTCCTGTGCAAAATATTGATTAGATCTGGATGCGACCATTTGGAGCCCTCTATATTTTCTCTTTTCTTTTGATGTCCTTAGATCGTGCGCACAGGGTGTCGCTCTTTGTCAAATGATCAAACCTTAGCTTTTCACCCTTGGAGTGACTGAGAAAAATGAGTTAGTGGGTTCATGGTGTTGAGTTGACCCCAAAGACCCTTCTGTCAATGGGTGTTGCGTACATAGCCAATACTTAGAAGAGGGACTCAGACTGATGTAGTTTTCCCCTACGTGTTGACTTGTGTGTGCATAATGGTGCAATATGCGATAAACAAGGACATGCAGTGACCTAGCTTGTAACTTGACAAATATGGTTCGTGGGTCGCTCTTTGCATGCTTCAGCCCTATAGAAAAACTGCTCCTATGACTAATATGGAAATAAGGACAAATATGACAGATTTGCTTGAATGCTTGATTGAATGCCTTTTGGTATATTGCCTTGTGAGTTGTATGTGATTTCAAGGTGAGGAATGAACGAAGGTTGATCTCGTATATATACCAATCCCTTTTGAAAATATCTCGCATTAAAGCACTTTGTCAGACCTTTTAGATATGTTTCTTTTGCAAATTGGATGACTTTTGGACACTGACACTTTGTAGGAAAATGGACAGTTGTGTTGACACATGTGTTCGCTTGGGATGCAAGTCTCCAAGGAGCTAGAAAATAGGGATAGGTCCAAAACTGACAATGAAGGATAATAATGAGGTTTAGAGATTTTAGCATAGTATAAGAGGCCTAGGTCATCAAAATAAGAATGGTTGGACTAAGAGATAAGCAATTTGGCACAAAGAGAGCGAACACGAGCCTTTCAACGTCACGAAGGTCTAAAACTGAAAGGTATAGCCATGATAGGTATTTGCCAAGTGTACAACGCTGAGGTACTATATAAATCAGATTTTAGTATTTACACCGCATTGATAGGAACACCCAAACTATTTCTTATTAAGGCAATTAATTTAATATTATATTTGAAAAAGAGGAATGTCGGCTTAGGAATTACGCAAAAAAAAGAAAAAGATATCCTAAAAGTTGGCAAGGGAGGGTTATGAGTTATTTTACTTCTCCAAAGTGGTTCACCCCGCTTTGGAAGGTACAAATACATGATGAAGATCTAAATTGAAGATATGCTGAATATTGATATTGATTTTTCATGCTTGAAGAAAATATTGGGATGTATGCCCAATAAATGTTTGCAGATTTGGAGCTGATTATTCTACAAACGGTGTTTTTTGACGCCACATATTTCTAAGGTGGATTTGATACCTGCCTTAGAGTGGGGCGATTTACTTTGTGTGCTTGTTGAGAGGGTTTGGTGGACAATTTGATGTCTAATTTGAGCATAATAATTTTGATTATTATTTACATTAATTCTGCAAGTGGGGCGACTTGGTTTGGGAGGCTCTTGGGAGTGTTTTGAGATATTTTTTGGGGTATAGTTGATCAATTTAATATTCTGAAATTTATTGATAATTTTTATGAATATTGGCATTGGGTTTTGTGAAGATTTGATGAAGTTTTAAGGCTTTAACTTGCTATGATATTAAATAATAATTTCCAGAATTATTATTTAATTTATTGATAGGGTTTCTTGATCAAATTGACTTGTGAAAGGTGGAATTTTGTCTAATAAATATTTTGTTATTTATTCTACACCTTGGCGATTTGGGTGACTTGCTTGGAAAGACTTTTGGGCCACTTTGGATGCCCTAGGGGATCACTGGAAATTTTATCTTTGACACATGTGGCATGTTATTGGCAAGGGTTTGAAGCAAAAATTAAGCAAAGAACAGTAGCTGTATTTGATATAAAAATTGTATTTTTCCAGCTATCATAAAATAACAATTGATCTTAAAAAAATGGCAAAAAGGTACATCTTTTTCTTTTTCAATTTGTTGCTCATATTTGCAAGTAATAAGGTGAATTTTGGATGAATTGGTTGCTAGAAATTGTCTATATATCTTTTGCATGTTGGTGCCTAGGGTTTATTGGGATTTGGTAAGGGTTTTGGATCATTTCTTGCATGCTAGAGTTTGTTGATTTCTAATTTCAGAAATTCAGAATTTTGTGGATTTTAGGAGAACCCTTTTTTGGTTAAATTGTACCATTGGGAAAAACTACAGTGGTATCAGAGCACCAATTTTGTTCACCTGTGAGGTTTGATATTAATTTGGATGCAAGCAGATAAAAATATTTTGTATTATCAGAGAAAGAGAAAAACCATGGATGACCAAGGGTTTACTTCAGAACAGGTTAAGCTTTTGTAGGGCTTGATAAAAAAAAGCCAAGATGATCTTCAACTTACTTTGGGTATGCAATTTGCAACTATGTTGAAAGCTACTATAACTCCAAGCAAGGGCCACCCCTTCAATGGAGAAGGAAATTCGAATGACAATGAGAGGGTTTCTATTAACCCCCTTCATAAATTCTTCAAGGATACTTTTTTTTGCAGAGAGAATCAATAGTGGAGATGGAGACACTAGGGGGTGATCCATTTGATATTCGTCAACAAGAGTATGCAACTCTAAGCTTTGCCATACAAGCACTCTTGTCTTTTCGTGACTATTGTGAGATAGAGGGATCAAAACCAAGGGTTCCTAACATGCAACTCCGTAGAGATTTACAACAAAGGTTGGGTAAGATTTTTCTTGCTATTTTTGATGTACTGATAAACTTCTTATGAGATCATGGTTGCAGAAATTAGAGACATATTTATTAATTAACCCCATGTTTGAGGATGAGGCTCCCAAGTTTGTTACCCTACATTTGAGGGTATTGCTCATGAGTGGTGGTTTCATGGCTTAATCACACAAGGCCACAAATCCATTACTACTTTGGAGGAGTTTGGTAAGAGGATCATTGAGAGATTTGATAGGAGAGATCCATAAATACATTTTCATGAATTGACAAAATACATTTTCAAGAATTGACACAACTCAAACAAAATCATGATGTTGAAAGGTATGTTGCTGATTTTCAAAAGGTTTCAGTTATGGTACCAGATGTTAGTGAGAGGAGGTTGGTTGTTTTGTTTGTTGAGGGTTTGATTGAGCCTTTGAGGGGTTTGGTTAAGGCTTTTAACCCTCTTTCTTTACAAGATGTTATCACTAAGGCTTGGAATTTAAAATGTTCAACATACAAGGGCTATGAATGGCCAAGATGGCAGCCACCTATTCGCTGCCCAAAGGAATAAATACAGGGCAGCCAAGGTCTGATTTTAGTGGGCAGCGAAGGGCACAAAGTGGGCAGCCTAGAGCACCACCCAATGAGCAATAAAAGAAGCCTTATACACTTTATGTGCCACCTCATAGATCGCTGCCCTATAGCAGCAATATGAAGGATGCTAGAGATTAGTTGAGAAGGCTTTTTCATTTGCAAGGATCCATGGACCAAAGGCCACCATTGCATGGGTAAGGGACATGTCTACTACATTGAGGTAATTGATGATGATTCAGATTTTGATATTGTTGATATAAATATTGATTAAAATGAAAATGTTGTTGAGAATGTGCATGAGGACACACAAGACTTGGGTAGCACACTTCTCTTTTAGGAGCTCCCAAGTATTATGCTTTCAGAATAAAAGGCACATTGAGGGGACAAAGAGTAACTACATTGATTGATAGTGGAGCCACACAACTTCATTGATCGAGGCTTGGTGGAGAAGATGGCATTGGAAACCACAATATGCAAGGGCTTCAATGTGACTATGGTGGATGGGTTCACCATTTCTTATTCCAAGAAGTTGCCACAACTCCCAATCACTCTTGGGAAACACAAGGTAATTGATGATTTTTATGTTGTTGACATTGGAGATATTGATATTGTTTTGGGTGTTCAATGATTGCATTCCTTAGGTGAATTCACTCAAAATTATAAAACTATGGAACTGAACTTCTTCAAAGAGGCCAAAGAAGTGGTCCTCAAGGGTCTAGCAAATGGTGCTCCACAAGAGGTGCCTATGAAGAGGATGGAAAGGGCATTTAGAAGAGGTCAAATTGCTTGGGCAGCAAGCTGCTTTATCACGGTAAATGCAGAAAAAAGAAAAAGACAGTCCCCTCATGGTGAGTTACAAGCTACTTTAGACATGATGTTCATGTCTTTGATGATTTACCTTTTGGTTTGCCACCGGATAGAGGTTTTGAACATAATATTGAGTTAGAAGTGGGTGCCAAACTGGTTATCGTCACTCTTTACTGTTATCCAAGAGCTTTCAAGGAAGAGATTAGAAAAACCATCAAAGAGTTACTTGACATAGGACACATAAGACCTAGCTCAAGTCCTTTTGCTTCTTCAATTGTTCTAGTGAAGAAAAAATATGGTACTATGAGGATGTGCATTGATTACAGATTGTTGAATAAGAAGACCATCAAGAATAGGTATCCAATACCTAGGATTGAATTGATGGATGAGTTACATGGTGCCACCTACTTTTTCAAGATTGATTTGAGATCTGGTTATCACCAAATCAAGGTAAAAGAAGATGTTCATAAAACTACTTTTAGATGTCATTTTGGGCGTTTTTAGTTTTTGGTTATGCCTTTTGGATTGACTAATGCCCCAGTTACTTTTCAGTCATGTATGAACAATATATTTGGCAAATATATAAGGAAGTTTGTGCTAGTTTTCTTTGATGATATTTTTGTGTATAGCAAAACTTTGGAGGAGCATTTGAGGCACTTGGATTTGGTTTTAGAAACGTTGGAGCAACATTCTTGCTTTGCAAAGAAATCTAAGTGTGAGTTTGGATTAACAGAGATCTTGTATTTGAGACATGTCATCAATGCACAAGGTGTGCAATTGGATAAACAAAAAATTGCAGCTATCATGGATTGGCCTATTCCCTCTACACACAATTGAGAGGTTTTTGTGATATTTGCAGTTATTACAGGAGATTTGTGAGGGGTTTTTCACAACTTGCTGCCCCTTGACTGATTTGACTGAGAAAGGGGCTTTTGAATGGTCCAAAACAATCCAACTAGCATTTGAAAAATTCAAGGAGGTAATGTGTTCTTGTCATGTACTTGCTATTCCAGATTTTTCTACCCCTTTTGTGGTTGAATGTGATGCTTTAGGTGAAGGGATAGGGGCTGTCCTAATGCAAAATAAACACCCTATTGCTTTTGAGAGTAGGAAACTCAAAAATTCAAAAAAAACTTATTGAATTTCTGACAAGGAGATGTTGGCAATTATGCATGCTTTGAGTAAGTTTAGGCAATATTTGGTTTGTGGCAAAATCATTGTTAAATCAGATCACAATAGTTTGAGGTTTTTTCTCAATCAAAAGGAATTGAATAACATGCAACAAAAGTGGGTAAGCAAGGTGCAAGCTTATGATTTTGATATTGAATATGTGAAAGGCAAAAACAATGTGGTAGCAAATGTTCTATCAAGGAAGCCATGTTTGGAATTGTTTGAGGGCAAACAATTGTGGGAAGGGAGTACTGTGATGTCCTCATTTTCACATCATTTATGAGCAGGTATTGAAGACTTTTAGTCTACTTCCCCATAGACTAAAGGATTCCTTTTGGGGTTTTATTTTATTAGTTAATTATTGATTGTCAAATAGTGATTTTAATCATTTGTTCATATAATGCAATTATTAGTTGATTAATAAAATATTTTATGAAAGTGGTTTTTACCACTAAGATATTTAATTGAAATAACTATTGAATTATTGCCTAAAAGTAATTTTAATTACTATTTATTATTAAGGCAATTAATTTAATATTATATTCGAAAAAGATAAATGTCGGCTTGGGAGTTAGCCAAAGAAAAGAAAAAGATATCCTAAAAGTTGGCAAGGGAGGGTTATGAGGTATCTTACCTCCCCAAAGTGGTTCGCCCCTATTTGAAATGTACAAATACATGATGAAGATCTAAATTAAAGATATGCTGAAAATTGATATTGATTCTTCATGCTTGAAGAAAATATTGGGATGTATGCCCAATAAGTGTTTGTAGATTTGGAGCTGATTATTCTACGAAAGATGTCTTTTGATGCCACCTATTGCTGAGGTGGATTTGATACTTGTTCTAGAGTGGGGCGATTTGCTTTGTGTGCTTGTTGAGAAAGTTTGGTGGACAATTTGATATCTAATTTGAGTATAATAATTTTGATTATTATTTAAATTAATTCTGCAAGTGGGGCGACTTGGTTTGGGAGGCTCTTGGGAGTGTTTTAAGATCCTTTTTGGAGTCTAGTTGATCAATTTAATATTCTAAAATTTATTGATATTTTTTTTAAATATTGGTGTTGGGTTTTGTGAAGATTTGATGAAGTTTTGAGGCTCTAACTTGCAATGATATTGAATAATAATTTCCATAATTATTATTTAATTTATAAACAGTGTTTTTTGATCAAATTGACTTGTGAAAGGTGGAATTTCGTCTAATAAATATTTTGCAATTTATTCTATACGTTGGCGACTTGGGCGACTTGCTTGGAAGGACTTTTGGGCCACTTTGGATGCCCTAAGGGATCGCTGGAATTTTTCCCTTATTTTTGGCACATGTGGCATGTTATTGGCAAGGATTTGAAGCAGAAATTAAAGAACAACTGTATTTGATATAAAAACTATATTTTTCCAGCTATCATAAAATGGCAATTGATCCTAAAAAATTGGGAAAAGGCACATCTTTTTCATTTTCAATTTGTTGCTCATATTTGCAAGTATTAAGGTGAATTTTGGTCTGTGCCACCTTCATGCACTGTGGATTGTTAACTTCCTTGGACTCAATAAACTTCTCCATGGCCGTGAGCCAATCGATGAGCTCTTCCATTTGTGCTTTGTCATCTCCCTCATCGTCTCTTGTGCCTTCAAGTTGTTTTTCTTCCACATTGCTTGGGTCCTCCCTTGGCACAAAAACTCCCCGTCTATCCTCTTCTATGACATCCATTTGTTTTTGTACTACACGCAACACTTCCAAGACTTCCACTGGTCTTCTAGCCACGTTGGCTGCCACAACACCTCCCTTGATGCTTTTGGGCGGCATTTTTCTCATTTTCTTCTTGGCACAAATCCTACTGTTGCAAGTACCTTCCTCACAATCCTACGTAGGTGGCCAAATCTCACACCGCACACTCTCTCACCAAGGTTTGAAATGCAGGGTTTGATACTAGATTGATGCACTTGCGGTTAGGAGTCCAATGAAGAACTGCCTTACCACATAGCTATGTAAACTCACACACAAGTCAACCAAGAATAGGCGCAAAAATTGTGGTTTTTATATTATATAAATGAAATGGAATTACAATTACACATTTTCAAAGCTTAGCTATAGGCATATCTCAATTACAATGGCTTTTGTAGGCTTAGCACAATGAAATATAAGGTCATAGTTCCATTGGCTCTCATCCCACTCTCCTCTTCTCAGCAATCCAATAGAGTTTCCCTTTATGGTTCTTAATCCTCTACTTCTGACCTTCATCCCTGCATATCATTATATAAGATTCGGGATTTTTGGATGTTTCCTAGTTTTGGCACCTAACTATTCCCTCCTATTTTCAAATTTAAATGCATGTTGGGCGGGAATCGTTTGGTGGCCTTGAATTTAAATTTGAACCTATGGGTTGCCGCCATAGAAGCTTCCAGCATTTTCTCGTACTCATCGAAGGCCTAGGTTGTCTAGTCAAAGGCTTATATGTTAGGTCTGTAGTCAATGTTGTACTTAGGCCTGGTCTTGCTGCTGTTCGGGTCAGCTCTGTGGTGTGTACCTTCCTCCAATTGCGCGCTAATTCTTGCGCAAACGATGCGTGTGCTAACTGTGTATGATTTATTATTCTAATTCTTCTTGTGCCATGCAATCCCGCACAATTGTGGACAGCTAACCTTGTGCAATTGTGCACAATCCTGGCCTTCAAGCCTCTCTTGCATCTTATTGCTTCCTTTCACGCTCCTTCAATTAAGTCTACCATCTGGGTTCTGCTCGCTTTCCTTTGCGCCTTTTGTGCCAATATTTACAATTGCATAGAACAAAACTTAGTATTTTGCAAGATTATTGCTTGCCCCTGGGATGCTCCTGCATCAGCTAGTCATAGGCATGGCAACAATTCCCATCCCAACCAAGAAAATTTTACAAGTGCTACAAGGTGAGAACCAAGAGTTGTAGAAAGGGACAACTCAATAACACGAGTCAGTTGTAGTATGAGCTTCGTGCAAAAGAGGAAACCCTCAGCCTTGCCATGGGGAAGTTAGCATACCTACAAGCTTGGTGAACGTATGTTGTTGATCCTATAGTCAATATCTTATATGTTAGGTCTGTAGTCAATGTCGTACTTAGGTCTGGTCTTGCTGCTGTTCGGGTCAGCTCTGTGGTGCGTACCTTCCTCCAATTGCGCGCTAATTCTTGCACAAACGATGTGTGTGCTAACTGTGTATGATTTATTATTCTAATTCTTCTTGTGCCATGCAATCCGGCACAATTGTGGACAGCTAACCTTGTGCGATTGTGCACAATCCTGGCCTCCAAGCCTCTTTGCATCTTATTGCTTCCTTTCACGCTTCTTTAATTAAGTCTACCATCTGGCTTCTGCTCGCGTTCCTTTGTGCCTTTTGTGCCAATATTTACAATTGCACAGAACAAAGCTTAGTATTTTGCAAGATTATTGCTTGCCCATGGGATGCTCCTGCATCAACTACTCATAGGCATGGCGACAATTCCCATCCCAACCAAGAAAATTTTGCAAGTGCTACAAGGCGAGAACCAAGAGTTGTAGAAAGGGACAACTCAATAACACGAGTCAGTTGTAGTATGAACTTCATGCAAAAGAGGAAACCTTCAGCCTTGCCATGAGGAAGTTAGCAGACCTACAAGCTTGGTGAACGTATGTTGTTGATCCTATCCTTTAAGGATTAACTCAAGCCCAAGAGAGATGTAATAGAGCAATGAAGAAGCTTTAGGAAGAATTGGTTGCCAAGGAAGAAATATTGATTGATCTACAAATAGACTCCAAAGTGTTGTACTTAAAGTAGACCTTAACACAATTTCCAGATAAAAACAGACGAGATCATGGTAAGCCCTTCTGATTTTGAGCACCTTAATTATATATCAAATTCATTTAGTAGTTTTGAACAAGCCACCAATAGAAATGGTTTCATGCTTTGAAGAAAATGGGATATAGTGGCCAAGGTCATGGCGCAAAGACGGCCAAGGCATCAGATACCCTCTTAATGTAGAGACAAGGCCCAAGAATGCTGGTCTCTGGTACACCAGAGAATCTTTGGAAACCACCACTAGTTCCAGTCATAGATGCAGATTCTATGCGGTTGTGACACACACATCCTCATTGACATCTTCTCTCTAACGTAGATTCTGTCCAATTAACCTGCCTATATCCATTGAAGGTATGCATTTCATTCCATTACATGCAGCCATTGTGGCAGAAGAGGTCATGAGTCCAGTCAATGTTGGAATCTTTATCCTTTGAGTTGCCTTAACAGCTCTACCTGTTGGTTTGTAGGCATTCCTATTTTGAGATCCTTACGGTTACAATCAGTAAAAATGAATTTCGGATGAATTATCACACTCAAGTGAAAGAGAATCACTTATGCAATTGGGGACTGTTGCTTCCTAAGGAGGGGCAATTGATCTAGGTAAAATCTCCAAAACAGAATTCTAGGATGGCCAAGATCTTGTCTTGCATTTTGTAGACTGACTTTGTCGGGTTGGTTGCGTCTGGAAGGCCGTTCCTTTGTTTTAAGAAAAAAAAAAATCTGTTTTGGCCAAGATGCAAAAAGCTGAAGAAATGGCCAAAATGACAATTTTTAGTCATCGCTAACTCTTTTTAAATGCCTGAAGCCAACTAATAATCACTGGAAGATGAACCTTCACATGAGGAATGTAAACCACTTTATCTTCTTCATTTTCTTCGCATTTTCACAAACATCTTATATGGCAAAGTAAGAGAGCAGGGCAGAGCATAGAGGGCAGTCTATCTTCATTCCCTCCGAGTAGAGATATCATCAGATGGCTTGGCATCACAACCTTCACACAAGCAACCGGCTCACAAGTTCAGGGAATCCACTCATCTCATGGGAGGCATGTCTTGATGGTAGCACACACTAGATACCATCTCAATGTTCACCCGAGGAAACATGTAGAAAGCTGTAATATTATATGCTCTTTCCAGAGTTATAAATAATAAAAATACCTGAATTTTTGTCCTGTTTCTATTCATTTCAAATGTTGCCTTTTCTCATGTGAGATGCTTATTTTACTCTTTTCATTCTATGCGAATGCTATGGCACATGTTTGATGTTGCTTGTCTATCTTCTACAACTGTTCGTTCCATGGGAAATGGTTAATCCTTTCCGTATTTGGTACCAGTCTAAAGGATTTCTTTGAATAACCTTTATTTGGCTTGAAACATTCTGTATGACTGATAATTACATGTCAAAAATGTGAGACAATTGAAGCATAAATATGATTTGCGTACAGGAAATGGCAATATTTGCTATAACAAATGTGCAAGAAGAAATGCTCGTCATGGAGTTCTTTTTCCCTCTCTTTTACACTTTAGCAGATGCATACACTGTTTTGTTTATTTGGTCAATGTTGTCATGGTTGTATATGTTTATTTTGTTGCATTGCATTGCATTTTTGTAATATAATTCCATATCGTATCGTTACAATCAATAACTTCTATTTCCTGTTCTTGTGTTCATGTCACACTAAATAGGGCATATGGCTCTGACTCAAATTCTGGCGGTGTTCTTTGTTGGAAAGCACTCAAATATGACCAGGAAAAGGTTTTGGACCAGAATCCCTTTGAACTTTCTAGGTCCTTATTTAATGTTTGTGTATTGATTTTAATTGGTTGTAGTTAGCCATATGGGTATATCTTGTTATTGAATTCATAATTATACGTGGTTGAAAAATCAGAGTGATTTTTAAATTTGATGTTTGTCTACTCAAGCTTGTAATTGCTTCTGAAAATTAATGTTCTTGTGATGCATGTTTCTATTTTTTGGGTGCAGCTGCAAAGGAGACAACCCCGAAGAAAATCTGGATTGCTTTTGTGGGTTGCGCCCTGTGCCAAGGCTAAAAGGGGGCACCAGACACAGTAGTTGTCAATGGAAATTTGGCAAAAAGATGGTAAGGTAACAATTAAGGATAAAGTATGCACACTTTTTTGATCTCTAGAACATGAGCTTTGCTTACAATTTGTAACCTGATATAAGTTCAGCAGCAAACAAAATTGTTAAAAAATTCTGATGCAGGGTAAACTGATCAAATTGCTTATAGCATCTCTATGATTTTCACAGGGATGAGTGCTATGGATGGCATAGCTGCAATACAATACCTTCTTAGAATGGGATCTGTTAAAAAAATTGAACTTAACTCATATGCAAGATTGAGATTACTAAACATAAGGGTGACTTCTCTTTGTGAGAAGTCGTGCAAAATCTTATTTCAAGTCCAAGTCCATGCATGTTGCAGTTGGATCTGAATCGGACTCATGTATCTGAAACCCAACTAACTGCATGGCTATGTGATTCTATTAATCACAAAAACTGCCTGGTTCTATGTTTGTATTGCTTTGGTTCTGATTTTCCATGTAGGCGTCCAGTTGTATTCTTATCTTGAACTAAGCTCATCTTAAACTGCACTGTTGGTGATTGCAAATTGGGACCCGTATGTTTTAAATATGGAAGCAGAAATTTTCAGGAATTTTTGTCAAAGAAGTTGCAGTCTGTCTAAAATTGCTTTCCAAGTTTTCTCTGTGAAAATGTTTTTCTTTACTAGGAAAGACTGGCTCAACAAAATTTTCTCGTGCAATTTGGAAACATGCCAAATTGGAAGTTTAAGCATACTCTATAAGGTTACCATCAAGCAAAATAATTATATTAAATATTATTGGTTAGATAATGCACACTGTTTTCGATGGTTAAGAAAGTAGGCCAATAAGGCTTGCATTACGGACCATGGCACTCCAAGTTCGTAATATCTTCTGGTCCTGAAGTTTTAACGCAAATTGTTACACTATAGAGGGCAGACTGTTTGGAGATTGTTTGTCTAAAATTATCCCAAATCACTTAAAAATGCAATGGTAGGTCTAGTTTGCTATTGAGATCAACAATGGACATGTTAATAAAATGGATTTTTCCTGGAAGGTCAGGTTTGGTAGTGCTCATTGAGTCATGCCATTTATTCCCTATGCCTGCCCAGAATAACGATAAATCAACCTAAAGGCTTAATGATATTTATTGCCAGGACATAAATACTGCATATTTTCTTTGGTTAGTATTGTAAAATTAAAAATTAGATTTCAAATATGCTTCTTATGATCTAATCACTTAGCAAACCCTGCAAACTTCTAGGCAGTTGGATAATACTTGCCCAACATTGTCAGCACCAGCAGTAGTTGCAATTTTTAAAAAGCCTGAGATAAAGTGGACCAATATTTCTATGAGAACAGATGCAGATGCACCTAAACACAACAGCTCAGAAATTGTTATCGAACGAGCCCTGGTGTGATCATATCTGTGTTAATGCTGCACTGGATCCCCAAAAAATCCTCGTTAAGCATGTTTGGACTGGAGTAATACTGGGATGAGTGACCTCTCTCAACGTTGTGTTGTATCGATTCACCTTTTAGAGGTAATGGGGGAACACAGGAATGTTAAAAGGGGATGCTTAGAAACACTCCAAAATACTGGGAATGATATTTGCATAAGAAAATAGCACGGGGCCATGGTCAGGAGAATAGGTAGATCAGAGATTGGAGATTGGGGCACATCCTTGTGGAACATAGTTGGTGAGTCGTAGTGGTGCTCCCTTTAGAAGAGCTCCAGCTGGAGCTCGAGCTCAAGTGTCTTAACAAAAATGGGCTCTCATTTGAGCCTCAAGCCTCACCAGCTCAAAATCAAACAATGCTGTAACAGCATAAAATTAACAGTGGATAATATGAAATGATCATAAAGCTGGACAATGGACAGACCTTAGGATCTGACAAAGTTTTATATTTTGGATGTTTTAATTGTCTTCATTTGTCATAAAAGAAGACGAGGGCCAAAGAATAGCAGTCTCCAGTGTAATAGAAAGTTCTAAAGGACACGGACTAACTCACTAAATTTTAACCTTTTAATAAACCCTCAATGCACAACTAAAAATGATCATGGCCTAACATTACACATTCTACATAAATCTAAGTTATGATGCAAGCCATGTGGGAAGCAAGTTCCATTTCAAATCCAGTTTGTGATGAAAGCCATGTGAGAAGTAAGTTTCATTTTGTCAGAGATACAAACACGATTATGATACTTGCCAGGTATATTACCCCACATGAATGATGGAGGCTGGATCACTACTTGCACTCCTTATTAGGGTCAGCATGGACCATAGTTATTTAAACAAGTGCGTATCAGCTAACACGGGAAGAAAATATTGATGAAAAATATTTGTTTTAGGACTGTAAACTGTGCCATCATAAGCATAAGTGGGAATATAATTGATCAACCAGAAACTGGTAAGAAAACCAATCCCTGTCAACCTTGTTTTTTTTAATAGAATAATACATAATGGGCTATAAGGCCCAAGTATAATTGTAGGACATATTTTGTATTTATTTGTATATAGGTGAACTTATGAAATGCAACTATATAGTGATTTGTGAGATAAAATCCAACTCGATCGAAAGGGTTGTAGTCCGACTAGTGAGGATGATGGTTGCTTATATCCATCTATTAGGGTACAAATCCCTCTAGGTACCCAACACGAAGAGTCAAACAGTTAAGGCCAAGATCGTGTCTTGGGTGACTTTGACGGCGTGGATGCCCCTTACTCATGGCTGCTTAGCTAAAGGAGCTTATTGATTTAGATGTACACTTACTCATCATTGTAATCTGCTATATGTTTATTTCCAAAATATAGGCTGAGATGTCGACATTCTATATAATTCAATGATTCCATGTAAATGCTCCTTGTTAAGGCATGCATGAAAAAAAATCCAACAATTACGATAGAGAATCATGGATGAAATAATGCCATATAAATAAAATTGTTGAAACAAGATTGCAAGCCAAATAAATGAACTTCATCAATAAATATCTACCAATTTAATCAGCTGCATGCAAAAGTTGACCGAGCTCAACATCTATGTGAGTGCGAGAGAATAAATAAAAATCAAGTAATCTTATGCTTCTCAACAAAACCATCGCAGACATCTACTTCAGGACTCACTTTTCTTAGTATTTCAATTAAGATTGTTGTAAAATAAAAGTTTTAGAGGGTTATTTTTAATGAAAATAGAATTCGGAAAACCTTTCTTCTATACATTTTAAACCGCAACGCGAGGAATAACACACTAAGCTATGAAAATGATGTTGGGTTGAACCAAATAAAAATAGACATTAAAAAGTACACGTTTTGTCTTTTTACTTTTTACTTTTGTAATCGAGAGTCGGTTATTTATCAAAGGTAGCTGAACGGTATTTGCATCAAAATGCAATACATCTATTCATATATATTTAATTAAGCTGTTTAATTGAACTTAAAATAATAAAATAAGATTAAATTAATATTCTAATTTCAGATCGATAAATGATAGAGAGGGTTTAAAAAAGTATCGTAATTTTCATGTTGTTGATTCCCTTGTCTTGGAATTCTTTTCCAAAGTCTGCAACTCCAATGCATGTTCAACAGAAAATTCTTCTTCACTGAGCAATATTTAAAGCTTAAGGAAAATAAGTGAGTTATTGGGAGAATGTGGTAAACTAGAAATAGTAGAGTGCACCAAAAGTTATCTATGGAGAAATGTTAGCTTCAACAATAAATACTCTTAATGATTGTGTGAATAAACATTCAATATATTTATGTGAGTAATTACTAGATACTTTTATATGTGAAATGAACTACCACACTTGTGTATTTGGAGATAAAATTTGAATTTAAATTGAAACAATAAAAAAGCTCAAGTCGCCCTCCCACATGGTCCAAAAAGAGGGAAACGGATAAATATAAATACAATTGACTTAAAGGGGTCACACAAAGGGTCTATGATGTGAGATGAAGGTAAGAGAGAACTTCTAAAATAGGATGGGATGCACTAAAGCATGCATAAGATAGATGAGAAATATTAGCATGGTGGAAGTCAACAATAGGACTCTTATTGCCCAATTTAAAACCAAATTGGCTAATATAAAACAAACATGCTAAATTAACATAATTTATCACTAAATAATGTCACGAGACCATTTTTAGATGTCTATCTAGTCTACTTTGATATGTGTGTGTGTGTGCATATATATTGACATATAACAAGTGGAGGGTGGATACAATTTTTTGCACTCCTAAAGCCCCTACAACAATTTCAGTGCCCCTATAGACCTAAAAAAGGACGTGAATGTGGATAAATGCCCAAACAATCAATGACATGTTGAAATAAATAAAGGGAAAACTGAAATTGATAGACTTGGTTTTGATTGCTGGTTTGCTAGCGACACCAATGTGTCTTTAACATCTTTGACTCTATGTGAGTGTTCTTGTGAGTTGTATGAGAAAATGCATCTCATGCATAGATAAGTGTTTACAATAATGGCTCGTTGAAAATTACGAGGGTGCCCCGGTATGAGTTCTATTTATCTCCAAATCTGTGTCAAGTAAGATCTCATTTATTTTTGAGTTCAACTTTTAACGACAAAAAATCTAAGTTAAGAAAATGTGATGTAAAATAAAAGAGAGTAGTATTAGAGAATGTTCTAGAAATGTCCTCATGATGAGAACAAGTATCATTTGCTTAATTTGTCACTCTCACATGTAGGAGTAAATAATGTGGAAATGTTATAAGTATTGGAGTATAGAGATGAGAATAAATATAAGCTTTTCCTCCCTTTTGAGATGTGGGATAAACTTGTGAAACACATATGTCAAAAGAATAGATTACACACATCAAGATAGGAAATAAAAATAATGATATCAAGTATAATAAGATGTCATCTTAAAATCTTGTCATAGATAATTTTTTGCACATGGGCATGTACTGTAATCTATATAAGCACAAGTATATGATGCCTCATTTAGGCAAAGTATAAGCAACATAAGCACAATAGCAATGTGCTCCTCATAGGCAACATGTAATCAATGAAGCACAATGTATCATGCCCCAATACAAGTAATGCACCCAAAAATATATAAATATAAAGCACGCACAAGGAGACTTGCCTCCCAATCATATAGACAAACAATGATAAACATTTGTATGATATAAATCATGGAAAATAAGAAAAGTTGTGCATGTTATAAATCATGACACCATTCATTTGTTAATGCAAAGTAAACAAGACAAACAAGGAAGAGACACTAAGCATAAAGTAAACATGCAACATGCAAAGTGAGTAGGGAAAACAACATAACGCATATAGTGAGCAGTGTCACACATGCAAGGTAAATTTTAAGAGCCTCTATCGAAAAACCTCTTGGACTTATTTAGTGAATATATGGGAAACCGTTTTGCAAGCATGATGAATTCGATATGTGTGGTGACGAATCCATTGGGAGGGGACAAAAGATATCTAGGTTTTTTTGTTTTTCCGTACAACCGTTCGACATCATCGAAAAAGGGACGCCGAACAGTGCCGCCAAATAGTGTTGTCGAATGGAACTGCCGAACGACGATGCCAAATAGCTGTGCCGAATAGTGCTGTCGAATGGTACTGTAGAACGGTGTTGCCGAACGAAATTGCTGAACGACAATGTCAAACCGTTGTGTCAGACAGTGCTGTTGGGTAGAATGTCCGACCGGTATTGTCAGACGATGCTGTCGGGCTGCATGCCCTATCGGTGTTGTCGGACGGTGATGCCGTCTTGGAGTTGCCAGTCGGTGTGGCCGGTCAGTGTGGAGGCTATTTAGATGCATGTTGCTTGTTCGGTGCAACCGGGAATCCGTGCTACCAGTGTGCTAACCAGTTTTGCTGGTTAATGCCTTGGTTGTCACCCTATGCTTATAAATACCCCCCTGTGCCCTCATTATAACCATTTTTTAGAATATTTTTCTCATCCCCCCTCATTTTCTACAGTGATTAACCTACCATAGACTCACCAACCGCACAACGATTCACCTACTCCCGTAACCAGCCACATCCACGATCCACCTACTTCAGAGTCCAACGCAACGGATTTGACAAAAAAATACGTTTTCAAGAATTTGTTATGCCCCAATATGAAATAGACACTAGGTTGCTGAAATCGCTAATGTCTTTCTATGATACTAGCGAGATGAGGTTCAAAATGAACATCGACTCCATATTAATCTTGTTTGGTACCCTCGCTGTAGATATTCATAATTTGACAGGGCTTCCGTTCCACAACGCCAAACCTGTAACTCCAAAAGCAATGTTGACAAGAAATATTTGGAGTCAACTTTCAACTTGCAAGTCAATTGAACCGATAGGTAAATTTATTTTTCATATTTAAAATTCAAGATTTGTAATTTGTCATCCTTTTGATTCGTTCATATTTTTTCACTTTCATCAGATAGTCGAAAAAAGAGCCTCCACATTGATGACGTTTCTGACCCATTTCTAAAAGCAATGGTTCAATTTTTCTTTGTAAGAATATTATAATAGGGAAGACCAACAAACATTCCCTTTTGGGCTATTGTTTACATTCTTTGTACTTTTTCGAGTTTGAAGTATCACTGGTGTACCTTTATTTTTTTTCTAAGATTAGGTTAGAATTGAATTATCCTTGTACCAATCTTAGTTCCACAATTTATTGTTCCAATTTCATTATGGCCTTGTACTATGAGGCCTTATATGACCTTCAAAAAACTGTGATTCCAACTATGTTACACCCAAAAATGAGCACAACTGCTGTCTGTTGATGAGTATGAGGTTAGTTTACCGTTCAAATGAATCACATGAATGGTTTAGTTTATAAATTATTACAAATTTGAAGCTTAATATTACTTTGTTTATTACAAGTAAGATTTCATGCCTTTATGAGATGAAAACACCTTGCTTTAAAAGCACATCGTGCACCTGAAAGATCTGGAGATTCTGAGTCTGCAGAATCATCCTTCCATTCTTTTTGTATTTTGAAACATCCAAGAGTTTCTTTCGGATCATCTCCACATGCAAGTTTCTATCTAGAACTTTCAATAATAAATGCATAATGAAATTTTAACTTTCAAGTTTGCATTATCTTATTTATTTGTTTGATTTTTGCAGTTGACTTGTAATCGATTGAGGTTGGCCTTGAACAACCTCAACAAACCCCAACATTTCATCTACTGGTGTCTTCTTGACCCTCTAATCAAAGTATTTTACATTTCATGTTTTGGTTTTTTAGTTGAAGTTTCTTATATTATAGATTTTATTGACTAGAAGATTGCCTATTGCAGATCAAACCACCCCATCACTCTGAATATGACATGTAGATTAGAGGACATACTTTCTTCAACAAGTACTAAATCTTTAATTTTCAAATTAGCATTGAGTTGTTTTTTTAAATCTGCGCTTTTTATAATATAATTTATATTTATAGGGCACCCTCAATCTTTGAGGGAAAGCATGCCGCCACCGCTGCCATTGAACCCAATTCACAGAAGGGGAAAGAATATTTCATCCTAACACCTAGCAGAGGAACACTGCAATTGTTAGGTTCCAACTTTCCAAATTTATTTATCAGAGGTCTCTCTAGTGCGCAGGTATTGACCTGTTTGTAGCAAATTGATCTTGACGAGGAATATATGGGGATTGAAAGTGGAGAACTCGGTGGTAGTGCTTTCAATCCCTAAGATTTTATTTAGGGGTCATATGTAACTGCTCAGGGGGAACCTTGTACTTCTTCACCCCCACCCTATCAACTAATGTTGATTTCCCTGACAATGACATGACTACTTTTCCATTAAACAATTTATTATTAGAAAGTGTTATTTCAAATCTTAAGGAGGGAGTTATAAATGAGTTGAAAAATGTATCAATTTGAGAGTTTTGAGCAAAACCATTGATAAAAGAAATAAGTGTTCGTTATCACCACTCCTAGAGAGATTTTATTTTTTCATTAGTTCAATATGAACCGACAAAGATTGATACTTTGTTTGGTCAAGCTAAATTTGGGTCCGTATTTGTTTCTAATAGTTACGATGATAATATTTTGAGTATTGTGTTAAACAGGTTAGAGAATTTGAATGTCGAAGTCCAAATACATTTTAATAAATGGGCAAAAGACACCGACCTTGTTATTGCAAATACCAAGAAGGAAAAAGTTTTGGTAATGCATCATCATTTTTATCAAATATCACGTCATAGTTATTCTAGTTCGTATCTAATTAAATTTCATTTGTAATTGCAGGTAAAATATGAGAATCTGAAAAAGAAAGCCGAGGTCCTCAATGTGCATTTGAAAAATGCATGAAAAACTTTATATTTTGTCATTCAATTTAAAGAGAAGCTTGTTCTGTTAAATAAATAGAACACACTCAGAAAAATTATTAAGGAGCAAGGATGGGACCCCAATGCTTTATTGAAGTAGAAAACATATGCTTATCTAAGTCTACTTTTCGAAGGTGATGTTATGAAAGAAGAAAAATAAAATCTTGCTCATATTACTTCTGTTGCAGAGGATCTTGAAAGGGTAGGGATACTGAAAAAAAACACAGAGGAAGGGCAAATAGGGATTTGTAAAGATGTCGGTAACAATGTGGATGATGGGAGTGACAAAGTGGTTGAACAGTGAGGTGTCTTTACAAAAAAATTGATATTTTCTGATATTGCAAACTCATTATTATATTTGAATAAATAATCTTATGTTTAAAAAAAAAATGAAATGACAATTTTAAGTTTGAATTTGAAAAGATCAGTTTATTAAGTTTCAATTAATCTTGTTTTATCGAGTTATGTTTTATTTATCATCTTGCATGCATATTTTGTGTTGATATAGTTCAATAAATATAGTGATGTGGACTGCAATTAATTTTTCTATGGATTTGGACTGAACATGAATTTTTTGATGTTGCAAACTCATTATTATATTTGAAAAGATAATATTATGTTTAAAAAAAAATAGTTTTAAATGACAATCTTAAGTTTGAATATACAAATATTAGTTTATTAAGTTTCAATTACTCTTATTTTACTGAGTTATGGTTCATTTATTATCTTACGTGCATATTCTGAGTTGATATATTTCAAATAACATGGTGATGTAGACCCTAATTTTTTTTCTATGGATTTGGACTGAGCATGAATTTAAATTTGATGTGCTTTTGTCTTATTCAATTGTTATAATTGTTTTAGATAATGAAAAAATTGTAGTTATTATGGATGTATAATCCAAGTAATAATTATGGTTTGTTTATGGTCAATCGTCAATGAAAACTTCATTGGTCTATTTGACAACAACTAAGTAAAACATTTATTTTTTTGCATGAGAATCTAATCCAATTCAATGATGAAGGTTTTTCTTAAGTTGTTCTACACTTGAATCTTCATGAGTTTATTTTTTATTTTTTCAATTTGATCATGTTGTTCAATAGACTCGTCGTCTTCTATCACCTTGGTATTTGACTTCAATATTCATATTTTTAAGCTACAAATTAAGGTTAAAACTACTAATATGGTGCTACAATATCAAATTTTTATTTTTTTCAAAACTAATAAAAATATGTATTTAACAATACAATTTTATAAAAAATACAAAAATATTGATTCATTTGAAATTTTGAATAACCAGTTAAATAGAAGGGAAAGTTGTAAGATGAATGGAATACATATTTCAAACAACAATGCTATCAACAATTTTAATGAATTTAGTATTTGAAATGTTTTACAATATAAAAAATGATTTGAAATTAGATTTAAGAATATGATAATTGCAATAAATTTACAACTAAAACTCAGGGAGTTGAAATAATCCTACACAAACCTGCTCATCGTAAGTGACATTTGCATTTGATGTGTCAGTGACATATTTAGTGTCAATATTTACATCCTCTCTATTGGTCACTATATTACTGATGTCTCTTCTTTCAGTGAGAGAGCTCCATGTTGCAAGAGCCCTTTCATAAGGAAACATATCCAAAGCATATTGTGAAACATACAATCTCAAACATATATTTAAATTTTTGTCCAATTTGTTTTGAAGTTTTGACTTAATGAAATATAATGCACTGAATACTCTTTCATCTTCTACTGAGCTCAAAATCATTGTTTGACAAAATTCATATAATCAAAATCTACAATGTTAAATTTATATATTTGGTTTTATTTATTAGTAGAGAACTATATATATTTGGCCTTTATATGAGATTGCATAACTTTGTTAAATTGAACTTTGATTGATCCCTATTTCTCAACAAGATGTTTTTGACGTTTTTTTATTTTTTTACATTTGTATGCATGCATTTTTATAGATTTTTCTATGTTATTATTTTTTTATCTGTGTGCTTCACCGTCACATATTTTTTCACAATGTTTCTCAATTGTGTCCAACTTGAGTTGTATTTTATGTTCCTTTCTTAGTTTCTATCTACATATTGTACATCTGCATTTTGTTAGAGTATCATTCCTCTTTTTAGGTTATACAAATTCAATGAAGGGTAATTTCATTGCCTAGTCCACCGTAAAGGACCTTCCAATTATCCATCTAATTCTCTTCCTTTGCAAAGATTTTTGAGTGGAGTTTTCAGTTGAACTTGGTGTTTGATGAGAACCAACAATTTTTTTTTGGCAGTTAAGTTTCATGATCATTGTAATAAAAAACTAGAGAAGCATCTTTGATTGGTGGCATGCCATCATCAATATAATTTGCAGGGGGTGACATGTTATTTTGATTAATTCTTTCTTGTGAAATATAATCTTGATCAGTGAAGATTTCTGCATATAAAATTGTTTTGATATTAGTCAGCAATTAAAATTAAATTCAACATAAACTAAAAAAATAATAAGTACATTTATTTTGAGTGCATTGTGGTTGTGTGAGCTTTTTTTATTGTCTTTTGCTCGATTTTCTTGATAATTGGCTCGTTCTTTTAGCATTTCCACTATATGTCATGACGGGCAAGGATGTTACAATTTAGTTTTAATGTGAGTCTAAAATGTCACCATCCATTTCCACACCATTCGATTGCATACAAGAGGCTGCCATCTAGTTGTAGTCGGTTGGTTTAGAGCACGGATGCCACCATTCGATTTAGCCAACCAGTTTCAACACGGACGTTACCATTCGATTCTGCCATTCAGTTGCAACGTAGATGCTACCATTCAGTTCTACCATTCGATGGAAGTGTAGATTATACCATCATTTTTAGCCAGTCAGTCGCAACTTAAATGTTATTGTTTGATTACATCCGTTTAATTGCGGTGTAAATTCTATCATTTCATTTCAGTTTCTTGCCTGTTGGGTGTTTGTTTTATATTGTGAGACGATTGCCAAAAGTATATTTTGATGGTTACCCATGGTAACACACACACACACACACACACATATGGTGAATTGAATGGTTAATTATGAAATTATTGTAAACAGTTGGCGAGGTAACCCCTAAAATAATTTACATTCCAAAATTTTATGTGATCTAGACCTATGTAGTGACCCTAAAAAATTGCCAATTTTTTTTCAAAAATTAAAATATTCATGAATTAACAAATATTTGCTATTAAAATTTACTTTGCATATAGGGTGCATAAAGAAGGCACATAGAGTACATAAGAAATACATCAACCAATGTCATGCAAATAATATACAAAAGTAATCATGGGATATATACTAAGCACAGTACAAGCAATGTCATGCCCAAAGTACACAGAGAAAACATGACAAGCATGTCACATGCAAAGTAACCATTAACATTAATGAAGTCACACAGAGTAAACAATGACAACATACCAAATACATATAATACATAGAGCATGTAGAAATAAGTAGAATACATATCAAGCACAAAGCAACTAGGGAAGACACACTAAACAATAAACAAATAACAAAAACATATAATAAATACTGGAATCAAAGCCATATAGAATAAAAAAGTATCCATATAGCCAAACAAAAAACAACATTGTGGTCATAACAAGTACGTTAAGAATATGAGTATGCATGGAAACACTAAACACATAAAGATGCATGCAATAGGGAAAATGGACCATAATATATAAGATCACATGAGAGATCAATATGACAAAGGAAATCACAAAATATACACCTTTAAGTGTCCCAAGAGCGAGCATAGAAGGTGCTCCCAATAAACTATGAATCCATAATCATATGTATGTCCCTGTTGCATTTAAATATTGCATCTATCTTGAAAATATCATCAGTAACATGTGCATATAAAATAGATGCAAAATAATCTTTATCAATAGGTGAATAATCATTAATAGTATAGTGCATATCATAGTCATAATATGTCAACTATGTATAAAGTAAAACTCAATGATATATGGAAAATGAGACTTTAGAAGACATGACAATCATGGGATACATATATAAATTAATATGCATGTAATAGTAAACAAAATATAACACTATTATAACGCCTCTCATGTTGATAATCTATTCCTCAGTCATTTTCAGTTAATTATTGTATTTAATATGTTTGACTAACCCTTGTTGCATTTGATTATTTGAATCAATTGCTTCCTTACATGAATTTCCTCATGCTGTGAAGCACATTTAAGACATTTTAGTTAAAAACTAGATTTATTCAAATAAATGAAGTTAAATTAAAAAAAAAATTGATTATAGATTCAAATATCTGGTTATTAAGTGCATAACGTCTCTAGGAACGCTAGGGGTACTAGTTGGTAGATTTTAGGATAATATAGGTGGTTATGCAACTTTTTGAAGTGTGGATTGAGATTTGTAAGATTCCACAAGGACTTGTAAGAAGATTTTTTGACCTTTTAAGACGAGTACAAGGTTGGGTTTACTTGTGTAAGTAAACCCACAGGGCCTTGTAATAAAATCAAAGACTTTTGTAAGAATGAGTACCCCTTCATCAATAAATGTTGGTGAAAATTTTGTGAAGAGGAATTTTCTTTATTTTCCAACTTTTTGTCTCATTTGAAGGTTCATCATTCTTGATGGGAGCTTGTTTAAGAATATGACTTGTAGAGAAGATTGAAAAGAAAGAAGGTAAGCCTCTTGTGGTTTTTATCTCTTAATATTTATTATTTTTTTTATTGCGTTTAAGAAATTTTATAAAAAAAAAAAAAAAATTATAAGAAATTTAATATTGCAGAATTTCCATTTTGTTTTCATAAAAATGCTCAAAATATAGATGTATTGTGATATAGATACACACACACCCCCACCCACCCATACTCACACTCACACACACAAAATAAAAATGAGTTATATGCATGTATAAAAATTGAAATGAGTTAAACATATATGTATATTTAACTCATTTCAATTACACACACATATAATTGAAATAAGTTACACACACACACACACATAAGTAATTTAAATGAGTTATATATATGAATATATAATTGATTTCAATTACTTACACACACACACACACACACAATTGAAATTTGTAAAAATAGGCTGGCTTTTTATCATATCAAATAAAAATTACATATGTGCAATTGAAATGAGTTATACGTGTGTGTGTGTAATTTTATTTTTATATAAATGCTTAAAATATAGATGTATTGTGATATGGATACACATATTGAGATTTTTTTATTAAATATATGTATGTATAACTCCTTTCAATTACTTTCTATATATATATATATATATATATATATATATATATATATATATATATATATATATAGAAAGTAATTGAAAGGAGTTATACATACATATATTTAATAAAAAAATCTCAATATGTGTATCCATATCACAATACATCTATATTTTAAGCATTTATATAAAAATAAAATTACACACACGCATAACTCATTTCAATTGCACATATGTAATTTTTATTTGATATGATAAAAAGCCAGCCTATTTTTACAAATATATATATATATATATATATATATATATATATATATATATATATATATATATATATATATATATATATATATATACATACATATATATATACATACATACATACATATATATATATATATATACATACATATATATACATATATGTATATATATATATATATATATACATATATATATATATACATATATACATATATATACATATATATATATATATATATATATATATATATATATATATATAAGTAACTGAAAGGAGTTATACATATATACATATATTTGATAAAAAAATCTCTATATGTATAACTCATTTGAATTACTTGTATATATATATATAATTGAAATGAGTTATACATACATACATACATTTAATAAAAAAATCTCAATATTTATAACTCATTTGAATTACTTATGTATATACATATAAATTAATTGAAAGGAGTTGTACATACATACATATATTTAATAAAAAAATTTCAATATGTGTATTCATATCACAATACATCTATATTTTAAGCATTTACATAAAAATAAAATTACACACACATGTATAACTCATTTTAATTACACATGTAATTTTTTATTTGATATGGTAAAAAGTCTAATTTTATAGGGACCAGAAACCAGAGTATTTATAAAAGTGCAGTAAATAGGAGCAAGTCTCATGGGTTGAAATATAAAAGATAAAAAATAGCACTAGTAGCTAACTAACCATGAGAGGGAAAAACAAAAGGAAAGTAAATAGAAAAACTATTATAGGAGGGGGGATTCCTCCCTAGGTACCTTCTCATCCTCGATCACCTTCTTCTACATGACCTATTTGTTCTTTGTGGTTTTGTCCTTAGTTCTATTTTGAGGCGTTCTACATCCTCCTTAGGCAAGATCATTTTGGGTCTCTTTTGCATCTATTCTTTCACAGGGGTCTTCTTGGTGGGAGTTATTCAGGGGAGCTTAAGCGAAGAAGTCTCTACCTCTACAATATGTTACTTCAAGGGGGTTCCTTTTGCCTTTTCTATTTGAGTGATCAATCAAATAATTTTGGAAACTTCCTTGTTTATGGCATTCCAATCCTAAATTAAACCTGTTAAACACATCCCTACCTCATAAAGTTTGTTATTAAATCTTTTCAACTGATCCTTGTTGGTTTTGATTTTATATTCCAAGGGGGTCTTTCCTTTCCCTACCACTTTTCCTGAGGTTCCTTCATCTAGCAAGAGTGGTTTAGGTTCAAAAATAAAGATTTTCAAGGGAGGATCTCTAATAGATCTTTTGAAATTGGGGCTAACATGGGAAAAAACTAGTTATTGGGTAGTGGGACCCTGAGGTAGGATCTTCCTCAGGGGAGTCCTCCTTAGCGGAAGACCCTTCCATCATAACCTTCTTACCTCAAAGGGTCTTCCCATGTTTTACCATTAATAGGATAAGGCCCTAGTGTATGATGGGATTAACTTTGTTGATTTGGTGTGCGAGAGCAATGCTCTCTAGGGATTTCAGGAAGTTATAAGTAAGGCTGATTTTATAACCCTTAAAATGGTTCAGAAAGAGAGTGATGGGAAAAATAAGGGTATAATTACCTTAAAACGTAAGATACTTCATTATTTGTAATCAAATTTTAGACCATTGATGTAGAAGCTCTGAGTGAGGAAACCCCTTTTTATTTGTCTCAATAAACTCATTTGTTTAAAAAACCTTTGTAGGAATTCTTGTTTTTTTATTGATATTTGTATGCTTTTATTCCTTCACATGACATCCCTTTGGTTTCCCCAATAAGCTCCTCTATTACCAAAATTCTAACACCTCTTACTTCCACAACCCTCTTATTCTATGCTGTAGTGATTTTTTTTGATAAGTCAGCATCATGGTCATTTATCCTTAGCATAAATTCTGTGAGGCCTCCTCTACGAAGCTTCTTCCACACCTTATTCATGTTTCTAACTTTCAAGCAGGAAGTTAGTTCAAGATGGTCCCTATCTCCACCCATCTCAATAGTATCCTGAGAGCTGAAGATAGAATTTGGCAAACCCTGATAAGGCTTAGAGCTAATGGATTGAAATAAATTTGCATTACACAATTTCTCTCACTGTTTGTAATTAATTATCCTCATGGTAGAATGTTGGCGAGTCATAATTTTTCAAATCTTTCACTTGAAAAGTGAAGTTCGTGCATGTGACAATCATGTCATCATCCTATCCTGAAGTGACTTCATTTTGAATAACTGACATGACATTTTCAATAATTAAAATGACATATATAATTGAAATGAGTTATACATATATGTAATTTAAAATGTGTAACTCATTTTAATTACACATATGTATGTGAAATGACTTATAAATACATACATAATTCAAATGAATTATATATATAATTGAAATGAGTTATACATACATACATACATATATACTCATTCATATGTATGTATCACTCATTTCAATTACATATACATATGTATAACTCATTTCAATTATTTATACACACACATACACATATATAATTCATTTTAATTATTCATATATACGTATGTATGTATATATGTGTTTAACCCTAATTTGATTAAGAGGTTATTCTAATTGGGTAGATAGAGTTAATAATATCAAAATAATAGGGCACACGGATGAATATTAGATCTAAAATAAACTAATTAATGTGTTAAACTCAGATATATCATATGTTGAATTTATAAAGTTCAGATAAGCTATTGATGGAAAGTACAACCCAAATGACATAAAAGAAAATAATTATTTGTTTTTGATGCTAATACAATGTTGGATTTGGTACATATGAGAAACAAACATGAAGATAATTTTAGATCAATTTTCAGACTCTGTATTTGGTGCCTCTAGGTCTCTAGACACTTGTGTCCATCTAAGATAGTTATGTTGATGCTAGTATCATAGATCAATGCTAATGTCCTATATGGAATATGTGATCAAATAGGATGTGACCCCCTAGATGCTTCTGGGTTTAACTTTGCCTTAATTTTAGTATATTCAGATATGGGTCATGCAATTTTACTCTTAGTGAAATGACAAAACCCTACCTTTGCATCTTCAATGTGACCTTGAATAAAAATAGGTTAGTGGTCACATGGTGTTGAACTGACTTGAAATGACCCCACTATCAAAGGATGTTTCCTATATAGCAAATAATCCAAAAATAAGGCCTTAGACTCATGTAGTTATCCCCTACATGTTGGTTTGTGTGTGAATCATGCAATGTATAAAGTAAGTAAAATAATGATCTAGCTTATAACTTGACAAATATGACTTTATGACTAATCCTTTAGTAATTCAGATGTGTAGCTAGGTTTTCCCTTTGATTGATATTAGAATAGGGTAGAATAGAAATTTTTTTATCAACTTGAGTGCTTCTTGAGTGCTCTTTTGGTTTGATTTCTAGGTTTCATAGGTGGTGAATGAATGATGGTTGATATTGTATTTATACCAATCTTATCAGGAGATAACTAACATTAAATCACTTATGCTAACCATTGTAAAACATTTCATTTGTAAATTAGATGACTTTAGAGCACTAGACACTTGTGTCAGTCTAGGACAATAATATTGATGCTACTATTTGACCTGAATGTTAGTGTTTAGGGAGAAGGAGAGCAAACATAGGCATAGAACTTTTAGAAGTATAATATAAGTATATTTTAAACATTATAGGAAAGATGGGATGTCTATGTCATCAATATAAGACTAGTAAGGCTAAGAGATAGGCCAAGGGACACAAGATAAAGTAGATACGAGGCTTGTAGAAGCAAGTCATGTGGAACCAAGAGGAACATCTAGGGTCATGAGTTTGATAAGTGTATAAAATAGAGGTGTTACATAATCATAAAACATCATCTACATTTACCACCCCTTTAATCTATTAATGAAATTTCTAGTTTAAAGGAAAGGAATAAGTACATGTTGCTTGAGTTGAATTTGAGTGCTTTGTTAGATTTGGGTTTGAGTGCTTTGTAGGAGATTGACTTACAACCAAGAGCATTTTATAGTGTATAATTAATCCATATATTCTATGTTAAAATTATTTGAAATAGATAAAAACTGAAAGAACAAGGTTTAGGAGTACACTTGTGTGTCAATGGAATCACCTTGCCTATTGACAAGTTGTTTTTGTAAAATATGTATCATCATAAAGCTCTAAAATTGAGATTAGTTTAAATATGGATAATTATTTAAAGTGAATATATCTAAGGAGATAGAGAGAGGTTGGAAGGCACATGCCCCCAACTTTGGAGTAAAAATGAGTTACCACCTAGCAGTTGAGATTAACTCAACCATACAACCCATGATACTTATAAGCTGGTGAATTTAGATGATCAAGTCCAAACTAAAAAGTTTGGAAAGATTTAGTGATTTAATCACTCCAACCATTATAAAAGGTGAACCAACTACTATAGTAGATTAACTCGCTAAAGTTTGTAAAAGTCTGTTTGGTATCAGTATATGCAATAATTTTAGAATTTAAATTCGATTTGGATTTTGAAATATTAGGTACATGTTGCATATCATATGTAACTTATATTTGTTTCATGTTAAAACTATGTAGTAATGGTACCATGTATATAATTTTGCCACAAATGTGTATCAGAATCATATAATTGTGTGCTTTGACCAATTCAAAAAACTATGTAAATATGAAGGACATGCTTCCAAAGCATACCCCCACTATATATGGATAAATATAAAACTTATATAAGTATAAATGTGGAGGACATATTTCCAAAACATGCCCCCACTATAAACTAGAGATGCTAAAAATAGAGTAGGTGTGGAGAACATGCTTTCAAATCATGCCCCCACTAAATTTGTTAATTATAAGTACCATATTGAATGAATGTGGAGAACATGCTTCTAAAGTATGCTCCCACTAAATTTGAAACTATGAATGTGTGAAATCCATGTCATCATGACATGCCCCCACTGAATTTACAAACTGATGTAAGTACCATATACTATGTGAGTGTGGAGAAAATGCTTTCAAAGCATGCCCCCATTATAATCTAAATACTATGAAAAATGTGGAAGCCATGTCACAATGACATGCCCCAATTAATATGATCCCCATTTGAGGTGAAATAAAAACAATACTTGGTAGTTACTCACCTCAAAAGGGTAAGACAACTCTAAATCTATGAATGTAACCATGTAGCATATAGAAGGAAATATGTCTAATTAGATGTAAAATTGAAGCACATAGAACTGATGTGATCACATGTAAGCCTAAGATGCATGATAAAGATCATGGAAAAGTATAGATAGTAATAGTGTAAGCTCAATAAAAAAATAATCACACACATAAGATCACTCAAAAGCAAGTCAAAAAGCAATGGTCTAAGGCGACCACAAATAAGAGGAATGTTCAAATGCTGTGAAGTTAAATGGACATGACTTAGTCAAATGTTCAAAAAAACATGGAATAACATATTCAAATGCCCAAGAAAGAAAACATAGGCACATGGTTTGAATACAATAGAGCATATACAAATGTTTAAAAAAGCAAGGAAATGGTAAGGAAAAACACTTAAGGAAGTGCATAAAATAAAAGTATAAGCAACCAACATAAACATGTCATAGTGTCCCATGGATAGATTATGTTAATAAAAAATGTGAAGTATATAACATATCAAGTACCTTATGTAATATAAAATCATGGATAATAGGCATGTGTAAGTAAGTACATATGTAAGCTCAAACATGATAGTGTAAAGTGATCATTGAATCATATAACCTATGTGTATCAAGATCATATAATATGGATGCCCCCAATGTTCTGATGACATGAGTAGAAAGAAGGCCTGACACCCAAATATATCATGTATATATGTATTTTTGTGTATGTGTATGTATATGTAGGAGTAAATGATATGCTAGTCATCAACATAGAACTAACACATAAATGCCAATGAGCCAATATAATATGTAGGTGCTGAAAATGTTTTTATTTTTTTGAGTGTTTTTTTATTACATAATATACTTATGCAAGTGCATTATGTTCATTGGGATTTTTAAAGACTTTCCTTCAAGTGTAGCAAGATGGTATATGCCCTAACTTTTATACAACTATAAATGGACCCAACCAATTTGGTTTGAAATTTTATTTCTTGTATTTTTCTACATTGGAGTTCTTTTGATTTTATTTTAGTAATAGGTCATCCATATCAAAGTTGTGCACATGTCCTAACTTTAATATGACTTGGTAAAGATGTCATAATTTATTGGTTAACCTTTTGAAAATTTGCAATATAAAATGAAGGCAAAGAAGGATTACTACCCTTAATAAGAGAAGTATTATTTTGAAATGTAGGAATAGAAGGGAATTTAATCAATGAACTTGAAGGAACATACCATTTATTAATGATTTATAGATCCTCCATGATTTCCTTATGGAGTTGAAAAAAATTGTCATGATCAAATGAAAGTATCTTATCTCCATGGGGGATAAATTTTGGTATAGAAATCAAGGGAATATGCTTTGGATCCTCCTTGGGATGAATCACATCATGTATTGAAAGGATGGGATCATGGACCTGATTAAAGGGATAGCAACTACCACCATTTAATGTTTTTATATTGTTGCCTTAACACTTGGAGGAATGCAAGAGTAATGGATTTTGATCCTTCCTTGGAGATATTGTTTAAGGGTTTCATAGTCATAATCATCAAAGAAATCAATTCCATACATCATAAAAGAGACAAAGAACAAAAAAATTAGGATAAGGTAGGAGATAAACATCTAAAAGAGAATGCTTATGCAACAATGATGTTCAAATATCAGATCCACCAAATGTTTAACCTTAATTTGGATAAGAGGCTATCCTATTTGGTTAGATAGGGTTAAGGTTATAAAAATGATATTGAATAAGGATGAATATCATGTTATAGGTACAATCACTGAGAGGGGGGTGAATCAGTGAGCCCAAATAATTCAACTTCAATTTCAACCACTTTCAAGTTCTTAATCAATTACCATAACATTCATGAAGCATACACATAATTCATAGAAATGAGCAAGAGAGACAATGCAATATCAATCACATAACACATGATATATGTGCGAAACCCTCTTGGGAGAGAAAACCCATTGAAACTTGTAATTGGACTACTATCCTATAATAACAATAACCAGCTTAGATTAGCTCCAATTGATCAAGGAATTATAATCCCTATTTATTGAGACTATAATCTTATAAGGTGATATAACACTTATCTAACTAAGCTGTAACAATAACTAGACTTTTAGAAAGTTTCACCTTGCAAAGAGGCTACAACCCCCTTAGATGCTGAGCTGACATAACAAAACCTATGAACACA
The DNA here is from genome assembly GCA_037957365.1 of Torreya grandis. Taxonomy (NCBI): domain Eukaryota; kingdom Viridiplantae; phylum Streptophyta; class Pinopsida; order Cupressales; family Taxaceae; genus Torreya; species Torreya grandis. The sequence goes on along the minus strand of JARHVA010001000.1, from coordinate 540,179 downwards.
TCTACCTATGAATTGATATCTTCAACACCTGATGATGGACCTCTGATTATCACTCTTCACCTTCACTCATACTTAAATAACAAGAGCACTATTTTTATAATAGAATTATGACCTAAGGTCATACAAATAATCCTCAATCTATTATTCTCTTCAACTCATCTACATGGAACTCGAGGTGTAAATATTATTGGTTATGGATCTTAAATAGTTTTTCAAGGTAAGAATAAATAGTTAGACTCTAATAAGATGACTTGTCACTTTTTAGTCAATCACAATGGGCAATTTTAAGAGCTCAAGGGTGAATCATCAATCTAGACAAAAGTCCTACACCACGTTGATCAAGACTTCATAAAATTAAGTGCATACATGTTGAGGAGATATTCATGACTATTTATTAGTAGGTTTTATTATTTATAATTTTTTTAATGAGTGCTTGGCAATCATATTTGGCTCTTGAAACCTCTCTTCTCTCTCTCTCTCTCTCTCTCTCTCTCTCTCTCTCTCTCTCTCTCTCTCTCTCTCTCTCTCTCTCTTCTTATTTCTCCTATATGTATGCCTTATTTTGGCATTGTAATGGATCCTTCCACTAGGAGTATAGTATATCCCTATTATTTTGTATGCCTATTGATCAATAAAATGACTAGTTTTACCTCCTTTTATGGATATATGTAGTGTATATCTTGAATGGTTGTTATGATTAAGTGTAGATTGAGTTCATATTGGTTATTATCTCATTCCTGTTACCTTTATGCAATTTGATTCATTGTTTCAGGTTGTAGTGAGTGTCATCAAGGATTATATGTGAATCAGAAGTGGAACCAAATATTCCCTCTTAATCTCACTATGCCTTACCTTTTACAAATCAATGATGAACTAGGTTCATTCTAAGAGAAGTGTATGTTCTTTCAGTCCTATAGGTTTTAGTGCACATGAAAATTAGTGGTAATGGTCATAAAATTTGGTGTATTACACCCATTTTAGTTCATAATTTCTTTCTCCCCTTTTCCTTTCAAGCTAGTAAATTAGTGATTGATCTTAAGTGATACATCAAAAGAGTTAGCCCTTATATATAGGTTCAATCCATTCATTAGGTCACACAAAACCCATGATTATTCGCATGTGTATCTTATATTGACAGGACTTGAAACACCCTCTCAATGGGTACAAATCTATGCTACAACAGTTCTGGCATGCCTGTGGGACAAGAGATTTCATCTATTGAAGATTTATTAGTGCTTATCTTCAATATAAAAAACTTTATAGGCATGAACAAAAGCACCAATGACAGAAAGAGTAATGGAATCCAAAAACTTCCCAATCCATTCACCCACCCCTCAAGTTACAACACACCATCAAGGGAGACTCCTACATTCAAAATTCTAAGTTAAAAACAAGTAGTTGAGTCATGGGAGAAATAAGATGAAGAGTGCCTAGATATGGGAATTAAAACTAAATTGGTAGAACCTTTGCCTATGCAAAACCCATCCACCCTTCCCCAAGATCCTCAAACCTTTCTATCATGGAAGCCAATCCAAGAAATCATTCAAAGGAGGGAAGAAGTGTTTGTTGAGAAGAATAAGACATCCATATCAAAACTTAATTTTCTCTCTCTCTAATAATTCCTAGAAGAGTCCACCACTCCCTCAATTCCCAAGCCAAATTGTAAACATATTCATTACCCTCCCACCATCTAATTTTTTTGAGGAAGAACCTATTCTATGGGAGGTAAATGAAAAATATCAAATTGTAGTTTAAAGTGATGAATATACTTCAAGTGAGTATTATGAAGAGATCATCATTGAAACTCCCCTTGGTGAACAAAAACAAATAAGTATTTTGAGATGAAGGGAAGGGTGATCTTGATGAAGTGGAATTTTTTTTGAGGGAGATAACACCTAAATGTGAGTAAATATCAAATGAGATAGTTGCAAAAATTTCCTTGCCATTTAGTCATATTAAAGAGATCATGGATGACAAAGAATAATAGTTATTGGGGCCTCTTTATGAATTGGAATAGCTAGCTGTAGTAAAGGTGGAATTGGATATTTTTCAAAATGTCTCAAGTGGCCTAGAAGAGGTATAATCTTATCTTGAGCTCCCTTGTTTTATTGAGAATTATGACCTTATTTCTTGTTGTAAAGAGGATCAGTTGAATTTTCAATATAAAAACCATAAGGAATCATTTGAATAGGAAGTCTTAATGAAGAGGTTGTAGCTAGTCTTGAAGTGTAAGACCTCCCAAGTGAACAATATGAGATCTTGAGTGGGCTTGAAATGGATTCCAATGAGTAAGAGGCAAACTTGAGAGAGTATAATTATAGATACACCATGATAATATGGAGGAGTATGAAGTTATTGTTAGTCCTATGGATCCTAAAGAGAAAGGTGAAGATGTGGTTCAAGTTGTGTCCCTTCAAGATACTAATAATAAAATGTTGAAAACATATGGTAACAATATTTGTACATTTGCAATGAATTTGAGGCTCTTAAAGGGCCTATATATTATATTTGGAAGATTGAATATGTTGATGATGTTGATCTCTTCCATAATGATAAATGTGAGAGTTCCCAAGAGGTCCTTCAAGATAAGCAAATCATTTCATGGAGCCACTAGAATGTAAAACTAATGCTGCCCCTATGAGCCAAGATGTGATCATTTTTGAGGTTAGTTCAAGCTTCAAGGAGCAACAAGAGGTGAGTATTGATCCATAATATGAGTATGTTTTCATGGGAGGAATGTTTAATGATGTTGATTATCTTGAGAGTATGTAAAATGAGTTGGCAAGCAAGAGGTCTAACCCATCAAACATCATGATCAAAAGGCAATTTGCTCTACATAATTTTTATCTCACATAGGAAGTATTTTCAAAATTTTTAGTTTTGATTGAGGAAGATGTCTTAAGGTTAGTTTTATTTAGTAGTGTTTCTCATGTTTTACCTTAGTGATTTTTAGCACAAGTGTGTGTGTCTTGTTCTTATCTTGTTGTGTGTTTTGGAAGTATAATAATTTTTTCTCTCATTTCAAGGCATTTGCTATCACATTCAAAGTGAAATAAGGTCTAAATTTGAATGATAGGTGACTTTATATCCCAATGGATGCATATGGTAACTGGTATAATATGCATAACAAACATATAATCCCAAGAGGGCACCATAGATGTTAGACAAAATTAGCTATCATGGTTTTATATAATTCAAAACTTAAGCCTTTACCCTATTAACCTTATTGATAGCCTCTAGCATCCCATGGTCTTGATGCCATAGCCTACTATATGATAGGGTATTGAAATGATGTTCTAGGTTATTTCAAAGTTCTATACATGGTCTTATCATAATGTGAATTCAAAGTCCCCAAGTGATTAACTAGTGGTCATAACTTGGTCCTTATGAAGTGTTTAGCAAAGGTTAAGGTAAAGTTGGAAATGTTAAGGTAATGTTAAAATAAGTTAAAGTTTCATTTATTACAATGTTAAAGTGACTTCACTAAAGAGAATCAAGGATGGGGATGTTAGGTTGTGGAGCTAAAAGCTTCATTGATGTAGACATTGGAGGAGGGTGCTGAGTGTCACAGTCACCGGCGTCGGTCAGGCCAACCGACATCGGTCAAGTGGAGACAGGAAGTTGTCAATGACGGTCAGAGATCGGCCAACGTCGGTCACCCCTAGGCAGACAGGGATTGATGCCAGTCTCCTGTGTAGTTCCAAAACTGCTAGTTCACAGACAATTTGTTAACGAATCAGTTGTTTGCATGAAGAAGGCTAATTTTAGTCTTGAGCTATGGATCTAATTATTGTAATTAGGTGTCTAATTATTGTTTGCATGAGATCTATATAATAGACTCATGGGCTGTATTGTAATCAGTGCTAGAGAGTAAGAGAGCAAATATTAGCTCCTTCAGAGTGAAGAGAGCAAGGTGTGTTCCTCTTAGTGCCACAGTGCCAAGTATGGGTACTGGTTTGGAGAATCAAAAGGATTCTTCATGTATGTAGGATCTTGGTCAGTAGGTGTGCAAGACCATGTTTGGAGATCTACATGGTAAGTAAGATCATTGATCTGCAGGTGTATGTGTGTGCAAGGTCTAGGTTTGCAGGTGTGCAGAACTAGGTTGATCTACAGGTGGCAGCAGGATCAAGGTGACAACAACACAATAGGTAGCAAGATCAGGCAATATCTACTTGGAGTACGGTGTGTACTCAGTTGGAGAGCAAAGAGGAAGGCAAGGTAGTTCCTTCCAAAGTAAGATCATTTGAGTTGCAAGTTGTTGCAAGTTCATGGGAGATCTACTTGGAGTATGTTGTGTACTCGATTTGAGTATGTGGGTATACTCAGTGTACTGGCAGTATTGTTACTGACTGGTTGACTGGCGGTGTTGTTATTAGCTAGTGGAGGTGAACACCAATTCTGTGTTTGAGTTGTGTGTTGGGACCATAATTGAGAGAGTGAGCTCTTGAAGGTGAATTACTGAACACTTGGTGTGGGAAGCCTGTAAGGTGGGAAGAGTGTGGCGTCTCTTCATTTGTAATTTTTTTTAGAAGAGTATTAATACAATTGGGTATTATTTCTCATATTCTATGTTATTTCTGAATTCTAGTTACTTGTGATTCTGGTTTAATTTTGCATGTTTAGTTGCTTGGTAATCAATGGTGCTTCCGAGTCCTAACAGTTGGTATCAGGGCTAAGGTTACAGGGAGCAGGTTTGTGTTTGGTTATATGTCACTCTCAGGGGTTTCTGATTGAGTGGGAGTATAACAACGATAGAAGAAAGTAAGCTAATAATGGAGGAATTGAAAAGCACAAACGGTCAATTACGGTGTTATGGAAAGAAAGAGCAGGTAAAGAGAAATTGCTGGTTGGTAGAAGATTAGCATGAAGGAACTGAAGAAGCAGATGTTACAAGTGTTGTTGCACAGGATGCTTGGGATGTTCCTTGGATAAAGTAGAATCTTGTCTTATAGATTCTGTTGCCTCTTTTCATGCAGCCCAAAATAGAGTATTTTTCCATGTGAAGGTCTTTGGAGACTTTGGAAATATTTATTTAGGGGCTGGTGTGCCTTGTCAAAGTATTGGCAAAGGGGAAGTGAAGCTGAAACTGTAGGTGGCCAACACATGGGTGTTGAAGAAGGTCATGCAGGTCCCAGTCTTGAAGATGTGTCTAATTTCTTTAAGAAAGTTGGGTGATGAGAGATGCACAAGAACTCTCACAGTGGATGCACTTGAATTAGCTGGTGGTAACAAAGTAGGTATCCTTTATCTATCTACTTATATTACTGATTCTTCTGCTGTTGCGAAGACGTGGCTTTGTAGGCTTGGTCACATGAGCAAGAAGGAGATGCATGTTCTTAAGCGGAAGTCAGATGTGTTTGATAGACTTAAGAACTGGAAAGCCTTGGTGTTCTTGGAGGAGATGTCAGACAGAGATCAGCGGAGGGGGCTGGATACTTCTGAGCAGGGCAGTTTGGATAGGGTTTTGATTCAAAGAGAGCTCACGGGTAAAAATGTCATCACTCACAGGTGAACACAATTATCGGCATCAGTCAAGGGGAATCGACATCAAACAAATAGGTGCCGATGTCGGTCATGTGCAGACCAGAGCTGGTGGTGTCAAGCAGGGTGGCTATCGGCGTTAGTCAGGGAACCGATGTCGGTTAAAAAACTGGCATTGACAGAAAGGACAGTCGCATGGGAACGGACGTCAGTTGGATGCAGATTGTGTGGTGATCAAGGTCAGTCATTGTAACAGATTTTGGGTAGATAGCAAGCTGTTAAGGAGTCTCAAACACTCATATGGAGGACTGAAAGGGTAAGTAAGCCTCAAATTCATTGTTCCTCTTCTTTATACTCATTGCTCACTGTAGAGTAGGAAGGATCTAGGAAACAGTGGGAGCATGGCATGAATAGGATGTAGAACCAAACGGGAAATTTGGTAGGGTTGCCAGCTGGTAAGAAAGCACTGAAAGACAAATGGATACCTTAGTTAAATAATAAAGAGAATGGACACGTGAGACATAAGGCTAGGTCATATGGTCTTGAGCAAGCTGCAGGATAGTGGTATAAGTCTGACAGGTGGTACCAGGTGGATGAAAAAATAGGGCTTTAGTCAATGTCAGTATAACCATTGTGTTTGTCTTACCAGGTGGATGATGGTCGCTACATTATCCTGTTACTGTATGTGGATGGTATGCTTGGTGCAGGTTCAGACATACAGGGTTTTGCTGAGCTAAGGGTAAGGTTAGTTCAGTGGCATGTCATGAGGAATTTGGAGCAGCAAAATTCTTTGGCATGAGAGACATGGAAGATCACAGGTTGATTTTGTCTCTAATGGGAGCTAATGTGAATCAGGTGTTAGCGAGGTTCAATACGCAAGATGCAAAACTGGAGCACACCAAGGGCTGGACAGTTTAGTGTTCAAAATCACATGAGGTATGGTATAGAACTGAGTTTTCTCCAGCAGTGGGAGCTGTTAGAGAGTTAAGAGCCAATTCGGGGAAGTGGGTTCTTAGGTATTTGAGAGGGACCAGCAGTAAGTATACATGCTATGCAGGGTCAGGACTTCACTACATGGGTTTGTAGGTTCGGATGTGGCAGGTTACTTGGATGATAGGAGGTGCACCACACATTGTGTGGTGGGTGGTCTTTATGATTGATCTTGAAGAGGGATACAAGCCAGGAAGTATATTAGATGGGGTATAGGTATAGGTACAATGTAGCTATTTATCTCCAAGTGGGAGATTGTTAGGTTATGGAGCTAAAAGCTTCACTGATGCAGACATTGGAGGAGGGTGCTGAGTGTCACAATCACCAACGTTGGTCAGGCCAATCGACGTCGATCAGGTGGAGACAGGAAGCTACCAATGATGGTCAAAGATCGGCCGACGTCAGTCACCCCCAGGTAGACAGGGATCGATGTCAGTCACCTGTGCAGTTTCAGAACTGCTAGTTCATAGACAGTTCATTAATGAACTGGTTGTTTGCATGAAGAAAGCTAATTTTAGTCTTAAGCTGTGGATCTAATTATTTTAACTATGTGTCTAATTATTGTTTGCATGAGATCTATATAATAGACTCATGGGCTGTATTGTAATCAGTGCTAGAGAGTAAGAGAGCAAATATTAGCTCCTTCAGAGTGAAGAGAGCAAGGTGTGTTCCTCCTAGTGCCATAGTGCCAAGTATGGGTACTGGTTTGAAGAATTAGAAAGATTCTTCATGTATGTAGGATCTTGGTTAGCAGGTGTGCAAGACCACGTTTGGAGATCTACATGGTAAGTAAGATCATTGATCTGTAGGTGTATGTGTGTGCAAGGTCTAGGTTTGTAGGTGTGCAGAACTAGGTTGATCTACAAGTGGCAACAGGATCAAGGTGACAACAACACAACAGGTAGCAAGATCAGATAAGATCTACTTGGAGTACGGTGTGTACTCAGTTGGAGAGCAAAGAGGAAGGCAAGGTAGTTCCTTCCAAAGTAAGATCATTTGAGTTGCAAGTTGTTGCAAGTTCATGGGAGATCTACTTGGAGTACGTTGTGTACTCAATTTGAGTATGTGGGTATACTCAGTGTACTGGCAGTATTGTTACTGACTGGTTGACTGGCGGTGTTGTTACTGGCTGGTGGAGGTGAACACCAACTCTGTGTTTAAGTTGTGTTGGGACCGTAATTGAGAGAGTGAGCTCTTGAAGGTGAATTACTGAACACTTGGTGTGGGAAGCCTATAAGGTGGGAAGAGTGTGGCATCTCTTCATTTTTAGTTCTTTTCTGGAAGAGTATTAATACAATTGGGTATTGTCTCTCATATTCTGTGTTATTTTTGAATTCTAGTTACTTGTGATTCTGGTTTAATTCTGCATGTTTAGTTGCTTGGTAATCAGTGGTGCTTCTGGGTCCTAACAGGGGAGATACACATGAAAATAGAAGTCACTTAAGGCCATGTGACACTCATGGGGGATGATTCAATGTTTCATGAAGTCTATACAAGCCTCAAAAAGTGGCAAAACATTCTTTTCAAATGCATATCAAGTTTGTAACTCTCTCTCTTTCCTTGATTCAATTTGAATTATGTCTCAACATGAAATATTGGAAAGAAAATGGAGAATGAAGGAATTTTATACGTTACACACATTATACCTAATTGGAAAAGCTCCATGAATGTCTTTCACAAATATCCAATATGGTACTCAACCAAATAATTAAATTTTATTGCATTAAGAAGGTGTTTAGATGAATTTTGAAGGATTTTATGTATGAATAAAAAATTTCTAGTCAATAACATCATGACACCAAGTGTTGAAGCTTATTAAAATCATCATCCAACCCCCTACATGTCATTCCATGATCAATAAGGTGTATCAGGTCAAAACAAGCAAAATCTCACTCAATAAACTCCATTAGGTCATTGAAAAACTAAGAAGGGTCAATTTCTTAACAATGGTTCATGAACATGAAAATGAGTTGGGTTAAATGATATTAGGGGAACATAGGACCCCCATGACCTTCAAATTTCATCCAAGGGTTTCAGGGGCTAAACTCTATGAACCATCACTAAGAAGAAAAGTGATTCAAAACCCTTCTAAAACCCCACTAGCTTAGTTTCAAGAAACTTCATGGATTTTTGGAGATCGTTGGTGAAAATTAAGGTTTGTGTGAGATCATACAAGAAAATATTATCTAAATCACATTATTTACCATTACTCATTTGGCATGTGCTAACAACAGAGAGGCAAAACCTTCACATTAGGAAACTTGTAGACCTGGGAAAGAAGTGTTAAGCAAGGCCTTATTTGATTTTTTAGTTTCCAATTAAAGTGGTATTAAATAAATCTCCAAAAAATTCACACTCATTATAGTAGTATTTTAAAGCTCATCTTCACCTCCAAGTGACCTCCTTGTACTAATTCAATATGTAAAACTCAACATGTGAGAGGCATAGTATTAGAAGCTTGAAAAAGTTAGATGAAGAAGATTATCCACCTCAAGTGAAATTTGGAGCATTTTTGTCAAGTATATGAGAGATTAATAGAGCCATAAAACTAATCTCTCTCAATCTTCTCAAGATCATTCAAAGGTAAGGGTAGAATGAGTTTTGGGCTCAAAATATCCACCTTAGGTATGCCTATAGGGTAGGCATGAAGTATCAAGTTTTTTGATGTGAAATGAGTTTTAAAAGCCTCATAAGATGTGTGAGAGATAAGGTTAAGGGTTTGGAAATTTAATATGTTGAATCAAGTAAATAAAGAACATCACTATGGTCAACAAAGATCTAAGAAAGGCTATTAGGCTTATAGAGCCTCAAGAGAAGTTTTTTGTGTATGTGGAGTTGGATTCTCAATAAACCAATGAGATATTTATTTCTCATGATGTTAGATTATCCATATATCCTATAAATTATGACAATAGGTTTTTATTAGGATTTAATGAGCCCTATTAAGAGAATAATAGTAAACTCAGTGGTACACAAGTAACTTAGTGATGACTTAGCTCAGGACATTTGGATTGCAGTTTGGGATTGAAAAAAGGAAGATGAATGAAGAGACATAAATGAAACATGTTTAGAGACCTAATATAACTATTCCTAATAATAAAAAAATATCTCTCCAACCTCAGTTCAGACCACCAAAACAAAATGTTAATATCATATAAAGAATAAACACCTTGCTAAATGGACTGTGCAATGTCTTGGAAGCATGATTGTGTTATGATAAAGTAAGGATTAAAGGTATATTGAGACAAATAAAAGTATGGATTAATTAATAAATAGATATAATACATTGTTCACAAGGTAAAAATTGACCAAATAGACTCAAAGAGAGAGGATACAAGAATGAAAACTTTAGTCCTAATAGAGACTTACATGCCTGCTAGATAAATGCAAGTTCACCTCCAAGAATTGAAGAAAGTATACAATATTTACATTGGAATTGAAGTTTGAATGAATAATTAATATGTTTTGGATACAAGATATTCATTTTAAGGTGTTTAGGATGTTATATTTTTATTTAAAAGATAAGGAAACCTATAACCTGCTTGACAATCCTAAATATATATAAAAGTTTGGAAAACTTGGCATGTTGAAGAGGTACAAGGGAAAAAAATGTTGGATGAGTTAATGGAAGTTTTTGTATACATAATATAGGTTCAATAAGGTTTTTAAGTTTCCTAAAACTCTCCTTATCCATTTTTGTTCACTCTCGACCTACTCAAATCTGTGTCTTTCCAACCTAGGGCTTGAAAATTTGCATTTTACATAAATCAAGTTCCAAACCTTGGCATTGCATGAAAATTTGTAGTATGACCCTATTAAATTTTAAAAATATTTTTTTGTGGTTTTGGAGAAAAAATTTATGGCATTTTATGATTTCTAGTACTATGTACTTATTTTAGGCTTAATTAGGCCTAATTGTGAAAGATGGGTGTTGGGTTAGTAGGTCTGCCTTGGGATTTGAGTCATGAAATTTTGGGTGAAGATGGAAAAAGATAAAGGGTAATTAAATATTATTTATTTTTCATATAATTGTTTTATATCATTCAAACCAATAAGTTTTGTGTCAAAATAGGGGTATAAAGAATAGGCCTCAAAAAGAGCAAATGTGAGAGTTATGAGTGAAATTAAATAATAAAGGTGTAAAGATGATTGGTTATGTATCTTAAATATGTGTCAAAATTAATATTAAGTAGTTAGACTCTAATAATATGACTTGTCACTTCCTAATCAATCAAAATGGGTAGTTTTAAAAGCTCAAGGGCGAGTCATCAAGCAAGACAAAACTCTTACACCACATTGATCAAGTCATCATAAAATTAAGTGCACACATGTTGAGGATAGATTAATGAATATTTATTAGTATGTTTTATTATTTTTAACTTATTTCATGAGTGATTGGAAGCCATTATTGGGCATTGACACCTCTCTCTTCTCTCTCTCTTCTTCTTTCTCTTATATGTAAATCTAATTTTGGCATTGTAATTCATCCTTCCACCAGGATTATGACATAACCCTACTCTTTTGTATGCCCATTGATAAATAATATGAATATTTTTAGCTCCTCTTAAGGCTATACATAGTGTATATATTTAATGGTTGATATGATCAAGTATAGATTGAGTTCATCTTAGTTATTGTCTCATTCCTTTTACTTTTATGTAGTTTGATTCATTGTTGCAGGTTTTAGTGAGTGTCAACAGGGGTTATATGTGAATTATAAGTAGAACTAATATTCCCTCATATTCCCACAATGCCTTACCTCTATACAAATCAATGATGTAATAGTTTCATTCTAAGAGAAGTGTATATTCGTATGTTCTTATAGTCTTAGTGTATATGCAAATTAGTGGTAGTGGTCATGAAATTTGGTGTATCACCCCCTTTGTAGTTCATACTTTCTTTATCCCATTTTCCTTGCAAGATAGTAGATTAATTATTGATACTTAATGATACATCAAGGGAGCTATACCTTATCTAGAGATTCAATCCATTCATTAGGTCACCAAAAACCTAGGATTGTTCCCATGTGTATCTTAGATTGAGAGGACTTGAAATACCCTCTCAATGGGTGAAAATCTATGCTATAACATGACTAATAGACATAAGCACACAAATAATCCAAACCATGTGATGCATAATGGATGTATTATAAGAAATTTTTCCTCTAATTCAAGAGTTATTATGGATAGTCTCTTTATAATAGAGTCAATGAGTATAGAGGTCTGCAAAATGGCATTGGTTGAAAGAGTGTAAACCTTGTTTACCATGGGACAATTCTAAACATCATGCATAGGTGCATGAGGGATACTCTCCTCACCTTGATGAGAAAATTATTTATTTTTAGAGAAGGTCTAAAATGTTGAGGCAACAAAATAGGATTTATTAGGTTAAACATCATGCACAAAATAGGGTTACTAGGGATAAAGGGGTAGGATTGAGTAAAGAATCATGAGTCTATATGGAGAGGGGACTTATAAAAAAAGTTTGTTTCATTTACAGTGTTGTTTATAATTACATATAAGAGTGCTTGTAGAAGGCCTAGTCAACTTATCAATGTTTAAATATTATGTAGGAACTAGGGTTTTCTAATGAGCATAGGGCACCCTTAATTTATGGTCCAAATGAGAATGAATGAGGTGTTTTCCTTGTTATGTAACTGATTACCCCAGATGAAGCACTTCATGCATTGAGTAGTATGACATTGAAGGCAGCACCTGGAGACCATGATATAGACTAGATATGGGGTCCAATTTTGTTGTACCTCTATTATTATGTCTTTATCTCCCTCTTGATCACTAGGTGAACAAATAGAATCCTGAATCCTATACAATCAAGACATTATGAGAGGGGGTACACACTGATATGTTACTGATGAACCACATGTATGGAATAAGTGATGTAATTTACATCAATAGGTTCTATGTTCCCTTATTTAGCATCATCATGAAGGGAGATAAAGTTATAGATTTAAGGAACATTATCACCTTCAACCTCATCTAAAAGGTGAACAAGGTCTACATAAAATGTAACTTTTACATGATGTTTTATGTGGTGGATGATTTTTTTCCATCCTAGACTTCAAGATCTCAGTCTTACCTTAATGGGTACCAATGGGGTTTATGGTGCACATAGTGTTTTACAAAATCTACATCCACCACTTCTGAAACCACATCTGAGATATCCTTTACCACTTTTACTCCATCGTGTATCAAACCATTAATGAGAGGCTAATGTCAAGATGATTAGAGGAAATTTGGGATTCCCTTCAACCCCTTAGAGCTTATTGGTACTACATGGATCATACCATATTCATGGTGGAAATTAATTTATGGGATTCTCTCTTTTACTATACACACTCTTAGACTGCCTTATAAAATAGGAGATAGCTTACCAATTGGTCAATGGTATCTTGGGTCTCTATCTCACTAGGGAAAAAGGCCCATTTATTAATCCTCATGGTCATTGATCACCATGAGTACAAAATACTATAGGTACTACAAGCCATGGCCCAACATAATAATTCCTTTAATATGGGCAAGGTAGGAAAAAAAGAGTGGGATCCTCAAGAAAATGTAGGCTCATGTGGAGATATACCTATTTCACCTTAATATTGCCTCACCAAGATGGCCACCTAAATGATGTAATTCACCTTAACCCAATCTATGACATTGACATGATTGTAAAGTTAGAGGGAGTATCCCACAATAAATCCTAAGTGTAAGCACTTCTTGGGTCCATTTTGAAAGAGAGACATGCTCCTCCATAACCACCTCAAGTGTATAATGTCTTCCTATAGGTAGTCAAAAAATGACTTGCTATTAAGGTCCCAATAATGCCAAAGAGCCTTTCCCAACTACTACAACTCCTTTATCTTTAACATCTACCTTGCATGTTGTTGGTAGGATTCTCTATCAACCAAAGGACCAAACCATAGACAATACAAAGTTAATTTAATTATCATAACAATATAAAACTTCTCTAGTTTGATAGAAAAGAGGATTTTACTAACTAGATGCTCCCATAAGAAATAATGGCTTTTAGAAACAAAGGGCAACTGGATTAGAGAAAGGACATATATCATGCAAAAATTACCATTGAATTGTTTTATATTGAGTTGGAATTTATACCGCAACATTATAATAGAATAATATAGTGTAGAAGAGATAATACATAGAGAATAATTATATGATATTATAGAGTAGATTAACTCGTGTAATTTCTTAAGGTGGTATATTTTAAAGAGATATATAAAACATTGTATTAGGTTATATATATATATATATATATATATATAAATGAATAAAGATAAGTTAGAGTAGGAATTAATGTGTATTTAATGTGATTATAGACACTACATATTTTTAGTGAATGTTAAAGATTATAACTAACACTAACCCTTTCATCACATTAATATCACTAAATTTAACCTTTTATAAACATAATTTACATGTAGTCAAAAAATTTGTATTTTATGTCAACATTTGGTTGTGTTACATAAAATTTAGTTGACTAATGTCTATGGAAATGTACTTTTGGATTTTTGGAATCCCATGTTAACATAAATAAAAGTGTGGTGGGAAAAAATGCTAAATGTTTTTCCACATAGAAGTTAAAAGTATAGGATAAACATTACCATAAATAAAGGCATCATTATTTAGACCATAATAAGAAGAATTATGGGTTACCTTTACACAAATATTATGGACTTGGATACTGTGGCAAGCCAACCATACAAAAGGGTTTCACATTCACATTGAATGATCTATTCAGTAAACTGCATAAAATCTTGAGTATCTCCAACAACTTGATACACCCATAACTCAAGTTAATGATTATTGGTTTAAAAATACCCTTGATTCATTCATCATATTTTGGGTTATAATATTTGGACAATTATTGATGTGAATAAAGTCAAATTTGTTGAAGGGGAAAGGCAACATTTCTTGAACAAAGTATTGATCCTCATCTACAAATTGTTTATGGATTTAGGGTAGTAAATGATTTAATAATTTTGGGAATATTAGTGTATTATTCTTAATTTAGTTAAAGGGTATGAGTAGTAAAATTAGTAAATAAATATAAAAAAATTAAGATACTAATTCATGTAATTTAGATTGTAATTACGACCTTTCTAAAAATAATAATAAGAGGGAGAAAATAAGACTTAGTTGAAAATTGACTGATGTAGCTAAGATAGGGTCTGAGATTCACTATGCAGGACTGGGACACTATTGCAAACCAAGATTTGAACTTCATTTTATGATTGGATAGGATTACCAAAAGTGGATGAGAGTGGCACAAATAATGTATTCTATCTCTACCAATATTGTCTAGGAGACCTTATCTTTCTAGGGTTTATTCGCTATACCTGTATGACCTTGTCTATAAAGTTTTAGCAGCTAAAAGTTTATAGAGCTCCCTAAAGAGTAGGTTTTCTATTCAAACCCTATATTTCATTATGATTTAAATAATTTTTAGAAAAGTGAGGGGGGGGGGTTATGTGTGTAAAATTCACTAAACATGTATTCACACCCCTTATGTGGGCACACTACCTACATACCAATACTGTGAAGAGGGATCAAGCCATATGTAGTTCTCCCACTTGATGTGCTTGGTGTAATTGAGTGTATGAGTATAAAAAATACTAAATTATATGTGCTTGAGGTGTTTAGGGATTAGTGTAAGGATTTTAATAATCTTGTAAAGTGTATTATCTGGTTGTATGCAGAGAATAGGGAAGATTGCTTGAGTAGTCTTACTTGTATTCTTGCTTGCTTAGTGATATTTACCAACCCTTTCCAAATGATATTTGAATGGAATTTTATAGGGATCTATTGGTCATGGGTTGAATGTACTCATGTTAGGATGATAAGGAGAAGGATGGGGAACTAGAATAAACTAACCATTGGGGCCAAATATGCATTTAGACAGGAGCACCAAAAGTGGATAAGAGTGGCACTAATACTGTAGTCCAAGTGTGGTGCTATTGTCTTGAGCTAACATGGCCTGGGGGATGGATTAGTCATGGAAAAATTAGTCTAGATGAGCTAAGATTAAGTCTAGAAGGCTACGAATGATTGGGAATCAGTAAAAATATGCCTATGAGGGCCATGAGAGCAAGAAAGAGGGACTTATGGGTTGGGTACCATTAGCCACACTCAAGCTATCAATTTTCACATTTGATATGATCACATTTGCCCCCCCTTTATTCTAGTGATGCAACAAAGTGAAATACTAAGATAAAGGAAAAATAAAAAGCATACCTAAACTTACCTACAAGGGTGAAGCTCATGAAGTGATGTGATGTTGGGTGTACATAGAGAGAGAACACTATAAAGTGTGAATTTGTAAGAGAAAACAAAGAGTAGATCAGTTCTTACTAGATATGCTATATATAAAATAAAAATGTACAAATTTAGGTAAATAAAGGAAGAGAAAGGAATGAATACACCTCATTGGGTATGCAAACCAATACAAAACCTATTGTGATGCTGAGTGATGTTGGATGTATTGTATCAAGAGTAATATCATGAATAGAGTCGAGTGCTCTATTTATTATAAGTGGCTCAAAAATTTAAAGGTTGGACTTTTATCTCCATCATTGCCCACTAAGTAAAGCTAGGTGGTCATGCATGTGATAATCAATGTTTAGACTATGTGTCTAATCCCTATGAATACGTGGCTTAAGAATACAAAGGCTAGCTAGTCCTTTGGATCCATCATTGCCTCATGAAGTGAAAATATAAACTGATATCAATATGAAATGTGTGTCGAATGAGATGGATCCTAAATCCCATGAATGCTCTGTAATCTAACCATATTGGTGTGGATAGCTAAATGTATGATAGAAATTAAGCCACTCTTGGCCACTCTAAAAGATGAAGATTAGGCTTGTATGAAAGCCACTTTGAAATTGATGCACTATGATTATATGAAATCCACTCCAAAATGTATAAGTTAGGCTTGCATGAAATCCACTCCAAAAATTTTCCAACCACCTACAAATGGAATAAGGCATGCAACTATTGAGAATGCTTATGTAATACTAAAATTGGAAAGAAAATAAAACAAATGTGCCACACACATTTCCTCCAATCATTGGTGTTTGAAACATGGATTTTGATCTAAAATTTATACCAACTACTGTATCTAAAACTAAAAGTGAGAGCCATTATGCCATGCATAATTCCCCCTATACTTATATTTTCTAAGCAAAAGTGTACTGAAAACTACTAATTGTGAAATGGTCTAGCTATGTAAAATTGTAGCTAAACCTACTTTTCTACCTACTTATAAAGTCTAGTTTTTCTATTGTTTGGACATGATTGCCAAAAATAGATAGTAGTGGCATCAACACTATAGTCCAATCTTGGTGCTATTGTCTTAGGCTAAATTTGATAACTATTCTAACATTTTCACTATTTGCCTAGTCTATTCTAATTGGTTTGATGTTTAGTTTCTATTCGAGGTGTGTTGAAAGCTAGATTTTTGACTATTAAGAGATTTAATCTCTGTGACAAAACCCCTATTTGTTACCCCCTCTTCTAAGGGTAGGAATAAAGACCCTAAAATGATTACCCTTAGAAGAAAGATCCCTATAAGTGTGTTATGCTGTAGCAATGATAATCGATAAGATATCTCAAGATATAACATGGTTTGTAATAAGAGATTGTTAGATCAATAGGGGTATGCCTAGATAGATATAACAATGTAATAACATGTGTAATGTATTGAACTAGAACTAAAAGTCTAGTCAGTTGTTAGTTAAAAAGGAATAATGGAGCATGATGTCCATCATGGCATCCAAGAGAGTAAGATAATGCATGATGTGGAGCATGGCATTGCAAATAATTGAGAAGAAAATATGCAACAAGCACACAAAGCAAGAAGCAAGAAGCATACAAGAGTGGCCAAGGGGCCAAGCAAACAAGGGACATGGGCACATGTCACTCAAACTAGAAAGCAAGCATACAAGGCATGTTTAAATGCCACATACACATACAAGTGAAACAAGCAAGGTTGGCATGAAATCCATAATCACATAAAAGAGTACATGCAAATGATATTATAAAATGTCCTAAATGACACATAATAATAGAAGAAAATGATGTTATTAAATGTCCTAAGGCACATAGAAGAGATAAAAAAAACTAAGAAATGTAAACAATCTATCTACACTAAGCAAGAAAGTAAAGCATGTAATAACTAGAAATACCATTGCATCTAACTAATCAAAACAAGAAATGAATGTATGCAAGACATGTTAGTACAAGACTAGGTATATGCTAAGAAATACAAAAGTGTTATATAGTAGTGAGTGTTGATAGAGTAATTTGTGTAAGCTAGTAAATAATGTACACCAACATGATAAATAGAGTGTGTGGTGTAGGAATGACATAACCTGAATGGTGTAGTCATGTAGAAGATGCCCCCATGGGGAAGATATATTGATGTGTGTCTCGAATGTAGAAGTAAGATTCCCCCTCAATGGGTAGAGTGAAGCAATCAAAGAATTGTATGTCACTACACACACTCAAAGAAGATCAAGTGAATCATGGTAATGTGGATAAATCAATAAACAATAGTATAAAACAACAAATGTAAGTCTAACATGATAGTATAAATGTAAAGCATGGATGACACATGTAATCAAAATGTTTTTGGTGTGTTTTAATATTTGAATGTTTTGGTATTTTGATATAAGACATGTACAATCAATCATAAGGAAATTATGTATTATAAATAATAAAAAACTATGTACAAGTAAGCAAAAAGAAACTATGTCTATGTAATACTGAAAAGAAATGATACTAACCGATGAGTCTCATGGGAGACTCCCTATCATGGTGTCATGTATCAAAGAAAGGAATCATGCATAATTTTGAAGTATGAGGGAATATATATGAATATGAATATGACTTTGAATATTCATATTCATTGTTAGAGTCTTGGAAATCATAATAACTTGTATTGTTCCACTCATCATTATCATCTTGATCTTGAACCAATGGAATGCTAGTGTTGCTTTTTGTTGTATCTAGATATTTCCTTTGATAAATTATATGTGTGAATGATTTGCCTTAGGATGTCCAATAAATCCCAAACCTTGGTGACAAACATTATCAACTTCTAGAATATGAGTAGTGAAGCCTTGAGCTTGCTTTCCCAACCCTTGACTTCGATAATCAAACTATTGTAGATATTTTTGACCAAACCCATACTGCTTTCAAAGTTGAGCCTCATTTTGGAGAGGTAGATTTTCATATTTTTCATGCTTTACCTATGCCTATGGTACTGTTCCTTGATTTGATTTTGATTTTTGATCCTTTTGTTATTCTAAGTTATGCTTTGGTAACCACTTTTGTATTGTTTCTAAATTTGACCCTTTGTGAATGTGTTCTTATGTCACTGTGGACTTCTTGAATGATTTACCTTGTATAGGGTCTTGATTAGTAATTATCTATTATATATGTTGTTTCAATACAAAACATGAATATGTGTGATGCCCATGCATTTTATAATATGCACAATAATATCTGGATCTTCTCACTAGATGTAGAGGAGGTAGTTTGGTCAACTTTGATTTAATAATTTCCCTCAGTAATTTAATTTAACTCTTATTTAACCTTTGAATGATTTTTGAATAACTAATTGTAGAGTTACTTTATTATGATTTCTTGTTTTGATATGTAACATTTCTTGCAACCAATTGACTAGGTGAAGGTGCATATACATGATTGACATTAGGGTGCTTTTGAGGCTTTTGTATTATAATCTAATTTTCCAATGTTGTGATCTTGTCCTGTAGTAGCTGATTCTATGTTTGTAAATCTGAAATTAACTTAATTATACTGGTGATTTGAACATTTAGAGTCTCACAAGTGCAAACCCTAGTTGCTTCCAATTGAACATGTAAACATATATGTTGAAGAGGTTTTGAATAAGCTATAGGTTGAATGTATGCATTAAGAACAATATTATAGGTTGACTTACCTTTTGGAGGGGTGATAGCATGGACCTTGTTAGAGGGAAAGTAGCTATCACCCTCTTAGGGGAGAGGAAGAGAAGGAAATTATTTTACATGCATAAGATATGACATTGAAAATTGACAGGTGGTTGTTAGCTTATGCAATGGATCCTCTAAGTATGTAAGGATTTTATTCTTGATTGACTTACACATAATAGAGAGATAACATGTTAAAGAGTTATATGCATCTAGGTAGAAACCATGTATGTGGAATGAAATGCATGTAATTGGAGTTATCAGTTATATAAAAATATGTTTATGAAGATCATTCCACATGAGAGTCAACAAGTTTGGGATAGAGAGCATGGAATTATACATTGATTCATAAAGAAATTTGATGTGTGTTATGACATTTCTAATATATTTAACATGATAAACTTGAAAATTGTTCTATATGAGAGATAGAAAGAAATGGATAGAAAGCATGAATTAGTGCTTGAAGTCATAAAAAACTTTGACATATGATATGATATTTCTAACATGTTTATAAAAATAGAATTGTAAATTATTCCACATGAGAGAGATAAAGAGTATGTAAAAGAAATATTTAAATCTTGAACATTTTTAGCAATTTTTTTTGTAATATCATTCCTTATTATGAAAATTAGGCATAAAATTCAAAGAATGAAGCTTTGTACTAACATATGTTAAACTTCATAATTCATGTATATGATAGGACTGAGTATGGTCTCATTATTTTCAAGAAATGAAAGAAATATGTGTAAATAAGTGAGATCTATTTTGTAAATCTAATTTTAGATGTAAGATGATACCTCAAGAAGCAAAGAGGAGCTAGTACATGCAACTAGGGTTTTGAAATGAAATTATTTTTAAAACTGCTAAGGAATTTTAAAATTTGATCCAAATTTCGAATTTAAATATGTGAGTAAAAATTTAGAAAATTATTAGAAAATTATTGATTTGAAAGGACCTAGTGTATGTAACTAGGGTTTGGAGGAAAATAAATATTGTTGAAAATTAATATTGAATTTGAAAATTTAAGGTGAATTTAAGATTTTAATATGCTAGTAAAAAATCAACAAATTATTGGAAAATTACTAAGAAAATACTAGGACCTAGTATGGACAACTAGGGTTTGAAAGAAAATTATTTTAAAATTACTATGAAATTTTAAAATGTAATATTAATTTTTGATTTTAATATGTAGGTAAATAGTTATAAAAATATATGAAAAATTAGTAGGAAATTTACCCTAGGGTTTCTAGGGTTTTATGCACAAACAAAGTAAGTCAGGTTCACCAAATGATTTAACAATTTTGGGAATATTGGTGTATTATTCTTAATTTAGTTAAAAAGTCTGAGTAGTAAAATTAGTAAATAAATACACAATAATTAAGCTATTTATTTGTGTAATTTAGATTGAAATTTTGACCTTTTTAAAAATAATAATAAGAGGGAGAAAATAAGACTTAGTTGAATACTAATTGATATGACTGAGACAGGGTCTGAGATTCACTATGCAGGACTGAGACACTATCACAAACCAAGATTTGACCTTCATTTTATGATTAGATAATAGCATCAAAACTAGATAGGAGTGGCACCAACACTGTTATCCACCTCTATCATTGTTGTCTAGGAGATCTAAGCTTTTTGGGTTTTGTTCACTATGCCTGTGTGACCTTGTCTATGAAGTTTTAGTAGATGGAAGTTTGTATAACTCCTTGTAGAATATATTTTATATTAAAACCTTATATTCCATTTTGATTTGACCAATTTTTAGAAAATGGGGGGGTTAGTGTGTGTAAGATTCATTAAATGTGTATCTACACCCCTTATGTGGGCATGCTTCCTACATACCAATACTCTGAAGAGGGATCAAGACATATGTAGTTTTTATACTTGATGTGCTTTGTGAAATAAAGTGTATGAATTTATAAAATAATAAAATGGATGTTCTTGATGTGGCTAGGGACTAGTGTAAGGATTTGAATAAGCTTGTAAGTGTATTGGTTAGCTGTATGTAGAGAATAGGGAAGATTGCTTGAGTAGTATTGCTTGTATTCTTGCTTGCTTATTGATATTTTCCAACCCTTTCCAAATGATCTTTGAATAGGATTTTATAAGGATATATTGGTCATGGGTTGAATGTAATTACATTAGGTTGACAAGGAGAAAGATGGAGAACCAAAAGAAACTGACTGTTGGGGCCAAAAATGCATTTGGATAGGAGCATCAAAAGTAGACAAGAGTGGCACTAACACTGTAGTCTAAGTGTGTTACTATTATCTTGAGCTGATGGGGCCTAGGGGGATGAATTAATCATGGAAAAATTAGTCCATCTGAGTTAATATTAAGTCTAGAAGGATATAGATGACTGAGAATAAGTGAAAAGATGCCTATAAGGGTCATGAGAGCAAGAAAGAGGGACCTACAAGTTGGGTGTCATTAGCCACACTCAAGTTACCAATTTTCACATTTTATATGACTATAATAAAATAGTGTAAAAAGTTCCTTTAGGGTGTAGGAACCTAAGGATAGTTTTCAAAAATAAGGGGAATATGTGACTACTCAAAATATTTAGTCTAAATGGTTGGGTTAGGTTAAATAAGATTTAGTGGGATAGGAAAGTAAGCATCAAATAAAAGAAAGTTAATTAAGGAGAAGAATATTTTAGGAGTATAAATCAAAGAAAGTTAAGAGAAAATGGTGAATGAAAAGATAAGGAACTAGATAGAGGATGAGATAATTTAGTAATAAATTAAGAAGGAAATGTAAAATAAGGTAAGGGATTAAATAATATTATGAATTAAGATGGTATAAAAATTGATTTGGCCTCTACTAATGAAAACCCTAAAATTGAAAATCTTAATACCATCCTTCCACCACAAATGAATGTGTTAGTATTCATACTACAGGAAGGAACAAACATAGATAATGAAAGGAATAGAATAAAATAATTGTTTATACCAAAAATTCATGAATGACATGTGATAAAGATTAACAGATTTAGTCACATTATTTGGAATACCCAAACTATTCAAAACCTTGGGTGTGGAAGACTAAGTAATCAAAAGTAATTTTACCCATAGTGGACGAGGCCCAGAGAGTATTGGAAGAATAAGCGAGAATAAGATGATTAAGATAGGAGATGTAAATTATATATTAGAACCAAGAGAGTAAATTTTATCCATATAAGGAAGTCCGACAATAAATACTTGAGAGGATTATTTATAGGTAACATAGGAGTACACATATTTATGGAAAAAGATGTGAACCTTTAATATAAAGGTGATTCTAAGACAAGTTTTAGTGGTCATACTATAAAAATAAAACATATAGATTAGGAGGAAGATAACTTAATATAAGGGGGATTAGTTAATGAAAACATTGGTGAATAAATTAAATTAAAGATGGAAGATGTAGAAGAAGAGATTCAAAGTGATGAAAGACCCTCAAACTCCAAACGCATGAGGCTCTAAGAGGAAATGAACCCTTTTTAAAAATTTACATCCCCCATGACACTTCATAATAGATATGTACACCCATAATTTAGTCAAAGAGATATATTTATTGGAAAATAAGTAGCAAACAAATGTCAAAGTCATAGGGAAGATATTGAGAAAATAAGATAATTTGTAAAGAATCAGGGATAAGTGTTAGGAAGGTGATAATTCCAAATATAATTAAAGAGGTAAAGGTCATAACCAAAATTTGGTTATATAGTGGAAAGATAAACAACATAATTTTCATATTACTTCAAGGGAAATTACATTAGGAAATCAGATGAACAATAATAGTATTCCTTGTAATAAGATTCCTAACCAACATAAGACACTAAAATGGCATGCAATCAGATGAAGTTGCCACTTTTTTGTAAAGACACAAAGGATGTGAAAGAACACATATGTATTGGACTCATATTAGAGGAATCACACTATTACTCATAAAAGAGTGATGTTATCTAATTTCATCATAACACTAAAGGATGATGCACTTAAATGGTACATGAAGACTTACTATGGGCATGCCACTACATGAACCAATGTTTTAAACTATTTTAAGGGTGATTTTCACTATCCATACATACCAAAAAAAAACATTAGCAAGATGAAAAAGAGGATACAAAAAGAGAAGGGAATTGTAAAAGATTATGATTGATGGTTTAAATCCATTATGAAAAATTAGAGGAGCATCTAAATTAAAAATAGAGAATATAATGGTTTTATTTCTAGATTAATCCCATGCCTTAGAGCCAATATAGATGGACTAAATTTTAGATCATTTATAGAAACATAAGAAATGACATCACAATTAGAAGCTCAATCTTGGAGACAAGATATAAATACCTTAATAAAAGATAATTTTGAAATATTGTAGTTGTATTTGAAAAAATTAGGTTAAAATAGGAGATACAAATTAAGAGGGATGAATATAGGACACAACATAGTAATCATATGCTACCACAGGAAATAATTTTGTGCACAATCTATTATGTAGAAGAACATTATAGGAAAGAATGCCCCCAAAATGATGTGATGAAGATTAGTTGCAATAAGATCAATATAACCACTGATAAGGATGACTTTATCAATTAATAAGCTATATATGGTGAGAGGAATTATTTTAGAATATGCCAAATGTATGATCAACATCCACAACACTTATTCCCCATGTTAGAAGTGACAACACCTATGAATAAATTAATATATTTCACTAATTATAGATCATTTAATCACTACAATAAAAAATTCCTTACTATAGATGCATTTGAGGATGTATAAGATACCAATCAGATAAGGGAAATAATAATACAACAAATTATTATACTGCAACTACCCATGAACAATGATAGTATACACAACCTTATCAAAAATATCAAGACCTCCTGTAATTAAAATTTTCAATCTTAAAATACTCGACCATAATACTATAATAAAAATCAATGAGGGTATAGATGAGGCAACCATGGAAGCTATAGAGAAGGATATCTTGAAAGATAAAATTACCAAGGAGTGAGAGGATACAATTATAATTATAACCAAGGTTATAATCAAGAGAGAACAGACCAACATGATAAAAATTTAAAAAGATTGGGAAAATTGATAGAAATTATGATAAAGAACCCTAGATAGAGTGTGTATTTTACCTCTAAAGAGGAACACATGATTCATTCTCATGTCGTAAAGTGACACAATTATATGCAACAAAAATTGAATAACTATCATAATCTCCCCCAAGAAAGGGGATAAATGCTTAATAAAAATGGTAAAAGGGTAGGATATGAAAGGTTGGTGCAATGAAGTCCTCTATGGGAGGGAAGAAAAGATAAAAATAGAAGAAGAGATAAGTTCATCCCATACAATAACAATGCTATAACAAATTAGAGAATGTCAAGAAACCATTAGAGAATAAAATAAGAAGCCGTAGAAGAAATATATACATATTATGAATAATGATTCATAATCACAAATAGTGGTAACCACCAGAAGTGGGATGAATATTTGTAAAGGTAAAGAAATAGACATTGACTCTCATATAGAATAAAAAATAGATGTAGAAGGTGATAAACTTGATTTCTATGAGCATGACCAAATTGTAGATAAAATCTAAAAGATAATAATATAAAAATAGGCTATGGATGAACTTAAGTTGACCTACTTCACTGAACATGAGGTAAGGGATCTCAAAATAATGATGAAATTGATAAAATAGAAACACACATACATAAATATATATTATAATATCATTAATACAAGTTTGTACATTTGAAGATGAAAACCTAACAAAATCAGCCAAAAAGACCTATTAAAAACCCAAGTTACACCCTATTGAAGAAGAATGTTCAGTTCTAATTCAAACTTGGACTAACATTAGATTGGTTTATAGGTTATGAGTGACCTATAACTAGACCAAACATCTAGATTATGGGGCTAGATCCCTTGGTACATCACTTTATCTCAATTCAATAAAACCTACTATTGTTGGGGTGAAAAGGTTTAAAAAGACAACTTAAAGGGAAAATATATACTAGTGATGGTGATGCACCTAATTTAATCATTCATCCACTCAATTTGGACTTCAACTAACACTAATACATAATGCAAATGACTAAATCTTACAACTCTAAGGGACTCCTATGCAAAAGTGTTTCACATAAAGTTTTCACTAATTAATCAAAGCATGAGGGTAATGATGGAAGGCTTGATTCAAAGCACTAACTAGTCAATATCTCTACTCCAGGCTCAACCTCCTCAACATTCAAACAATATATGTGACCTACATAAGATCATCTACTTGTAACTAGGTGAGATTATGACCTACCAAGGAAGAAAATATTACCACATGTGCAAATCAAACTAATTAGACACATTAAATCTATATTAAGGAATCTAAAAATAGTTATTTTATTCACTTAAGAGGTTATACAGTGCATTATTTAAAGAGTTTCCTCATGCCTAATAGAGGGATTGTAAAACAAGGCCAAAAGGCTTGAATAAATATAAGTACATCAAGAGAGAAAGAAGGAGAGTGGCATAAAAGTATGAGGAAAAGGTCTTCCATAATCATAGTGCATTAATTTATTTAGTTACAAGTAATTACTCAGTTATAGAAGCCCCCCAAATGACTCTCTCCATGCATTGATGCCCTCTAATGACTCTTTGTCATTGAGATAGGGTAGTTAAGGATGTAATTGACCTGTTAAACCTCATTAAAGGCATGGTTATGCATTATTTTGGTCAAAAACCTATGTTTTTAGTAGTTACAACTTGAATGAAGTGCAATAAAGTCATCGTAAAGTATACAATAATCATAATCCTTTTGAGCAATTTGAACAAGTCATGAAACTGACTTCTTCCTCCATAATGGATATTGAATGTGCACTTGAATCCTTAAAATTAGTCAATTATAAGGTGTAATTACTCTGTAATAACTCAATTCATCATCCTTATACAACATTCTTTAGCTTTTTTTGTTGACCAAATAGGTCTACTAGGCCAATTAAGCCTAGTAGCCTAACTGTTAGTACTTGACAGACATGAAAACTTATATTAGACCTTAGGAACCTATGAAACAGTGAGATTTTTGCCTAAAAAAACACCTTATATCATTATATGGGTCTTATTGAGTAAGAAACATCTACAAAATTTCAAAATTAGGTGATTAGGTCACCTTCTCCATTTCTATAGACTAGCTAATTAGAAGAGACTTATAGAGGTATTTATAGGCGTAATCTTGATAAGATGGTGTCTTAAGAAGGTAAAAAAAGTGCCAAATTTCATTATCTAGTGATTTACATCTTATTAAACTACCTTTTACTTATATTTTTGCTCTTTTTACCCAAAAAACATTATTTTTTGATAGGTCTGTATAGTTATATACAACACAGTACCATGGTCAAGACCCTCTTTGAGTGTACTTTATGGTTCCAGTGTTTATTAGGTGAAGCATGGGTGTTTGGGTACCAAAACATCAAGTTTTCATAAACCATGTCTACCTTAGGGTTACCGAGAGTTTTGGAGGTCCACAACTCTTAGAAATGATTTATAGAGTATGAAATTCTAATGAAAAATCTCTTGTCATATATTTGAAGTACACTAATCCCTTTAAATTCCTTAAGAAGCTTGTGTTCCCATGTAAAGAGTGTGTCAGATACATATGTAGGGTGATGAAAACTGATCTTACACAACTCTGTAACCATCAACTGTGAGCTAACTTCATATACAGGCCTATTTAGTTCAAGCATTCCTTGTAGCCCTATTTTCCCTGTTTATTGGCCATAACTATTTATAGGTAGACTAAATCATGAAAGTAAGACCATTTATGGATACCCATTAAGCCTTTCTATAACATAATTAAAAATATCCTGAGGTTTATTTGTACGGAATTGTACTTTCTTCTTTAGGCCCTGTTCCAATTAGCCCTCCTTTAGTGCAAAACCCCTTGTCCAGAGTGATATACGGACTTTTAAAGAAAACCAGGCATCATTCCAGATACGCATTACCTTCTTACAGGTGAATCAATCATTTTTTATGGTACTTATTTGGAGAAATATACTTTTCCTCTATTGGCCTACGCTCTTCCCTTCACATGCACCTAGGCTCCACTTGGCAATTGACTTTATCCGTACTTATCCGTACTTTGGCACCTTGAAACCACTTCCAAAAGTTTGATAACATCATAAAGGGTCAAATTACAAATTTTCAAGAGTTTTCAAGCTTTAAAACTCATTTTGAGGGTTTGAACCTAATTCAGAATTTTCCCATGACAGTCACAGGCTGAGAGCTTATTATTTTTGCTGGGAGTGTTCTAGACAGTTTCAAGGGTTATAATCACTTTTATAGGGTCTGTTTTAACCCCCTCCACCTTCTCCAACAATCAGCCAAGTCATATCAACCATCTGTACCATCCTTTTCTTAACAATTTAGTGTCTTTTGACTGTATTTTTATAACAGTCAACAGGGTTCTTAGTTTTCTCCTCTATTTCAAGAATAAATAGGCTCTCAAGAGGATATAAAAACATGTCAACCTATAAATTAATTCCCCATTCATATTATTTTTCAAAGATGGCCTTATCAACCCATCTACTATGCAAAACATGCAACTTTCTTAACTTGCCTGTATACTATCACCTACAGGCCTGAATTCCAACTGTTGAAGTTTTGAGATATCAAGGGGATTTCTAAGCCTGTTTCTTCTTCATTTAGGTTTCTAATTACCTTATATACCTGTCTCCATACCATTATGAACATCATGCAACCATTTTCACATGGGGTTTTCTTTGGGCAGTGGGCTGTAATTTAGATGCCTGAATACCTTGTTTAGGTCTGTTTGGGCTTTTTATAGCATTCAAAGTTCTTAAGATCCTTTGTTCACATAAATACCAGTTTAAAATTATCCTCAACATGCCAAATAACCAGTCTTTCTTAATATGATATGAAGAACCATCCTTCACACACACATTCCCATGCATATATATATAGGCCTGTTTACAGAATTCATAAATGAAACAAATACATTCTTTCTTTCTTTCATAGATCAATTGGAAGACTTAAAAGTTAATACCTGAATCCATGGCTTTCAAAACCTTTCTTTCTCCTTCTCTCATTCTCTTGACTTCAATCAAATTTGCTCCTTCTCTTTTCTTCAACATCTCTTGAGTGAGGTCCTCCCTCACTGTTTCTCTCCTCTTCTCTTCATTCTATCTCCTTTCTCTTGAATGAGAGGAATTTTTCTCTCTATCCTTCTTCACTTCTACACCCCTCTCATTCTCTCTTCTCTTCTCTTTTTTTTCTCCTTAATGAATTCTTCTTTGTTTTTCTTTCTTTTCAAGAATCTCTCTTCCAACTTCTACACCTAAATTGGGCTTAAGGCAACAAAAGACTGTTTTTAAGTTTTAACAATTTACTAAGGTTGAAAATAGTTTCAACCATTTCCCCTTTATTTCCTCAAAAATCTAACCATTACTTTTTACCTTTTTACATTCACTTTTTGATAATTACATTTTACTTTCAAGGTGAAAATTTGAAATCTCACAATTTGGAGGGAAAACCAAAATTTGAATTTTTACACTAGAATTTGAAACTTTTGTAGATGCTCCTGCATCATAGGGAAGTTTATTTATAGTGTTCTACACACATTATAGACCTTCGTATAGTCTTAGTAATGATACATAAAATTGGGAACCTTAAAACAATAAAATAATCCATGAATCTTAATTACATAGGGGTTCTCAAATTCTAAAAAGATAATTTGGTCCAAGTCCTCTTGTGGTGAAAGATATAAGCATCTAAACAAGCAATTTGAGATGAATATATAGACTGTATAAGTTGAGATGGTTATTTAGACTTAAACTAACCTTTCCCCTATTATTCCTACTTGAAAACACTCTCATAATACCTTTAAACAACCTATATACCTCATCAAATTCCTAGTTCTTCTTAGAGAAGGTTTTGATATACTCCAATGTGATGTAGGGTTTAATGCCTAGTTATGGCCTTTAGGCCGAATAGACCTAGACTAAGTATTGGAGGTTTAAGGTACCTTTAGGTGACATGGGGTGTTAAAAATAATCATATAATCTTCCTTACACTTATTTCCATCTTATATTCCTACCTTCAAGTGACTTAACCTCCAATTCTGCTCCTCTCTCATGACTATGCCTCTAGGTCTCATTGTTTAGATTGTGTGTTTGGTAAGACAAAGTTTTGAATGATAATTTATCATATAAATGAAAATTTGATAGATTTTTAACCTATAAAACACATTTATAAGGTAAACCAAACCCTTAGGTCTAAACTATCCTTCAATTTTGTCCTTGCATACTCCATACAATCAGTGTAAGGTTTGGGATTTACTAGGCTTGAGTATCCCCAAGACTGATTTTGGTGTTTTTAAGCCTCTAAATAAGGTTTTTAAATATTTAAAACATTAGTACATAATTATTACTTTTAATAAGATGTTTTCATCATTTCAACAGTCAAAAGTATGCATATATATTTAACTTCCACATTTAGGCCTATTTAGGTATGTCTCCTTATTTATCCCTCAAGGGTATTTTGTCTTAAAACCTAAATATCATCAATATTATAGAGCATATAAATACACTATAATTATAATTTCTTATCTTATAACATATTTATTAAGACTAAGCTTTCTGCCTTATCTTCAAACGTTAACTCATTTGGTCTCATGAATGACTGTCAATGGACTAAGGAAGCTCTGTGATAGAATAGTGACTATTTCCACTATTATTATGACCATTAGGATAATATGGATATATAAATATAGTAATAATAACTATCCATACCACATTTTAAATCTTTATTACCCTTTTAGATGCCTCAAAACTATAAAATCTTCCAAAAGTGCCTGTATACATTGACTATGAGTGTTCACTGTGTATGCAGATGCATGCTGGCTGTGTCTCTTAGGTCTATTAGGATTAATCAATACATATTAACCTCCATAAATATTTTAAATTTATTTTTATGGTATTCATATAGGTTTCACATCTCTCTCACACTCTTTCTCTTATGTTCTCACTAGGTTCAAGACTAATTATTTGTTTAGTCACCTATAGGGGTCTTCATTAGCCTCAAGACCGTGTTTTTAGGATTGAGACCTCAATGTAAATATATTTAAATGGAATTTTTCAATAGGTATTAGTCTCAAAAATTTATAGGCATCCTTCATATATCTGTGTTAACTTTCAAAGCATGCTCTCTTTGCAACTAACTACCTTATAGGCATGTATCTATTAGGACTGAGGTGTCAAAAGACTATCAATTCAATTTGTAAGAATATCTTGATCGCTTAAGTGGCATAGAATAATATTTCAAGGCTTATATCACTATATGAATAAAATTAGGCTGGTGTCTCCATGAGAGATACTCCCTTGAGTTGGTTGGCTATTGGTCTTCATCCAAAATATGGATCTATAGGCATAGGGTTTGTAGGTCTACTCTTGACTATAATGCTACCATGCTCCATAAAGTATTTAATACCTAATATTATCAAAAAATAGCACATCCATTGAAACTTATCATGGGAGCATATATAAACCCTCAAATTCCCTTAATTAAGGCCTCCTTCTCAAGCTATTACATTATTTTTGTTAGCTATCAATGTATATAGGCTGATTGAGTTTTGAACATGGCTATAGATGAATATTTAATAGGGTTTAATGTTTTATAACACATATCATGATAATGATGTTTTTAAAAAACCTTGAAATGTATCAGACATTAGATTCATGTTGTGGAGGGATAAGGTAGTAGTGATATGAAGATAATGGAATGTATGGGAATATTGAGAGGAGTGACAGGCTTATAACAATGGCTGAATGACAATGATAAGGTTATGAAAATGGTATGATAAATATGGGAAGTGTAAATACTCATGAATCCAATTTTAATATCATATTTAAGTGTAATATACAAGTATAAAAATATACCTTAACAATATATAACAATTTGGAGGCTCTCAAAGAGGCATACACTGTGCAAAAAGAAACCCAAGATTCTGCAAAAAACCTTAACATATGATAAAATAAGATTTGAGGGTATTTTAAGGATTATTGGTGGTTGAAAAGATATAATACCTTGATGAATTTTTAGAAACATGAATGAAACCTCTCAGACAATCTCCTACTATGTTTTATCAACCCTTAATACTCCATGAACCATACACTATCTACTCAAATCACATGTAGACTATATATTGTCATTTAATTTATCTTCTTTAGATATATAAAACATTAAAAATGTGTAATTAAGTTTAATAATGTTGTGGAAAGGTGTTTTAGACTCTTGAAAAGTTCCATAAACTTCCATCCTTCTATCATCATGCTCAAGAGAGCATACAACTTAGAAAACTAGTTCCCTACTTGAATAAAGATTGCATTATGAGTGCCTTACCTTGTTAAGGTTGGTTAATAAAGGAGAGATAAAAAAACTAGGAAAAAATTCCCAAATATGGAATCTCTCTAACATCCTTTTTGCTACCCAAAATTTTAGATCTTGATATTCTCTCTCATGACCATACCATCTACAAACCTGAAAGGCTCTCCCAAGTTGTAAAAAAGCCCAGTGGTGTTTGAGGATAAATTTTGAGCTTATTTGAGATCCTTTTGCCATGAAAATTTACTAAAAAACCTATCTTGATGTTTCCTATAATCTCCTAACCTCCACTATATGGAAAGGTTAGTACAAGTCCATACAAATTGTAAGAAATAGTTTAAAACTCCCTTTTTTTGTATTCTTTCCACATTTCAAGCTTGGAACCACCATTTTAAGGAAAAACGAGGAATAATACGAGTAAAAAATCATATTAAAACAAGTAATAAGTATTTTAAGATCAAAAGGGGGATAAATTTCACATGTGGGGGCTCTTTTAAATGCTAAACAACCTTATAGACTCGTAAAAGGGACACTTTCAAAGCATAAAATGTTTAACTAAAGTAAATTCACAATCATGAGGGTTATTATAGATATTATGTATGATTTAGTGGCCTTTTGAGTCATAATTTATCATTTAAAGACCAAAACCTCTATTTTAGGAAATATACATAGCTTCACAAAGGATATTTGTTAATGAATATCATGAAAAGTACCTTATAGTCTTCTTTAGGTCCTAAATAGGCTTCTATGTATCTTGATCATACTTGTCAAAGCTTATAGTTAGCCTCATACTTAAATATACTAAATATACCAAAAAAAATCACAGTGAGTTATTAGCTACCATCTTCACCATCTCCATCAAGGTACTTTAGATCATAAGGCCACTTCAAACCATCATCAAGACATCCAAACATATTCAAATATCATGATGAAACTTAACACGAATTGAAAAGAGGTATGAAAATGACAAGATAGTTCAACAAATAGTCAATGACATCATCATGATGATTAAACAAATCACTTAAGGACCCAAGAAAACTATGACATATGGTGATCTCAAATAGATTTAATGACACCTTTAATAGTTTTTAATGACTTCAAGAAGTAATTAGGAGACATCATGACTCAGGATAACACCATGTAGAAGCTTAAGTGGATGCCATGAAAATTTTTTAGTTGTAGGGTTTGGCATTTGACCTTGGCAAGATAAATTACCAATAAGACCATAAATCAAAGTATGTAAACCGATACCAATCATATGAATGTTATTCTAATATGAAAATCCACAAAATAATGGCACCAACAAAAAATAAATAGTAGTAAAAAAAATAACTATCCTCAACAAGTACCACCAAAAGTCATTTAACTAGAGTTTTGATCATCATCACACTACATTACCTCATCCCCAAAGCTGTCAACATGTCCTAGATAACTATCCAAAAATATAAGTCCTTTACTAGGTATGATCCATTAGTAAGGGAAAATGTTCAATTTTCCCAAGTAGTTCCTTCATGTTTTAGTATTTTACAAACTTCACCAAGTCCTCAATATCTTTCAATTTCCCTTTCTCAATCACTTTAAGTTTTAGAGTAGTCTCACTAATAAACTCATCAATTATCTTGGCATAGCCATGGTTTAATTCACTCCCAATGACAAGATTAGTATTCTCACTACCAAAAATAGTAGGTCCCAATACATCATCATTATCAAGAGGTACATTAAATGGGGAATACATACCTCTAACCGCTATCCCACTAGACTTAGGCTCTTCCTCATCATTATACTACCATAGGGCATAAAGTATCTCTGTATTAGCATCTAATGAAGCTTATGTACCATTTTTAGCTAAGTTTAAAAAACCAACCCAACATACTATAGGATCCCTAACTATTCAAAGAAGGAAACCTTCATGATATCCCATTAATATTTAAAAACATGTACTTTAGCAACAATGTTATGGTTGATTCTCTAGTCAGGAAGATGAGTCATTTTAAGGTAACCTTTAGTGTCAAGACAATAATGAGAAGAGATTTTAAGCATGCCAGTATTTAGATTTTTTTTTGACTCAACTCAAGTAATCTTAAGATTCAAGTAGATATGTAAATAAAAAATTCTAGTGATACCTTTAACATTGAAGTTAGTAAGCACGCTAGTTTTACATTGAAAAACATACAAATTCCTTTACTTAAAAATGTACCATAGTATTTTAGTAGAAAACACAAGCCAAAATTTATGAAAAAACTTATGGACCTCATTTATAGAACATACATATCCAAAAGCAATATTGACCCACATAATATCATAACCAAATAGACAACTCCAAATTTTATGATAATTGTTCCAAATTTTAGCAGCAAAAGGTCAAGTAAATAAAAGTTGTTCAATAGTCTCTAACTCACCACAAATAATATAATGGGGATCGACAAATCTAGAATTTGAAATTATAGACCCAACAACAATATTTTCATAATAAAGTAACCACCTTAAACATGACTTCTTAGGCTCAAGGCAAAAGGCCTAAATTACTTGAAATCTAAACATCTAGCTATATAAGGGATCACAAACATGCCAAAAATGATTAAGGATGAGGTAAATACTTTTGGATAAAGAAAGTTTATCAGATAATATCTTAGTGGTGAATTCATTAAGAGGTAGATTGTTAATCCATTTATTGTTATCCCATAAATCACACTCTTAAAAAATAGTCACCCCTCAGGCCAATTAAAGAGTCTTAGTTATTAGGGTGTAAGTCCTTCATTTAGATGAAGGAACATAAAATTTAATTTTAATTTTAGCCCAAAAATCCCAACCATTAAAAGATAAAATTTCCTTGAGGTTATTCATACCCTTTGATAACCAAATAAATGCTGAACACCCTCTAGTTAAATCTAGATGTAATGAACTATTACACCAAAAACATAGACTATTAGTGAATCCACCCACCACGATATTAACACCCCACCACACTTTTGACAATCCCATCCTCAATATGGGTGTGCACCTCCATGCACATGTGGGATCCCTAGTTGAACACTACTATGCTAGCATTACCACTTGAGACTTGAGACTCAAATATGGGTGGGCACTTTGTTACCATATCTTGAGGGTGGGATTGTTAGAAGCATGGTGGGGTGTTAAGATCTTGGTGGGTGGATTCACTAATAGTTTAAGATTTTGGTGTAATGGTTCAATACATTAGAGGCCTTCTATTGATATTAAGGTTACACCATAAATACCTATACCCATGGCACCTTGAACCCATCCCACTAAACACCAAAGGAATAATAACTAAATGATTCACCATTTCCCAAGCCTTTAAAAAATATAAGAATATAGGTGATCGATAAATTGGACCAAGAATGAGCCTACCAATGGTCAAAGATATGTAACACTTTCCACTTTAGCTTACCTTTAGGTAAGCACCTCAAAATATTATTTGTAATTAAGATCTTCCAAGGTTTATCACCTTTCAAATCCCTAATGATCCATTTGACATCAAGTGTAATACCTTGGATCCTAAAATTCTTTAAACTAAGTTTCCTAAATTTTATTGAAGCACAACAAATCTTTCATGCCACTGGATGTATTTTTATATTACCCTTTCCATTAGAATAAATAAAGCCTCTAATTTTTTTGTACAAGAGATTAATCTAGGACTTATTGAAAATATAATAATAAGCATAATAAATACTATACAAGGAGAGCACTTTTTCATAAACTTGAAATATTTTACAGAATGAAATAAGATGGCCCTACCACTTAACAATTTTATTATTGATTTTGATATTTAACCAATACCACATCTATTTAAAGGAGGGTGACAAGGAAAATGGAATACCTAAGTATATAACTAACTGATTTGGCCCCTTCCATACCCACCCAAACTTACCTGACCAATTCGATGGAGTCTCCTCCCATCCCATCATGAAATATTTATGTAAGGCTAATCTGGAACCATATATAGATCCATACATATCCAACCTATTATCAACTTGTTGAAGGTTATGATTTTAAATATTATTAAACAAAGTATTATCATAAATAAAAAGGATGACAATCATTAGGTAATGAAATACCCTGATCGAAGGACCAACTATAGTAATTCTCAATAAATAATGTAAGGATTGATCCATAGTAATAAATAAAGATGGATTAATGGGGCATCCTTATCTAATTGATCTCTGAAGCTTAATAGAACCAATAATCTATCCATTAATTTCTATGATAATAGAAGCATCCTTGAATAAGACATTCATCATTCGACAAAACCTATCTTAAAAACCAAAGTCTTTTAGCATTAAATAAATAAATATCCACTCAATTATATCATATATTTTTCAAAGTATACTAATATCATTCCAATGTTTTGACTAGAGTCCTAAGACCAATACATGGCTTTCTAGATGAAAATGAGTTTATCTAGGACATACCTACGTTTAATAAACCCAATATGAGTTTATGAAACAATTTTAGGTAGAAGGGATGAAATATTCCTAGCCAAAATTTTAGCCAAGATTTTATAAGAGATATTTAGAAGAGTGATTTAAATCCAATTATTAACATGGGTTTGATATCTATCATTAGGGATGATCTTGACAACACCTCTATTAATTTTAGGACATAGATATCCAACATCAATGAATTCCCTATAAACCCCAAGGCATTTGAGTGCAATATAGTCCTTATTAGACTTATAAAAATCATTAAGGAAACCATCAAATAGTAGGGATTTACCATATTTT
The DNA here is from genome assembly GCA_037957365.1 of Torreya grandis. Taxonomy (NCBI): domain Eukaryota; kingdom Viridiplantae; phylum Streptophyta; class Pinopsida; order Cupressales; family Taxaceae; genus Torreya; species Torreya grandis. Next base: position 503,574 of record JARHVA010001000.1, on the reverse strand, counting down.
AAAGATTCAATTTATGCCTTTATCTCATTCAGGTAAATTTCATTGTTAAGGAAAGAAACTTGTTCACTGGAAAGTTTCTTAGGAATACATTTAGTACATAGATCTCTATTAAGCTCAATTTGAGGATTTAGGCCATCTGATGAGAAAAAATTAAAGTATAAGAATAAGAAGGATTTTTTCATTTCATTCAGATCACTCGACATAGATTCACCAAAGTAAATCATATGGATCTTGCTTCTACACTGATTTAGTTTCAAGAATTTAAAAAAGAACTTAGATCCTTTATCCTCCAACTTGAGCTAGTTTAATCTAGAATAAACCTGAACACCTATGGAAACATACATTTAGTGTTGTCTAATATCATGATTAAGCATGAAAAAATCATCAATAAGGATATAATTATTAGTATCATTATACATGGCATATTTAGAGAAGATCAACTTTTCTTAGGTGATACTAACATTTTTCCATCTCATCTTAGCTTTATGCTAGCCATAAGTTCATGTAAATTTTCTACTCAAATGCATATTTGTATTCCACTTGTCAATATTTGATGAGGAGTCCATTTTAAACATACCAATATTACATGAAGAACATATACCCTCTTTACAATCAAGATTATTCAAGTGGGAAACATTGAATTTATAGAGGTCTTTCCATTCAAAAGTACCTACTTATAAGTCAATGTTCAGGAAATAGTAATCTCAATGGGGTGTTGATATGATCTGGTGAATGGGAGAACCTTTACAGAGTTACTAAATTATTCCTACATAGTTCTAATCATATTCTTATTAAATTATAATCTATCAATCCTAGAGTACACTCTCTTAGGATTGACCTAGTTATTGCACCAAGTAAAACAAATTCTTTTTCTATGTATTTTATCTTAGTTAATAGGATCAAAGATCTTGAAAATTAGATCAAGATTCAACCAAAACATATTTAATTGCCTTTACATTCATGTGGATCACCAGCCTTATTATCTTATTTCTCCTCAACCATGTTAAAATCCCCCATCCCCCCCACACAATCCATTGGATGTATTTCAAGTTAGAAGCAAGCCAATTATACAAATAATACTTTTCTCTATAATCATTTAGAACATATACATTACAAATCCAAAAAGACTAATTATCTCTTTTGATGATAATCCAAACAACTCTATGACATGTGGATGAGCCATACTCATCCATAAATCCTCCCCATATCAGATTAAATAGAATCAAGGATCCACCTTTCCCTTTGGAATGACATATAAAGAAGGGGGATACATTTGGCCAAATTAAATTGAGGACATAATCCAACTGATACCTAACTACTTAAATTCCTAAAGAAGTAAAAATTCAATATCCTACCTTAACTTCCTAAATTATTTGATAAATAGGTTTATGATTAGGGGATTCTAGGCCCCTCACATTCTAGTTGAAAATATTTATATCAAAGGGAGAGGGGTAGTCTAACTTTGTAGACTAGAGGCCTTAGAGCCTCCTTTTTTATGATATAACCTTGTAAAGCATTGAGGCAAATTATTTTTTTGGCTCTCTTTTTAGTATCCTTGACAACCCCTTGAAAACCTTTGGGATATTTACCATCCTCCCCATAGGGTCAACCTAAGAAGGGGTTTGAATTGGCTTTAGTTTTAAAACTTTTAACATCAATCTTGGTTTTTCTTCCTAGAAGGGAGTTAGATTTTATTGATTTCAATGGGATCTTTCTCCATAGGGTCATCAAATTTAATAGTAGAACTAAGGGTTGGAGAGACCACCATTAAGACCATATCATCACTTATACCTCATAGGTCTAGATGTAATGGGATAGTGTTAGGGGTCTCTTTACCTAAAGGGTTAGATGGGATAAAAATATATTCATCTAAGAGTCTACCTTTAGAGGATAGAGACTCTTCTCTTGGATTAACTCCCTGATCATCTTGGGCCATCAAGGACTCAAAGATAAAACTCACATACTCGAAAAGTAAGGGAGCCACTTCCTTACTCTTAAAAAATTACACACAGTAAACATCAACCTTCCACACTCCAAAAAGGGAGTGTTAGCTAGAGGGGAAGAAGTTTTGTTATCACCCTTGAACACAATACATTCATTTTCTCTCTCTTTCTTAATAGAAGGTGATAGACCTTTATTAGGTTCCAAGTCAAAGCAAATATTATACATTATAACATCTTCCTCAGTGTTTGATGTAGGCTTATTAAATACATCATTATCAAAGGGCATAGTTTTTACTCTACAAATTTTTCCTCACCATTTTATGGTTAACCAATAGGGGACAAGTTTTTTTAAGTTGACCATATTTATTACAAAAAACATGCATTGAGACCTACCATACCTTTCATGGAATAAGAGTAACACTCTCCTTCAATGTTGAAAACAAGGTTTTAAAAAAGACATGTAATGAAACCAAGGATATAAGGATCTTGGCATGCATACACACCAGATAGATTCTTGTATATTCAATATTTATAAATTATCTTAAGGGTTAAATGTCTTAAGGTAGAAAATTTTAAAGTTGTATAGGAATACCTTTAATATAAACCCATATTGGAGCAGATTTAAAGGCAATATCATTATAATCTAATTTAAGGTTTCAAGGTAGAGCCTTGAAAATTGATTGACCCACATTACATAGGGGTTTACTGATAACATGCCTTTGCATATTAGAATTTATAAACAAAATCATGAACACTCCATTTCAAAACATTAAAAAAAAAGAAATATAAATACCCATTTCCCCCCACAGAATTAAGATAGTTATCAAGGAAATTTCTTGAGGGTAAGGAGTTTCTATTCAAATATACAAAGAAACCCCAATATTCATTAAGTGGGATTCTTCCAACTACAAATATCTCTCCCTATATTCATTAGGAAATAAAGATAGATTTTTATCAGACTAGGGGGCTTACCATATTTGATTGAGATGTGATCTCTAGTTCCATCATTACCTATTTCACTATCATTGATGATAAAATTTACACCCTCTGAATACTTCATGACATATTCATGGTGGAATATTTATAAAAAGAGATTATTACTTGCTTCCATACTAGCCAAATTCTCAAAAAAGCTTTGACCAGGGCAATTTTATAGATCTATAGACACCCTATATGATAAATTAACACCTCCATCATTCAATATCTCCACACGTACAAAGGCATCACTTCTAACTCTATCCATAAACAACCACCTAATAAATGCATGCAATACACGTTATCTAAAAAATATCCTAAAACACATAATATGAGGGAAAATAGGCCAAGACAAAAAAAATAATATATCAAAGGGGACAAAATAAAAGAACACTCAAAAACCATAAACTAAGGAACATAAAAACTAATAGCCAACACCACCTAAAGTCTTACAGCTTTATGGGGTTTAAAGTTGGATAAAAAATTAGACGTTTAAATCCTCATTATATAGGGGGATTCATTAAATATAGTGAATTGTGTCTCAAATAAAAATTTTATTACTTGGTCAATCAAATGAGTGGTGGGTGAATCTATCTCAATTTTAGATACCAGGCAACAAGTGGTTACCCAACATGTGTATCAGGAAGGAAACAAGATAACAAAATGGTTCAAAAATAGGGGTGTGGTTTCTAAAGGATTAACTAATTATATTATTTTAGATGAGCTTGCTTTGGACATTGGTAAGAGGATTCAAGAAGAAGCAATTAGTAATGTGCATAATGCTTAAATATATGGGGGGTCTTTCCCATGCATTATTATAAAGTATTTTGGAAATTTATAACTCTATCCCCTTGAATTTGTTTTTATTTTACTAAGCTATATTTATATTTCCCCTTATTTTATTTGAATTATAAACTTATAAAATTGGGTAGCATAAAATAGAGACATAGTTTGTCTTGTAATGGAAGTAAGGAAGTTGAATGTAAGATTCTTTGGCATTCTGTTAATTAGCTTTGGGAAAGTATGAATTATCCTTGTATCAGAGGTAAATTTTTCAAGAATATTATGGTATTTATTAACATGATTGAGCATAAAATTAACAAGGAAGTTAATAAAAATGAGGTGATTTGGGAAGCTTCATCGACATGGGGTTTTGTAAAGTTCATGGAAAGGATTGAAGGCCATGATGGGAATATATTGACTCTAATTGATAATGCTTGGGAGTATATAAAACTTAATATAAATGGGTTTTTTATGGAGGTCAAATAATAATTGATTTCACATGTCATAGGTTTGGAACTATAAGTAACCAAAATTTACAAAATGGGCATGGACTATAAAAAAGGAAATTTTTCTACTGGAGAGTGAATCACTAGAGATAATTCACAATTGATTAGATTAAGAATATTTTACAAATCCATTTTGAGAGGTATATTTTAATATTATGCAATGCATCTCACTTGAAGGTAGGTTCAACATGGTTCACTAGTCTCTTTTTATTTTCTTAAATAATTTTAGGCATGCAATCCCCATGAGCATTCTTTTCTACATTATACTCTCATTAGAATCCTCTATTGTGAAATAAAAAAATGTAAAATATTAGGATCATAAACATGAAGGGGTTTTATTTCATTCATAATTACTTTAAGCGAATGAATTAGATCAATCCTAAAATGCCTAATTCTCAAAATGAAAAAGATATTGGAAAACTTGTGGACATCAGAAAAGTTAAGAAAGTTTGGATTAAATATCTTGAAAATTCCCCCTACAAAGTTAAAGATGTGAATAATAATAATAATTATACTAAATATCAATAAATTAATATTAAAACTCACCTAAGAATCACTTCTAAGGAACCACTAGTGTTTAATAAGAATGTAGGTAGAAGTGGTAAAATAGGGTAGTTTGTAATGGAATCTATAGTAGTAGAGGAAGAGTTGGTTGAAAAAGAGAATATAAAAAATCAAAAGGATATATAAAGGGTTAAATTTGTCTACCATTTTTTTTTTAAAGGAAAATAGAAGAAAAGAGAATAACCCAAGGAGAAAGTCAAGGATTCCTCAGGCAAGCAACCCTAGGACCTGAATGTAGATTTTAACATTTTAATGGATTATTTAAAAGGGAAACATAACTATGATAAGTTTAAAGAAGAAATTTACCTATAAAATTATATTATGCATTGGTTCATGAGTTAAATTAATACTCTTAAAGGGAAAGTCAATAATTTGTAGTAGGAAAATGAAAGATTGACTCAAAATAACCCAAAAAGGGAGCCTATTTATCAAATTCAAAATCTTCAAGAGAGGGTGAGCATGCTTGAAAATGAAAATGAAAAAATAAAAGACAACATTAGTTTTTTGGAAAATTGTAGCAAGTCTACTATTCTTAAGGGGATACAAAATGTATAAAACCTTATATCTCATTTAGGATATCTATTTGACACTAAGACACCAACTAAAGGCAAAGGCGAACAAGTTCAGTGTAGCAAGTGTTGCAAAGTTGTGGATAAATAAAATATTATCCTATAAATTGATTTAAACCTAAAAATAATGAAGAGATGATGAGAAGACATATCAAGAAATTTAGACATGGAATAGTCTTTAGGTTCACTTTTTACTACTTTTTAATCTTGGTATATCTTTGACTATTTTTGAGATGGTAGTTGGGTAGTTTTATATTTGCCTTTGTTTCTACTTGTCTTTCTATTTTTTGAGAATTATGGTTGTCCTATGGATCCTTTTTGTTTTTAATTATCACAGGGTTTGGGGACCTTAGTAAAAACCCAACTTTAACCTTAATAAAAAAACTGACAATACCCAAGCATCACACATCAAACCAAGGAAAGGAAAAACATTACCAATGGGATAAGAAGACCAAGGAAACAAAGGGAAAGAGAAGAGATATTGAAACTTATTTAATGGATGATGAATTTTCATCTCCCCATTTTTAGAGCTCAAAGCTTCTCACTAAAAATTAATATTAACCAAACTCACTCAATTATATACATATTGGAATAAACAAGAGAGATAACATCAAGTATAGAGAGAGAGAAAAAACTAAAATAAAATTACAAATAATGTGTTTAGAATAAATTGATAATGGATAAATATTATCATTATGCCAAACTTTAAAATCAATGGTCAAGAAATAAAGAAAACACTCTTAGACCTTGTCACAAATACAAATGTGTTACCATTGAGCACATGGAAGCTTTTAGGGAAATTGAAATTGCATGCATCAACATATGACATTGTCATGGTTGATGGTAATTGACACTCACCAATTATAACTTTGTATAATTTTGAAATTATTTTTATAGGGATAAAGAATAATGTAGATTTTAAAGTAATCAATATGTATGATATCAGATATCCAATAATGTTGAATATGGAATGGTTTGTGGGATATAATGGGTCATTAGATTTTGAAGAAGAAGAAATCACATTTGAAATAAAATGCTTGGTAGTCCATTTTACACTAGAAGTGGGAATAGTAGTGGCATGGTTAGAATAACTATGTCTAAAAGATGAAGATAGTGAATTCTATGACCTCACTAGAGTGTATTATCTGAAGAAAATTATAAAAACAAAATATGACCCCAAACCCAATGATGAAGAATAACTTATAGTAAAAGAAGAAGAAGAGACACCTTTAGGGGATGAAATTGAAACTTTTATGTACTGTGAGCTAGAAACCATAGTGTAAAAAGTATGTTGTATAAGAAAAAAATTTCAAAGATAGAATCACCATCAAAATAAAAAATCCATCATCTAAGGGAAGAAAATCTCCTAGTATAGAATGAGATTCACATAATACATTACCAAAATTTATTACTGTTGGGCTAGTCAGTGATTATTTATAATATATGATGAGAGTATTTATGCAAGAAGAAATAATGATGGAATACATTGATGATGCACTCACTATTACTATTGTGAGATGGTGACACACAAATAAAAAAACAATCTACGCATGGAATTTTTTTTTCATATTAATCAAAATATTATTTGTAAAAATAGAGAGCTTCTTTATAGAGATAATAAGTTATATGGGGAAAACCAACCCGATACTATACATTGATACACGTGAAAAGGTATTAACAACAAGAGGGGAAACTAATAGATGCTTATGGGCATAATTATTTTAATAGATATTAGATACATTTACAAAAACATGGTACCTACATTAGGAGATGTAGAAAGGAACTAGTATATGGGTAGACCTAAATATATAGTTTTGTATAAATTTAAACTTTTAGGATCTAGATACTAGTATCTATCGATCGCTATAGAAAATAAAAAGTAGTTATTTATAAAAGACTCTATTTCAAAATAATATTTTTCTAGATTAAAATTATAAGAAACAAGGTTAGAACATATGGATAATTAGGAGTAAATTGGCACAATTTTAAGAATTTTTTACAAACACTACAGAAAGGGAAACAAACATAAAAGAACTTAAATAGATGCTATATTACCAAAAAATTACAAAACATAAAGAGGATGAGGAAGAAAAACTAGAAAACATAAAAATATACATTGAGGAATGGGAGATACAACTCCTTGACACCGTAGAATATAAAAGGTAGTACTTCTACCAACCTCTTAAAATTACATAAGAAAATATAATCACAAAAGGAAATCCAAAGATGGTAAAAGTAGGTAATTACTAGTTAGAAGAAGAGATAGAGATGATACTATAGTTATTAAGGGAAATTTATAATTTATTTCAAATAACATTTACTAAGATGAAAGGAATCAAATAAGATGTGGGTATTATGAAAAAATAATTAAAAGAAGATATTAAACCATTTAGAAAGGACCATACAACTAAATACTAACGTTAAGGAAATGTTCAAAATTGAATCGAATAAATTTTTTGTTGGTGGAAACATAACCCTTGTCAAATATACTGAGTGGATAAGTCCCATGGTAATTTATAATAAGAAAACTAGAAAGATACACATATGTGTTGATAAAACATAATTGAATAAGGCTTGCCTACATGATCCATTCTCAACACCATTCACTAAATGAATATAAAAAGTGTTATGGGAAGAGACATATACTCTTTCATTGATTAATTTTTAGATACCATCAAGTTAGAATAATATCAAAAGATAGACCAAAAATTAAATTTTATATAGAATGTAGATCCTTCATGTACCAATGATGCCCTTTGGATTGAAGAATGCACCGACTGTGTTCAACCACATACTGGTGAATGCATTTAGGGATTTATACATGAGTTTTTTGAGGTATATATTGATTATTGAATTACACGGGCTAGTAAAATACCATGTTCAATCACCGTGGATGATGTTCCAAACATATACATAACAAATTTTTTAAATCTCAATAAATGCATCATTGCTACACCTTTTGGTACTATTTGGGACACATAGTATTTAAATAAGGGTTGATGGTAGATCTAATTAATAATTCCATAATCATAAACATACCATCACCCAAAACATATAAATAGGTTATAATTATCCTAGGATATCATAAATCTCATCATAGGTTCATAAGAATTTTCACAACTATACATGCATTCATAGAAGAATTGTTAAAGAAGTGACATAACCAACACTATATTGGTCAAGAAAATGTCAAAAGTAATTTTATACATTGAATAATAAGATTGTGGATGACCCAATAATAGTGTTCCTAAATTGGAAAAGTTTCCATGTAAATATTCATGCCTCTAAAATTGAAATAGGAGTACTATTAGAACAACCCCATGGAAATATAAATAATCCAATTCTGTTTGCTATTTTTTTTGGAAATAGAGAAAATGAATTATTCAATCATATAAAAGAAGTCACTTTTTATGGCTTACACGATGAATAAATTTATACATTAGTTATTGGGAAATCCGTGCATATTATTTATAAATCATGATCCACTTAAGTAATTGATAAATAGATCAATAATATAAGGAAGAATCTACCATAGGCTTATGTTATTTCAATAATTCAATTTCAAAATTATGTGAAACTTGGGAAAACAAACAATGGACTTGAATACCTATTGAGAATAACTACATTGGAAGATATAGGACCAACTAAGGATGAGTTTCCTAGAGCTTACCTCTTCTGCATGGAAGCAATCCACAAATATATGGAGGGTATCACATAATTTTTATCTAGAAAAGAGTTTCCATAAGATTAAAATACACTGTAGAAGAAAATATTAATGATTAAAGTGTCTAATTTTATGCTAATTTAAGGAGAACTATATAAGAAAGGAAGAGACAACGTGTTGTAGAGATTGGTGTTAACATATGAGCGACATGATATCTTAAGGAAACTTATGATGGGGTCATGGGAAGGCACAAATACAAAGAAGATACTAGAAAGAAAATATTTCTAATGAACTTATGATGGCCATAATTTTTTAAGGATACACATCAATAAACAATAAATTATGACATATTCCAAAGAAAGGGTAAACTAAATTCTTGAGATGAGATGCCTCTCTGCCTAATTTTGTCACTAGATTCATTTTGGGAATGGAAAATTGATTTTATAGGTCCCATAAAACCTACAATAAGGAATAAAAATGACATGTTCATTATTACTAAAACTAAATGCCTAAAAATATGGGTAGAAGTTATGTAAACAGAATATTGTACTACCAAGACTACTAAGTTTTTTGTTATGAAAGCATAAAACAAGGTTTGGATGCCCATTGAGCATAATGAGTGATTAGGGTAATGATTTAATCAATCACACAATTTTATAACTGATTAAGCACTTCCTACTCTAACATCAGAGAAGCACTCCTTACAACCCTCAAGAAAATGGTACTGTTGAGGTGTTTAATAAAGTATTAGAGAAAATATTAACAAAGGTTGAAATATATATACATATACACACACACACACACACACACACACACATATATACATACATATACATATATATATATATATATATATATATATATATATATATATATACATATACATACATACATACATACATACATATATATATATATATATATATATATATATATATATATATATATATATATACATATACATACACACACACACACAACACACACACACACACATATTTATATATATATATATATATGAGATTGGGATACCAAGATAACAATATTATTAATGGCTTACCACACTACTTATAAATGATTAAATAAATACCACCTCTTTAATTATTTTATGGATTATAAGTGTTAAAGCCAATGGATTACATATTACCAAGTTTGAGATTGGTGGTAACAATTAGAATGAATGAGAAAGATTCCATTCAAGAAATATTGATAAAACTATAAAAAATAGATGAATATAAATTTTTAGTAGTGTATAACTAAACACAATAAAAAGGGAAAAAAACTTATCATGATAGACATATAAAAGTGAAATAATTTCAGATTAGGGAGAAGGTCTTGATTTACGATAGAAAATATAAAAATTTGTGTAAGATAAAAATAATATATCTTGGACCCTACATAGTGGGTAATATTTTAGACTTAGATTAATAAAGCTAAGAAAATTGGTAGACACATTTAGATAAGGGTTTTTCAATGGAGCTTGATATAAACCCTACACCACAAGAAACTACTATGAAGGGTGGTAAAATGAAAGATGAAAAAACTAATGAGGTGGCATTATCCTTCTATTTAGGTGAATTTTTGTAGAAGGTAATAAGGTTCCTTACACCAAACACTTAAGTTTTTATTTTTAGATCATGTCATATTCCTAGTATGTCAGCATTATCCTCCTAAACATAAAGTTGAATAGGGATATTTTGGTATCCTCAAAATAACTATCTTGATCCCTGGTTGTCTGATGCTACAAAAACATCCTAGTGAAACAAATAAGAAGAATAAGAAGTAGGAAAATAATGGTGATGAAAATAAAAATATTAGAAAAGATAAAAAAACAAAGAGAAAAATAAGTTAGAACCTTAAAATTCATACATAGTAGAGAAAAGGCAATAAGGAAGATAAAGATCATGTGCAGAAGTAAAATATGAGTCTATCGTATGAAATTGCATATGATGGTAAGAACATGGGAAAAAATATGAACCAAACTATTTGGAATTATTTTCATAGATGTAGAAAATATAGGTAAGAAAAATATGGGAGTGAAAAATAAAATAGGATAGAATGGTAAGATAACATGACATTTTATAAATAAAATAACTAGAAATTTTTACTCTAGACATAAACATTGAAAAAAGTAAAAGACACATCAATGGAAGAAATAGATAGACAATAGTGACATAGAAGATTGAATAAAAAATAGTAGTAGTGCATTTTTTTAATGAAAAATGAGAAGTCTAATGGATTAGATTAATACAAGCTAACACAAGAAAACAATTGGATGGTGGGAAATACATAGTTAAAAAAGTTTTTAAAGCAATGACATCACTGAGATAAAAATGGAATAAATTAATGATAAGACATATTTTTATGTGCAAAAACAAGTGAAATATGGGAATAAACATAGATAATTAATGAGATTAATTAATTAAAATGAATTTTCATGATTAATATATATATCAAATGAGCTATAAATTAAGGGTTTTACTAAACATAAATATTTCAAAATCATTTAAGCACCAACACTCTACATAGTTTTTTTCATGAGGTGTTTATACTATATTGGAAGAAAATTTCTTAGATACTTAGATGAAGAAAAGTTAGATATTTCTCATGTTATCAATACCAAACATATTAAACAACCTAACTATAAGAAACATTCGATCAAATCAAAAAATTTAGATCCATTATGAGCATTTTATAAAGTCCCCTCCCTATTAACACTTTCATAAGATACTTACAGATACATAAAGACACACTTAACATAAATTGATAGTACCAATTTTGAGGTGGAAAGAAGTGTAATGATGTAATTAAACCCATAGACCCATTAGTTAGAATACAAAAAGGAGTACAAAGTCATCCTAAATCTGAAATTGTATACAAGGATTTAGTTCCCATATTTTGACCAGATGACAAGCATTATAAAAGTGATATTGAGTAGAGCCCATAAAGATATTTTATATTTAAGACATGCCTAACACATCAAACTAGAGGTGATTAAAATAGTTATAGGACTTATTCACCACAAGTACAATGGAAATAATAATGTGATTACAAGCTCCTTAGCCATTCTTATAGGGACACAAGTTAATAATTGAGCTCTGTCAATTCAAAATATGAAGGATTTGAAGGTTAGATTTGTAACAAAGTTCATTACTCAAAAGGTGTACTAAATTAAAATACATGACTCAAAATTAACAAAAAGTGTGTAGATGGCATACATCATGTTATCTAAATGCATGTAGAATGACTTGGCTACCATACTCCACAAACATTTCTTGGAGAACCTCCATAAATCAAGCAAGGTAAAACTCTCCATGATTTCTACTATGGTTCACTTATTTTAGTATAAGATATATACTTTAAACATGCTATTCCAAGTGAGGGGATGATATAATGGAGTTCAAATTACCCCTAATATCCCAAATGATAGCTATAATGAAAGGTATTCCTATAGTAAAACACGTTGAAAAGTTTTTTCAATGGGAGAAAATGATTAGGAATATGGTAGAGGGGAGATTTCATATTTCAAAGGAAATTGTTCAAAAATACTACACAGAAGTTTAATTCACCATAGATGCATTAAATATTTATATCAAACCCTATTCTAATTTTTTTGGACCTCTTATGCCTTTAACTTATGAATTTATCAATGAAAAAGTTGAGGCATTAATTATTGGAACTAGGAGTCTACCACTAGACCGTAGGGAAAAATAATTATTTAGTGAACTAGGGATGGGTTCTTGGTAGGAGAAGGAATAATATGATATCCCTAAATAAAAAAAACCACTACCATATGGAGAGATAGAATCATCTTAGCCTCAACCTAAAACCCGAAGATCCTCAAAGTTAAGGAGACAAGTCATAAATTTGTAAACAACTCAACTAATAAGAAGAGGAAACCATTACATTTGTAGTCAAGGATTATGCCATTGGGTAAGAGTTAGGGGAAGAAGATATGGTATCATAAGGTACTCTCATATTTATCCCTAAAAAAGAGGAAAATATCACCTGAAGAAAGGTTGTACCTAAAAATAAAAAAGGAAAATTTAGATAACATAGGAATAAGAGGGATCTATAGATGAGTGGAGGGAAAAGAGGGATATGCTATTCACTATAACTAGAACATAAGGTAAAAAAGAATTAGAAAGATTTAAAACCAAAGGGGTGGAGTAAAACAATAGTAAAATATTTGGAAATAGAGTCATACAAACAAGGGGATGAAGAAGAGATGAAGGTAAACAAATAAATATAGGTTTTCATAGAGGTACAAACTATAAATACTCTATATGCATGTGCCACAACAAGGGAAAGATATAAAAATTGGTTATCCTACATAAGGATGTAGATATCACATGGAAAAATAGGGTGATCAAATCAATTATGGACTATGTTTAGTTTAGTCCATATTATTTACATGATGTAATAGGTAGCCTTACAAAGTATCTACACGATAGACTTATACATACCAAAGAAAGGAGTAAAAAGGCAAAGATGAAAATTGAGAAATATCAAGAGGAGACATTAAGAAAAAATACCATAGAATCATAGATATTTTCTATGAACCAGGAAAGACTAAGGTAACTCCAACAGATGGAATTATGAACTAATCAAAAGATAGATCTTGTCTCTAAGGCCCTGTAGAATCAAATACATTTGGAAAAGGCCAAAGATATAGAACAGGAGATCATCTAAAAATAAATATAATTATATCAAGATATTGTGAAATAAACTAAGAGTATACAAGATATTTTATATTCATCCACTCAACAAGCTAGATAAATTTAAGAAAAGGAAAAATAAGAAAAGGAAGAGATAAAGAAAATAAGAATAAAAAAGAAACAAAAGAAAAATAAAGAAGAGAGTAATAAACTAACATAAAAATATATGAGATTAGGATTAAGGAATAAGAGGAAAAACAAATAGAAGATGAATATAAAAATAAGATATCAAATGGAAGAGAGAAAAATACAAGAATAAAAATAAAATAAATTAGAAGAGGAGAAAATTTGAATATAGACAAAAGAAGAGAAGGATAGAAAGGAAAAGGAGAAATTAGAGGAGGAAAAAGAAAGGAGAAGGAGGGGAAATAATAAATAGGAGGAACAAGAAAAAGTATAAATATAAGGAAAAGATAATGGGAAAAGGTAAATATCCTACCCATAAGTTATTAAACAAAAAAAATATAATCTATATTTTAACAAATAACACTTTGGAAAAATTAGGAACCGAAAAGATTAGCATAGTTACTCCCATGGAGCCCTAAAGAGAATAAGAGTAGAGTTAGCAAGGCATAGACAAGATTAATCCACTCTCTTGGCACCAACAAAATTTATTTAGCCTAAAGGAGGGAAAAATCAAGTATCCCTATGAAAATTGATCCCAATCGGAAAGGAAATAATTGGGGAAACTCTCATTAGGAGTGTTAGAGGAGATTGGATGCTGTGGTGTGTATCTCTTAAATATGTAATAAAGACACACCTCAATACATTAACCAATGCTTAAACACAATATGATACTAATATAACATTACCAATAGAGAAATATTTGGAGGACACTATGGAAAATTTTATAAGTCATGCATGAACCACATTATACAAAATGTTAATAAAACTTTAGGCTTGGGAATATTACAAGGAAGAGTTATTAGGGTGACTTAATAACTAAAAACAGAGTAGAATACAAGGAAAAAGTAGGGAAGATAAAGGAAAAAATAGATTATTTAGCCATCTACTTTGCTTACTCACTTAGTTGGCTTCTATGGACATTGGAAAAGAAATCAGAGTTAGAGGAAATAGTAAAATAGTTCAGTGTAGTCTAGACTAGATTTGGATCTTAGCACATACCTTAAATGGTAGAATGGGTTAAGATGATATCCATATAATATAAAGAAAAATATGAACAAAAAATATCTATATATGAATAAATGGAGGACTATGGGGTGTAATGGAACAACCAACTAGAAATAATGGAGGTTTGAATAAAGACTCATATAAACTATCTAGACACATTAGACATAACTTTAGTCTTGAATGACATAGTCATGGTAGCAAAATAAAATATGGTACCTGATGAAATGGTAGTGGTAGATAACATTTCAAAAGATAAAATCACTGACATTTAGTTGTAGGAAATAAAATAGCATGTATTTATAATAGTTGGGTAATAATATAGTGGAGCATATAATAACTATTCATTAATATCTACACATCACAATATTCTACAATATCTATGGATTGCCATATTCTATAATATCTACAGATCACCAGATTTTATAATTTCTATGGATCACCATATTCTGGTCAAATTTTAAATGGTATAGTAATAAAATGTATACAAAATACAATCAAAATTTTATTCTAGTAATCATTGCTATTTGTGGACTCAGTTTATATTCTATAATATATAGGTGATCACCATACAAACTAAACAAAACTAAATAGATTACCATACAAACTAAATAAAATGCCATACATAGGTGATCAAAATTCATTGTAGTTTCAAATAATATCTGTAGATCACCGAACAAAACATAGTCTAGGTTAAAATATGATTCTAATTTCAAATACAAGTATAATTTCCAATAGAAGTTTATAACAATGTATTCACCAATGAAAAAATATTAAGTGTAGTAATACAAAGCACATTACATCATACCACTAGAATTTATGGAAAACTAGAAAGGGAAAAAGCTATTAATTTACCAAATCCACACATATACATTAGAACATAAGACTTAGATAAAATGCATCTAGAGATGCATGAAATACATTAACCAAAAAACAAAATCTAAAGGATGTGTGCATACAGAACTAGATACTATTATAGTCACCCAAGAACAAAATCATGTTGTAAATATTGTAAAGGTATAAGCCAAGCAAATACTTAGAAATATGAAAGATAAAAATCATCTACAAATGTCAAAACCCCAAAAAATATTATTGTTAAAAATGTGGCCATTGCATTGAATGCAGTTTTAGGTCAACTCCCACCACTTACAAATATTAAAAGAATAATTTGTCATACCAAAAGGGAAAAAATAACTATGAATTAATCATCTATGGAAATAATAGAAATACCAGAACATTTCAAGAAAAATGTGGTTGGTGAAGAATTCTTGTAGTTTGATAGTGGCCTTGAAAAATATCATATCATAATTTTCAACACACAAAAAATATTGGAAGCAATGGCTACCACTCTATATTAGTTTACAGATGGCACATTCAAATGTACTTCACAAATATTCAATCAACTATACACCATATATATTTTTAAGAATCATAAAGTGATACTTGAAATATATGCTCTAATTCTAAACCAAAAAAAGAAAACATACAAGAGAGTTTTCAAAGCATTGAAACACATCAATAACTCCCTGTAGCCAACAACTCTCATGATAGACTTTGAAAATACTACAATTAAAGCTGTTTAGTTTACCTTCCCTAATATTATTTAGAGAGGATGTTTCTTCCACCTTAATCAATGCCTTTGTCAAAAAATCTAAGCAAAAGGGCTTCAAAAACTATATGAAGAGATTCAAATTTTGCACTCCAAGTCCGCTAGTTAGCTGCACTAGTGTATGTTCTAGTCGAGCATGTGCCTGAATCATTCTAATATTTGTGAAAATCTTCATAATATAAAATTGATAGGCTCGATGGAGAATTAAAAAATGAGCTTTAATAAGTTATAGAGTACTGTGAGAACACTTGGATTGGTTAGACAATTCATCATAAAAACTAAATAAGAGACAAATTTAGAATTGACCTATGGAATTATTATGAAGCCGTTACCATTGGTCTATCCTACACTAACAATTTCAAAAAAGGGTGGCATAGAGGATTCAACTAGATCCTCACATGCTATCACCAAATACTCTAAAAAATCATAAAATCTCTACAAGAGGAACAAAGCCTCACCGATGTCAACATGGAATAATATGTAGCAGGATTTGAAGAACCCCCACAGAAGAAAAAATATAAGGACATTGCTATGAAAATAGAAAGATTAGTAGCAAGTTATTTTCTAGATAATCACTTGGAATATTTATGAGATATCACACATAACTTTTAATTACAACTCTAAATTCATGAAATTATATTTTTCTCTATTTATTTTTTACAAATTTGGTGTATTATGATTCTTGCTACATTTGTGCTACATTCTCAAATTTTATATGTTTTTTACTTGTTATATTTTCTCTTATAACATTATGTCTACATTAAATTTTCTACCGCTACATTTTCTCTCACTACATTTTCTTCCAGTATGTTTTCACCACTACGTTATCACACAGAGCCAAAAATATGGCCATATAATACAATATTGTGGAATCAAAGAGGGTCATTCTTGACACAAATAATTTTAATAAGACTATGATGAGTAAGTATGATAAACATCTACCCAATGAAGGGGTACCAATTCCATAATCACCAATAATTTTAAAGCAGTTCACAATTTTGTTACACTTAAGTGAATTAATGAATTTTAGTACCTGTTAGAAATTGATGTTGGCTCAAGGATGAGACAAAGATATAAAATATAGGAAAATTTTGGTAGGATTATATATTATCCAAAGGACAAAACCAAAAAAACCATAGTGTTGATTTTGTTACCACAACAACACAACACTTCTCCAAGTTGGCATAATAGAGGATTTACTAATTGGATGTTTTGGTAAGAAATAATTCCTTACAAAAACAAATGATGATTGGATTATAGAAAATTCATCTCTCACATATATATGACCATTGAGTTTTTTTTTAGTGATTTGATATTTATACTACAATATTTTAATAGAATAATATAACATTGAAGAAATAAGACAAAAAAATTTATATGAGGTTACAAAGTAGAGCAACTCATAGAATTGACTAAGGAAATATAGTGTAAATATATATATATATATATATATATATATATATATATATATATTTGGTGGTTAAGATATATATAAATAAATAAAGATAAATTAGAGTAGGAATTACTATATATTATATACTATGTGACTTACTGCAAATACATGCACTAATTTTTAAGTGAATGTTAAGGGTTTAAAAAAATACTAACCCTTGCATCACATTAGTCTAACTAAAGTTAAACTTTAGTAATATAATTTTTCTATAACCAAAACCTTTAGATTTTATGTCAAGATTTATAGTCACTTTTCAAGTAATCTAGTCCCAAGTCACTCATACTCGTCACTTTAAAAGTAGCTCTAAATCATAGGAGAGCCCACCTCAAGAGCAACCTATAATGTAAAAAAAGGTGTCAACCCAAACTTATATCTAAACTAATAAAAACCTTGTTGTTCCTCCTAGTTTTCCAACCCAAATTCATCCTAACCCCATTATGACCCTTTTTACAGTGACCTTAGAAAGCTCCCTACCCCCTTGGCTCCCTTGGCTCCAATTACATTCAGTGTTTTAAGTTTCCTAGCCCAAGTTCAAACTATATCTAAAATGATTCCTCTTGAATCAACCCATGCAAGTGCACAGGTTCCACTTGGTCCTTTAGCTTCAAAAATATTTGGCACTTTAAGCTTCTTGGCTCTTTCAAGCTTTATTACATCCCAATTATGTCCATTTATGACTCCACTAGCATGGTCTACAACATCGATGATTCTTGGACCAGTCATGAAGTTCAACATAGGTATTTATAGATCCAAAATCATAGTTTATCCTATGCTTTTATCATCCCTAATAGTCACATTTGTCCTATCAACATTAGTGGCCCATTTGATAGTAGTTCCTCCTAGTGTTGTAACTATTCTAACGACTCTTATGACTTCAAATGCTCATTTTCACATAGTTCCTATTTATCATACCTTTTCAATTGGATTTAAAGTAGTCACTCATCCCGCACAAGTTTCACTTAGGGATGCTTATACCACTCCTTCAATATCTACATCATAGATAAACCTGATCAAGAGGCCAGAGAAGAAACAAAGAGTGATTAATCCTAGACAGCCTATGCATCCCCCTGTAATGTCTATAATTCCTACATAGACCCTTCTATCCATCACCTTGGGGCCCTAATTATTCAAATTTAACTATCTAATTTCCTAATTTATAGTAAATACTCAACTCTTAGGAACCATTAGCACACATTTCTCCATTACTCTAGACTAATGGAAATCTCACCTATTTCTTTAAGATTCTTATTTTTTGGTTCCTCCCTTCACACTGATGGCACCTCCCTGACTCTTCACTCAATTTATCCCTTCACATTAATATTTTAATACTCATCCCTTGGATCCACCTTTCACTTCATCTACCACCACCCATATTATGTCATCTTCCACCAACCTAAGAATAACAACTAGATTAGGATGGATTTGGTCCATTGGGTATTCAAATGCAAAGAGACTAGAGATGGTTTGCCATGGGTATATATATGTCAAATTTTAAATTTATTTGGATTTAGGGAGGATAAATATGGTGCTCATGTAAAACTTCACTCAAGGGAATAAATTCAAAGTAGGGAGGAATGAAAATTATCTTTTCTTTCTCACTAAAGTGAGAATTATGAGTGGATAAGAGGGAGTCATGGAGGACCCAGTTTTAGTGCTTTGAGTCACCAGTGAGCTTTCTAAAAATTTAATAGAATATTATAAGGATAATTTTAGAGCTCTTGAGTCTTAAGTAAGGATTAATTTCCCTAAATTTCTAATTGGAAAAGTAGAGGTGATACTCTTGATGTTATTTATGGCCCTTGGGGAAATGACTAAAATATTTCTCTAGGAGAAAAAAGCTTCTCCAATGAGCACAAATCTATCTGTATGGGATAATTCATGTGGATATCAAGTGTAAAAAGGTGGATATCATCATAAATAAATCAACATTCCTAGAATTAAAGTTGATTCCCTTCATGACCTAAATTTACATTAGATTTTCATGGAATACATGAGAACTTCCATCGAAGAATGGTTGAGCAATGCTGAATCCACCATTAGGTCCTTAAATAAGATCAAGGACCATATAGTGGCTTTCTTAAAATAGTTTATCATCACTATTATCTTTAACTCGAATGAAATTTTTCTTGGGCAAGATGAATTCAAAGTCCAATTATCAAATTTAAACAAATCATTGAGGATAAATGTGGAAAAAAGAAACAAGACCAAAGACAATGCCATCTTAGAACTTACCACCTAGTCTAAAACTAGAATTATCCAAGTCAAAAAGGTGAAATTCTCATTGAAAGATCCTATTTAGTCACACAACAGGTTGTTAACTTAGGAATAAGTGATATTTTGAGATACACCTATCAATATTTATAAGATTTATTAATAGGATAATTTGGTTGACCAGTCATTAGTAACTCATCAAGGTGATCATAGGCTATTATAAGTATAACTACTGAGGGGCTGTGAAGCGATTATATTTAAAATATTCCTTAAATTACACTTAGCATTCATGAATCATTCATTCATATACATACATTAAATAATACATACACATGTGTGAAAAAGAACCTATGAGACCTAAATAAAAACTTTTTGTGCATTGGATTCATCGACTCTATGCAAAAAGACTCAGGAACAACATTCTCACTCATATATAGAAAACTACCTGTAACATCAAAAACATAGTCAAGAAGATCAAGTCTTAGAACACCTATGAGAACACTTTTATCATCTTAAAATGGGTTTAAATGAACCTTAAAAATCCTTAGATCATTTTGGAAAAGATATATTACAAGTTTTAATATCAATATTGGTCTTATAGACCAATCTCACATCTTCAACCTACATAGACTTTATTGTGTTAGAAAGATCACTGTGAGAACAACTTTTAGCATGTTTGTGTGTATCAAAAAAAATTATAAACAAAAGGGTTATGAGGTATAGGTTTTGAAAAATGATCACATGCATTTTTATCCATCCCTAATCCTCTACAACCAATCCCTAATCTCTTTCTCATTACTACCTAGTTTTCTCACTATCTTACTCATTAGGCACTTTTAGTGATAGGCCAAATTACATGTCTAGATTAGCACATTTTAGGTTTTATAAATATGTATAAAATTACTTGATCATAAAAATCAAGTCTCACAAATCATCCTTCATCCATTTTCATGTTTTGACTTGGTCAACCCTACCTACTAAATCAAAATTTTGAGAAATAAGGGGTTTACTATAGCTTCTACTCATTCTTATGACAAACCAAAACCACATAGATAAACTTGGAAGAGTAATTTAAATGTTTTAAACATAAAAATATGTCAATAAAACAATTCTAAGACATAATTGATAAGATATTTCCTATCGGGTCATTATGAGGGTTTTAGGAGGGTTTTAACTAGTTTCCCTTATTAGCAATCATTCATAAAGGATTGCCCCTCATCCAAAAATAATGCCAAGAAACTAAAGATATTAATATTCAAAAACTTACATGAATTGATCAAGATATAATGCAAATGTTTCACATGCCAACAATCATAATAAAAATCCTTCTCAGGTTTGTAACACCCCATTCTACGCACATAGAAGACCTTAACACCACATTTCATGATTTATCCTTTAGGATATGACATAAAACTTAGTAAAAATAATTAAAAAAACCTATCAAACCTATATAAATGATATAAAGAGATATGATAACTTTAAAATGAACTTAATCCCTCATTAGGCCACACTAGGTCTTTTTGCACACTAGGCCTTCAACTGCCATTCATTATTAGACCATGATCATACCTCGTAACCTCCTATAATATTCCCATAACCTAATTTTAAAGTAAAATGAACTCATAACTTGATCACACACTACCACATATCAAATCCTAGATCTCATATTTCTTACCTCATCATGTTACCAAGCTTGTGCCTTCTCACTAAGTTTGTCAAGTAAGGACAAAGCCTCATAACTTGACCTTGGAACTCATCTAAAGGATTATTTGAATATTGATCATGTTTAAATATATTTTTTCACTATATTAAAATTATAATGACACAAATCACCAAGATTCACTATGCTTTATGTATATACCTTCTCTCAAGACTAAACTAGGCTTCTTAAGACATATAGTACACAAGAAAAGCTTACCTTGTATCATGATCCTGACTTTGACATGCCATCAAACTTACAAGAATTATTGGGTTTCCTTTAAAGTTTATCTTAATAGAGAGATGGTTGCCTTAAAATTTTCTCTTGTCAAAAGACTTCTTTGTCACATACCATCTCACCATGCATGGCCTCAACTCTGACTTTGGCATAAATGACATCTTATCTTGACTTTGAAATCAATGACTTGAATTTGACATAAATGACAAAAACAATGCTTCAACACAAACAACATGAACATACCTCAATAATCTCCACCCTTATCATTGATGGAAACATTTACAAAATTGACCAGTCATAACTCCCCAAGCTGAATCTTCTTCAATACTGACCTTATTTCCCAAAAAAACTTTCTCCCCCTTTGACATTAATGACAAAAGTTCATATTATTGGAAACTATCTAATATTTGGACCTAAAATAACACACCTTTTCTCTTCAAACAAACTTAACATAGATCAAGCTTACATACCTACTCTTGGAGAAAGATTGGCTCCTCTTATCATTCAAACATTATCAAGACTATGAATTGGTTTAACCAAGTCATCGACAAAATCCTTTTGACCAATCTCTTGTGATCACACCTATAACAAACTCTTGACTGAACCTTGAATTTTAAAGCTAATACAAAAGTCCCCCTAATACCAAGCATCCTTCATGTTTCTTGCTTTCTAATTAAGTGCCTCCATGAAGCCTAGTAGAGTCACTTCTAATCTAGAGAACTAAAACACCATAAACTAAAGAGATTCCTATATATCCATGACCTTGATAGAATGATATTTTTTCATGATACTCTTAGGCTTTAATAGTCCTTTTGGCTTTACCTCTTCAATATTCATTTAAAGAATATTCTAGCTTGGTCTATTGATCTTGATTCCTTCATCAATAAACTGAGATGATAGAGATAATTCTTGGCACTCCTTTGCATCTTGACTATACTCTACCATGGAAAATATTCCACTTTGACTTAAATACTAGTCATCAACCTCAACTACCTTGGTTTTCCATTCACTGTCTTGTCTTCTTTTTTGTACTCTAGGAGCCTCAACTTTCTTATTTTGTCTTGAGAAACCATGCTTATAATACTTTAAATTATGACAAACCTTTTTAAAATTGAAACACACTATTCATCTTGATGAAAATATACCATGACCCATATCTCTTGATTGATGAATCTCCTCATAGTTCCATGCATATTCATTCTTGAAAGGCCTTCTAAAATTCCTTGCCCTATGTCCAAATTGGTTACATGAATAACAATATCCATTGAAAGGGTTAGAATACCTTATATTATTATGTTGTCTGATAGTGTTAGACTTCATTCTTATAACACCTTCATTTTTCAATTGATCATTAACTTTCTTGATCACATTAGTGTTATTATTTTGGTCTCTATTGAAACTAAGGTCTATTTTGTCATTAACAGTCTTTTGACTACTTAGAATGTTGTCTAGATCATTTTTACTCTTTTCAAACCTCAAAAAGGACTTAACCTTACTTGATGTCTGATCCAACTAAGATTTCAAGTAGTCCACTTTAGTTACATACCTTGCACATTCTTCTTTGGTCTTTAGACTAGCAGTCATAATCTAAAGTTGAGTCTCCACATGTTTGATTATTTTCTCTTATTCCTTCGAGTTTTTTCTTAGTCTACCTTTGAAAAAGTTTATTTTCTCCTCATAGTATTTGATAATATATCTCATCACTCTACTCTTTTTCTTTACTATGTTTAGTTCTTCTAGAGTATTCATCAACTTAGCCTCAAAGTCTACCTCATCATCTTCTTCATCTAAATCACCAACAACACCTCCAATATATATGGACTCTTATTGATTTGAACAACTTGCTTCCTCATACATGAAGAGAACTTGATTGAAATTAGGTCTATCACCTTCATGGTCACTTTCAGAATCACTTCTCTCACTCTCATCATATGAGTTACAATCTTCCTTGGTGTAAAAACTTATTTTGTTAAAAAACTTCTTATCATCATACCTTATAAAGCTTTTCTTACTCTTATTAGAACTATGATACCTTTTATCATCATCATGACCTTCACCATTATATTAATCAACCTTTGCTTTATGCTTATGAGGGTACTTGTTAGCAAAATGTCTTATCTCTACACAATTAAAGCATTTAAAGGGTAGCTTGCCTTTTTATTTTCCTGAGCCTATATTCACTGTTATTGAAAACATAGCTATCAAATAATCATAATAAATATTACATTCATAATTATCTTTGAATTTATGTGTCTTCTTCTCCTTGGCTTATTTTCTGCCTTGAATGCAACTTCCTTCTTTGTAGGTATTCCTTTACTTGTCCTCATCTCATAGGATATTAGGGTGATATGAAGTCCATCCATCTCTAGATTATCTAAATCTTGTATCTCTTCAACAACATATACCTTAGAATCAAATTTTGGAGTTAGATATCTCAAAACCTTTTGAACAATAATAGACTCTTTCAATTCTTTTCCAAGGTCTTTTATGATGTTGACCAATTCATCAACCCTCAACAAGTAGGCTCAAATGGTCTCATATTCATTCATTTTTAGGGTTTTAAATTGTATTATATATGTTTGAAACTTATCCAAATTTACCTTGGAGTATCCCTTAGGAATAGTCTTTAACTTGTCCCATATTTCTTTAATAAACATACAATGCATCACCTTCACAAGTTTTGCCTCTAATAGGCCACACATAATACCATTAATTTATTTTGAATTATTGTCACTAGCCTTATATATTATTAGGAGGAGTAGGGGGTGAAGTACATCCATCTAATACTAAATTCCAAACATCATGACATTGAGACATCATATATGTCCTCATTCTAACACTCCAAAAAGCATAATTGGATCCATTAAATAATGGATGTTTATTTGTAGAAAAAACACCTTGTGCTTGAATATCCATCTTCAATTTCCTAGGATATCCTTTGGGATATTATACCTCATTTAAATGACTTGATTTGATACTAAATTTTTGAAGTATAGTTTCTAAGATGGGGGGTGAATCGGTTGTCTTTAAATAATCCTTAAATTCAACTTAACATTCATGAAGCATTAATTCATATACATACATTAAAAAATGCATACATATGTGTTAAAATGAACCTATGAGACCTAAAGAACAACTTCATGTGCATTGGATTCATAAAATTTATGCAAAAAGACTCAAGAACAACATTCTCACTCATACATAAAAAATTGCATGTAGGATCAAAAACATAGTCAAGAAGATCAAGTCTTAGAATACCTACGTGAATAATTTTATGATCTTAAAATGGATTTAAATGAACATTTATCATTATTATAAAATAGGTGAAAATATATATTATAGGGTTTAATATTGATATTAGTCTTATAAACCAATCTCACATCTTCACCCTACACATACTTCAATGTGTTAGATAGATCACTATGAGAATAAATTTTAGCATGTTTGTGTGAATAAATAAAATTTATAAACATAGGGGTTATGAGATATAGGTTTTTAAAAATTACTTCATGCATTTGGATCCATCCCTAATCCTCTGCAACCAATCCCTAATCTCTTTCTCACTACTACCTAGTTTTCTCACTATCTTACTCATTAGGCCCTTTTAGTGATAGGCCAACTTTCATGACTAGTTTATTAAATTTTAGGTATAAAAATTGATCAAAAAAATACATGAGAACAAAATTAAATTCTCACACATCATCTTCCATCCATTTACATGCTTTGACTTGGTCCAACCTACCTACTATATCAAAATTCTAAGAAATAAGGGGTTTCTTATAGCTTCTACTTACTCTTATGAAAAAAATAAACACATAGAGAAATATGGAAGAGTAATTTACATGTTACAAACATAAAAAATTGTTAATAAAACCATTTTGAGCCATGACCAACAATATCTTTCCTATCAGGTCATTATGAGGGTTTTAGGAGGGTTTTGACTGGTTTCCTTTCTTAGCAATCATTCATAAAGGATTACCCAAAAAATATAATTTTTTTAAAGGAAATTAAAGATATGAACATTAAATAACTTCCATTAACTACTTATTATCTCATGCAAAGGTTTCACATATCAATAAGCACAAGAAAATCCTTCTCGAGTCTGCAACACCCCATTCTATGCACACATAAGACCTTAACACCAATTTTATTGATTTATCATTTAGGATATGAAATAAAACTTCAGAAAAATAATTAAAAAAACCTCTCACACCTATATAAATTATCTCAAGATCTATGACACCTTTGAAATGAACTTGACCCCTCATTAAGCCACACTAGTCTTTTTGCACATTAGGCCTTGAACTACCAATCATTCTTGGACCACGATCATACATTGAAACCTTTTGTAATATTATAAAAACATAATTTTAATGTAAAATAAACTCATACATTGATCACACACTACCACCCATCAAATCCTAAGTCTCATATTGCTTACCTCATCATGCTACCAAGCCTGTGCCTTCTCACTAGGTTTCTCAAGTAAGGACTAAGCCTCAAAACCTAACATTGGAAATCATATGAAGGATTATTTACATATTGATAATTTTTACACATTTTTAAAAATATATTATGCCTATACTAACACAAATCACCAAGCTTCACTATGCTTTATGCATACACATTCTCTCAGGACTAGACTAGGTTTCTCAAGACACCTAGTACACAACAACTTACCTTATACCATGATATTGAATTTGATATTAAATAAAAATTATAAGAATTAATATGTTTCCTTAAAATTATCTCTAAATATTGATATGGTTTTATTCAAATTTTCTCTTGTCAAAATACTTATTTCTCACATAACATCTCACCATGCATGGCGTCAACTCTGACTTTGGCATAAATGACTTCTTATCTTGACTTTGAAATAAATTAATTGGGTTTGATATAAATGACAAAAAAAAATGATTTAACACAAAAAATAGGAATATATCTCAATAATATCCCCCTTTGTCATTGATTGTAACATTTATAAAATTGACTAGTTATAACTCCCTAAGTTGAATCTTCCTCAATACTGACCTTCTTCCTAAACAAAAACTTTCTCCCCCTTTGAAATTAATGACAAAGGGTCATATTATTGGAAAATATCTTATACTTAGACCTAAAACAACACACATGTTATCTTAAAATAAACTTAACATAAATCAAGGTTACATACCTACTCTTGGAGCAATATTGGTTCCCCTTGTCTTCATGATAAATTTAGACATTATTAAGACTGTGACCTGGTTTGATCAAGTCATCATAAAAAATCATTGTGAACAATCTCTTATGATCACACCTATAGTATAATATTAATTAAAACTTGAATCTAAAAGCTAATACAAAACTCCCTCTAAGACCAAACATCCTTCATGATTCTTTCTTACTAATTGAGTGCCTCCATGAAGCCTAGTGGATTCACTTCTACTTTAGGGAACTAAAAAAACATAAACATATGAGATTAATAGATATACATGTCCTTGACATACTAATCTTAATTCATGATCCTCTTAAGATTGAATAGTCCTTTTGGCTTGACCTCTTCAATCTTCATTTGAACAATATTCTATCTTGGTCTTTTGATCTTTATTATTTCATCAACAAACTAAGTTGATAAAGAGAATTATTGGCACTCCTTTGCATCTTGAATATACTCTACCATGGAAAATAGTCCACTTTGACTTGAAAACTAGTCATCAACCTCAACTACCTTGGGTTTTCATTCACTATCTTGTCTTCTTTCTTGTGCTCTAGGGGCCTCAACTTTCTTATTTTATCTTGAGAAACCATGCTTACAATACTCTGAAATATGTTCAACATTTTTAAAATTGAATCACACTATTCCTCTTGATGAAAACACACTATGACCCATACCTCTTGACTGATGACTCTCCTCATAGTTCCATGCATATTCATTCTTGGAAGGCCTTCTATAATGCCTTTCTCTATGTTTAAATTGGTTACATGAATAAAAATAGCCATTAAAAGGGTTAGCATACCTTATAGTATTAGGATGTATGATAATATTAGCCTTAATTCTTCCAACAACTTCATTATTTTATTGATCATTGAACTTCTTGATTAAATTAGTGTTCTTCTTTTGGTCTCTATTGAAACCAAGGGTTATTTTGTCATTAGCAGTCTTTTGAATACTTAGAATGTCGTCTAGATCATTGGTACTCTTTTCAAACCTCACAAAGGACTTAACCTTACTTGATGTCTAATCCAACTTAACTTTCAAGGAATCCACTTTAGTTACATATGTTTCACATTCTTCTTCTTTGGTCTTTAGACTAGCAGTCATAATATCAAGTTGAGTCTCCACCTATTTGACTATTTCCTCTTGTTCCTTGGAGTGTTTGCTTAGTTTATATTCAAAAAATTTGATCTGTTCCTCATATAATTTCATAAGATATCTCATCAATCTATTCTTTTTATTTACTATCTTTAGTTATTCTAGATTATTCGTCAACTCAGCCTCAAATTCTACCTCATCATCTTCTTCAATTGAATCACCAATAACACATCCAATCCATATGGACTCTTATTTATTTGAACAACTTGATTCCTCATATATGAAGATAAATTAATTGATATCAGGTCCATCACCTTCATGGTCACTTTTATAATCACTTCTCTCACTTTCATCATATGAGCTACAATCTTCCTTGGTGTAAAATCTTCTTTTGTTCTTAAAAAACTTCTTATCATCATACCTTCTAAAGATTTTATTGCTTTTATCAAACTTATAGGACCTTTTATAATTATCATGACCTCATCATGCTCTTAATCATCCTTTTATTCTTATGAGGGAACTTATTATCAAAGTGTCCAATCTCTCCATAATTGAAGCATGTAGCTTGCCTTTGTATTTACCTGAGCCTGCCTTCAACTTTATTTCAAACATAGCTATCAACTCATCATCATAAATATAAAATTCATCATTAGATTTGAATTTATTACCTCATGTCTTCTTCTCCTTGGATTATTTTCCATCTTGAATGTAGCTTCCTTATTTGTAGGTCTTCCTTCACTTATCCTCATCTCATAGGCTATTAGGGTGCCATGAAGTCCATCCATCTCTAGCTTGTCTAGATATTACATCTCTTATAAAATATATACCTTAGAATCAAATTTGGGAGTTAGAGATAGAAAAACATTTTAAACAATAATATACTCTTTTAATTCTTCACCAAGGCCTCTTATGATGTTGACCATTTCATCAATCCTCAACAAGTAGGCTGAAATGGTCTCATATTCATTCATTTTTAGGATTTAAAATTATCTTCTATGGGTTTGAAACTAAACCAAATTGACCTTGGATTATCCCTCATGAACAGTCTTCAAATTGTCCCATATTTCTTAAGCAGGCATACAATGCATCACCTTCACAAATTCTACCTCTGATAGGCCACACATAATAATATTCATTACTTTTGAATTATCATCACTAGTGTTATTTATTGTTACATATATAGGAGGAGTATGGGGTGAAGTACATCCATCCAAGACTGAATGCCAAACATCATGACATTGAGACATCAGATATGTCCTCATCTTGACACTCTAAAAAGCATAATTAGATCCATTAAACAATAGAGCCTTGCTTATTAAAAAACCACCTTATGCTTGATTAGCCATATTCGCTTGCCTAGGATCTCATTTTGGCTATTATAACTCATTTAAAGGACCAAATTTGATACAAAATGTTGGAATTATAGCTTCTAAGAGGGTGGGGGTGGTGAATTAGTTGTCTTTAAAATAATCCTTAAATTACACTTAACATTCATGAAGCATTCATTCATATACATAAATTAAAAAATTAATAAAAATGTTAGAATGAACCTATGAGACATAAATAAAAACTTCATGTGAATTGGATTCATCAACTATATACAAAAAGACTCATGAACAACATTATCTCTCATACACAGAAAAATGCATGTAGCATCAAAAATGTAGTCAAGAAGATCAAGTCTTAGAACACATATGGAAACACTTTTATGATATTACAATGGATTTAAAGTAAACTTAAACATACTTAGAGCATCTTGGAAAATATGGATTAC
Organism: Torreya grandis; assembly: GCA_037957365.1. Taxonomy (NCBI): domain Eukaryota; kingdom Viridiplantae; phylum Streptophyta; class Pinopsida; order Cupressales; family Taxaceae; genus Torreya; species Torreya grandis. The sequence continues at coordinate 473,452 of JARHVA010001000.1, read as the reverse complement.
AAGGTTTAATATCAATATTGGTCTTATAGACCAATCTCACATCTTTACCCTATACAGACTTCACTATGTTAGATAGATCACTTTGAGAACAAATTTTAGCATGTTTGTGTGCATCACTAAAATTTATAAACAAATGGGTTATGAAGTATAGGTTTTGAAAAATTACCCCATGCATTTGGATCCATCCTTAATCCTCTATAACTAATCCCTAATCTCTTTCTCATTACTACCTAGTTTTTTCACTATCTTACTTATTAGGCCCTTTTTTAGTGATAGGCCAACTTTCATGACCAGTTTATAAAATTTTAGGTCTAAAACCTACTCATAAAAATACATGATCAAAAACTTAAATTCTCACACATCCTCTTCCATCCATTTGTATGCTTTGACTTGGTTAACCCTGCCTGCTATATCAAAATTATAAGAAATAAGGGGTTTCCTATAGCTTTTACTCACTCTTATGACAAACCAAAACTACTTGGATAAACTTGGAAGAGTAATTTACATGTTAAAAACATAAAAATTTGTTAAAAAAAACTTTCTAAGCCATAACCAATAATATCTTTCCTATCAAGTCATTATGAGGGTTTTAGGAGGGTTTTAACTGGTTTCCCTTCTTAGCAATCATTTATAAAGGATTGCCATTAAAATAAAAAATAATGAAAATAAATTAAATCTATAAAAATTAAAGAACTTTAATTAATTTATTAGGATCTCATGCAAATGTTTCATGTGCCAACGAGCATAAGAAAATCCTTCTCGGGTCTGTAATACCACATTTTGTGCACACAAAAGACCTTAACACCAATTTTCATGCTTTATCATTTAGGATATGACCTAAAAATTAGTAAACATACTTAAAAAACCTATCACACCTTTTTAAATTATATAAATATCTATGCCACCTTGGGAAATGAACTTGACCCATCATTAGGCCACATTAGGTCTTTTTGCACACTAGGCCTTGAACTACCAGTCATTATTAGACCATGATCATACCTTGAAACATAATATAATATTATTATAACCTAGTTATCATGTAAAATTTCCTCATACCTTATTCACACACTACCACCCATTAACTCCCATGTTTGATACTACTTACCTCATCATGCTACCAAGCCTATGCCTTCTCACTAGGTTTCTCAAGTAAGGACTAAGCCTCAAACCTTGAACTTGGAACTCATCTGAAGGATTATTTGCCTCTTTATCATGTTTACATAGCTTTTTTAACACTCCTATACTTTTACTAACATAAATAACCAAGCTTCACTATGATTTATGCATACACCTTCTCTTAGGAATATACTAGGCTTCTCAAGACACCTTGTACATAACAAAAGCTTACCTTGTACCATGATCCTAACTTTGACATTACATAAACCTAGAAATAATTAAAAATTTACCTTAAAATTCTCTCTAAATATAGAGATACAAGGTTTCCTTCAAAATTTCTCTTGTTAAGAGACTTCTTTGTCACATACCATCTCACTATGCATGGCCTCAACTCTGATTTTGGCATAAATGACATATTATATTGACTTTGACATCAATGAATTGAATAATTATTCAAAACCAAAAATATAAACATACCTAAACATAAGTAAATGTTAATTAGATCACCACCAAATTACAATTGATTATCTCTATGGACCTAAGTGGACTTTATGCTAACATGTCATCATCACTTCTCCCCTCTACTTTTTCATTTCTATGTGGTATCTACTTAATGATTGAGGTTTTAATGTTCTTAGGCCATGATGGTTTAGAGTGGGATCCCATGTTATTTTAAGGTATTCCTATCTTAGTTCCTATATATTCTACTATGCAACTCTTTTTTAGGGTTGACACTTTTATAACTAAATGATCTAAATATTAATACAAGTCTACTATTTTTTTCTTATGAGGTTTTTGTTTCATGAATTCATTCCAAAATCATCTACTTCAGGGAATAATGTTAATGTTAAAAAACTAAATCATGTGTCTCTATAGGTATTCAAATTAATTAGAATTAAATTTGGGCTCTTCTAGTTTATTTCTTGAAAATGTTTTACATTATGTAAACCGTCATAAGTATTAATGAGATTAACAACTAGCCTCTTATGTATTTACTTATAGAAATTATTTTGGAAATTAAGAATTTTTACTTCCATTTGACTCCTTCCCCTATTTTTTTAGAGTCTACGTTCTTATGAAACTCGACATACATTAGTAAAATACTTGAGAGACATCTACATGTGTTATCAACATAAATGCTTGAGAAATAACTACATTTTTACTAGCTTGTTCTCAACATACAACAACATAAATGGTGTTTTTATACCTTACCCTCCTTTAATTTTGATGTTTATTTATTACCAAGTGATATTTTCATTATTTTATAAATTTTAAAGTGAAGTGTAAGGGGATAAACTCATTGAATCATACTAACTAGTGTGAAATTTTTTTGTATCAAGTGGGAAACATGGATTGAATCTATAGTAATAGAACTAATTCTCATGAATATCTATTTAAAATAGGATATTTCATGGATCCCAATACCTAAAACTCATGCCATAGATTATTTTAGCAACAATCCTAAAATGAGAGGACAAAAATCCCTTATTGTATCTTTATACATGCAAATTATCACACACTAACCTATACATTAGACTCCATAATGTATGGCTGAGGTAACTAATGTAATGGATGGGATAGGTGTTTGGATGGTTATTAGGTGGAATGGGATTTGGGATAAGTGGGATTAATGGATTCTTGTGATAGAACTGGAAGACCTCAGTAGCATCCTTATGCTTATTGAGAACATCAAGATATATGAAGACAAAGATCCAAGGTCCTTAGATCTTTGATATAAATAGAAGGTAGAGTTCATGGTAAATTATAAGCTCATTTAAATTAGGGAGATTAGGATGAATGACTCATGAGAGAATATATACTCTATCAGGTTGACTTTCCCTGACCAATGTCATCCACTAAATATGAATGATATAAACTAAGTATAAACCCAATGAGAAGAAGAATGGGATCGATGGGTGATAAAACTTAAATAATGGTATATTAACATCCTCTATTCTACAAGAGAATAATGATAGGTGTATTGGGAGTGAATTCTTGTTCTTATAAATTAATTAAGGACTCTATGATGAGATGGGGAATTACAGTAGATCGAAAGACCTCACATCTCAGCTCAATATTAATGTTGGACTATGTGGTAATATTGGAACTAGGTGATATAAATCTAGGGAATAGGCCATGTTGGATAACATCTAGTGTCTCAATGAGTGTCATCTAAAAGAGACTAGGTGAAATCCAAGGAAAAGTGTATGAGCTTGTTTAGTCAATGCCATGTGAGGTATGATTGTTAGAATGTTGAAGCAAGGCTTTGATATATTTTATTGTATGACTGATAAAGATTATGTAGGATATGTTTGATTAAATGGATTTGAAATAATTTTTATGTGATTTATTAAAAAAATTGAATGGATTTTATTTTTATGTAGTTGCCTGCATGAATGACAAAGCTTTTGTTGTTGATTATTTTTGGGATTTTCTAGGTTTTTAACCAATGAATACTTAATGAAAAATAAAGTAATGAAAGTAAAAGATAAAAAAATGAAAACAAATGAAATCAAAACTCTTTTTATTGTAATTTTAAATATTTTTAATGCATACAATGATAAAGGGAAGCCACTTATACTACTATGAAAGATGTTGATTTCTCTTGGATCTATTTGTATGCAAACTAGATGCAATGTTTTTGTTTGTTTTTTATTAGTTTATGTGACATAGACTAAATGAATTAATTAAATCTATTGTGCACAATTAATGTTATAAAATATCTGATCTAAAGGAGTATCAATGAAACACTTTATATGAACCTTCTTTGTAAGCAAACTAGATTTAGCTTCTCAATCTTTTTGACTTGCTACAAACAATTTTTTTTCTAATAAATTGGTAGGATGAAAAAAAAGATATAAGTTCAGATTTTATGTTTTGAAAGAGATAAATGAAAATAATTTTAAACCTTTAAAAGAAACAAAATTAAAAATCCACAACCTTCATACATTCACCTATAATTGCCCATGTTTCTGTGTTTACCCACGTGGTTGTTTTAAGTATAAGAAGTTGGTCTAGATCTTGAATGAATAAAATTTTCCTTGGCTGGAAATGAAGTTTTTATAAGATTTATTTTTGGAATTATTGAAAAGAGATGTTAAATTTAAAGGTAACTAATCTATTTAATGTAAGTATAAATCAAAACTAATTATGTTTTTGGTAGCAAGGACACATGAAATAGGTAAATCTATTTCACTATCAAATTTTATTATTTTATATATTAAATAGGAAACTAATTTAATTAAAACAACAAGTTATATTAAATATAATATAATAAATATAAATAATAAAAATAAAAAGAATTCCAACCTAATTCTAGAATAAATTAGCTGAAGTACAAGCAATGTGTTGATAGAAGAATCCTCAGCATGCTAGACCTATATGACCTTATGTAAATCTAGGAAAATTTCTAAATGAAGGATGTAAAAACTCTAGAATAAGATATAAAAGGGGAGAAAACACAATCCATAAAAATAAGATCAACTAAATTGAGGTTGGTTAATATTTGGGCTTGTAAGGTCTGTGTTGCTCTCACCAGGGGCACTTCTTCATTTACAACTATGTAGTTGACTCAAAAACACTAGGGGATGAATCTCTTGAAAATTTGAATAAGGATGTCGCTACAAAAGATTCTTGATAATAATATATAATTGTAATTCTTTGATCTAAATTAATAAAAAATTGGCTTTTTATAGAAAGAGAATGGGGTTTACATGGGAGAGTTCAGCTAAGTGTGAAAATGAGTTTAACTTGAGATGAATTTAAGAAGGATAAAATTAGAAGAGTGAGTGAGTTGTGCATTATTGGAGGTAAATTCAAGTGTTAGGAATAAAAAACATGAAGCTAATTATGAAAAACATGTGAAAATGGGAGTTGCAAGAGCTAATTTTAGAATGTGTTTCTATTGTGACATAATTGTCACTTTATGTAGGGGAGATTGTAGAACTAACACTTGATTGTAAAAAATTCCATATAAGATAAATAAACCAACCCTAATTCAATGCATAACCACCCTTGTATGGTGAAACTACCTCTTATTTTTCATAACTGCTATGGCATTTATGGAAATTGAGGGGTAATTTTACAAATAGCTAGGGTGGTTCTGTCACCTTAGGCAATGGTTTTGATACTCATGGTTAGTTTTTAAAATAACGAAGAAATTATTATGAAGGTCATGATCAAGGGGGTCAAATGGGTTAACATAAGAAAATAGAAGCATAGAGCAGGTTAGAGCCAGAGAGTTTCCTATGGAGTATAAAACAAGAGGTCATTGCATCATCATCATATTTGTATAAGAAATGTAACACTATGTAATATTTAGGTGCATACATATTTCCCCATTGGGGGGGGTGATTTTTCATGAATTAGAAGGGTGTAGTTGTAAGAAAGGTGTACTGAAAGGAATGAAATTTTATAGATACTTACCTTACTTACCTATACAGGGGAACAAAGCTTATTAGGACCCCTTAGAAGTTATAGAGAGAAGACAAGATTCAAGTGTGACATTCAAATAAGAATAGAAGTAGGTTATATAATTGAAATAAGGAGAGAACACATACTATATGTGTAGGGAGAATCATACTAATTGGACCATTTCATTAGGGACTAAACATGGTGTAGAGCTATGTGTACTTATGAAACCATAAAAATGTGCTACAAAAGAAAGAAATGTCATTAAAGTGTTAGTGATAAAATATTGATTTGTAATATCCATAAAAATAATACATATATACATAAAAATAAATGAAAATGTGGGAGATTATGCCAAAAAATAAAGATTTTGAAATACAATGGCTAGTTTGGGGCCCTAAATATTCAAAAACTTACCAAAAAAAATTCATTTATGTCATTTGCATTGAAGGAGATTTTTGAGCTCTAGTTTTCTAGTGACCATTTTGAGCACAAAAGTAGTCATTAGAAAGAGGATGATATGAGCATGGTAAATTTACCAGTGAGAAGTGCAACTAGGAACAATCAAGTTGGTTTTTATTAACTTTATATTTTTGCCCTAATTTTAGAAATTTGTTCAAAATTGAGCTAAAATCTTGTCAAATATTATTTTTTTGGCTTTGTGATCACTATGGGGGAGGGTAAATTAGAATTTTTCTATTTTTATTAGGATTCAAATGGTTTGTGGTGGGTTTTGGGGAACCTATGGGAGGTTAAAAGAACCACCACTCAGGTTATAGAATTACTACTTATTATAGGTGCTGATTATATTATTTCCATGGTGATTTCAAACCATCATGAGCTTGTTACAATGTTATCATTGGTGGGTAGTTACATAACCACTATTATAGTAATTAGAGTGATAAGCTTAACTTGGGTCTTAACCAAATTAAACTTCACCATAATTAGAATAACCCATGTGGGGTTTAATTTTGCACATCCACATGCCAAAATAAGAGGTCAACATGGTTGTTAGAATGTTGAAATTAGTGGCCTAACTATTCATTTGGAAATTGAATCACTTTCACATTATCAAATGTATCATCCTCACCTTCCCTCAAATTACCATAAATGGAGGGCAAAGATTGAGTGTTGTAAGCAAGCAAGCAAGCAAGGAAAAATAATCAAAACTCTTCTTCAATTCAATTAATTACTTCATAGTAGAATGTGTTTTTGGTCAGGGGTGACCTTGGGTAAATTGAATGCATCCCACATATAATTTCTTCATGGTATTATAACATACCTTGTTACCATCCTTCTCAAAATACCTTCATCTTATCATATTTGCCAAATTTATGTAGTAGTGTTGAAAGGAGGCTCTTTCAAGCCTTAGAGGCTAGTTGTGAAAAAATATTCATTTTGGAGAGTATGATACATTTTTGGTGTAGATCAGAGTTTGTGGACAAGTTTATTGTAACCAATAAAGGTGGTGAAAGTTTTCACTTTGTTTAAAAAGACCATCTGGATCTCTTGATCTACAAAAAAAGGTTTCTTATAGATGTTGATTCTATTGGAGAATATGCATGTTTTGAGGTATATCTAATCATACGGATGTGTTCATAGTTGTTAAATTATCTAGGAAGAGTTTTAGTTTCATGAATATCAAACACTGGATGCTACTGATATACTCAAATTGCCCAATAAATTTTGACCATTTGTTGGGTAAATGATTTTGATTTTTTTAAAATTTTTTGGCAACCTTTTTTTAATATATTAAAAACTTTTTTTAGTCTTTTTTTAATAAATATGTGTGTGTGTGTATTAAAAATTAAAAATTAAAATCTTTAAAAAAAATTAAAAAAAGGTTTTTTTTTTTTTTTTTTAAAAATATTCTTTTTTTTAGAAAAATGAATTATTTTTTTTTAAATTAAAAAAATAAGCCAAGGTCAAACCTACTTATTAGCCCCCTTCCCATCCCCCCACCGAGATCCCTTCCATCCTTCTACACCTCCTCCTCCCATGAACCTTCCTCCACACTCTTAAACACCACTGCCAATGTCACCTTGCCAAATACTACTATCTCCTGGCCTTTAAATCTAGCCACCTCAGCTTGCAGACCCCTCACTATGTACCTAATCCTAAATCCCAACTACTCCCAATCACTATTGCATCCCCTTACTACCATGAACCAAACTACAAATAAAAAAGGCATTGTTATTTTATGATTTTAATTTCAACATTTGAATTCGGTACTTCTATTTTTTTGGCAAGCATGGTTTAATTGAAATATGGGAATTATGAATTGACATTTATGGCTAAACCACCCACTTATAGTAGCCATTGTTGATTGTTTGAAAAAATAACCAACAAAAATCCTTTGTCATTTTTAAATTAGCATTGTATGATTATAATTCAAACATGGGAAATCAAGCCTTGGCATTGGCATTGAATGAAATCATTGATGGGAGATCTCCCACTAGAATCTCGGGTGCATGTTTTTTAGGCACTCCAAAAATTTGTAAGGCCTTTTAGGATCATTTTAAGATCATCAAATGGGGCTCAGTTTGATAGGCAGTCAAACCTGCCCATGGAAAAACTTTTTTTTTTTGAAATTCTAATTTCTACTCCATTTGAACTTCCTAGTGGTGTTTTCTGATGTTGTTTGTGTTGATCATCTTTTGTAGGCCCCCTTAATTTTAAGTTTTTTTAGACACCCTTGTACTATTTTACTCATATCTTGAGAATTATTTATCATTTTGAGGTGATTCATATTGCATTAGAAATCTGGTTACAAGCTATTCCATATAGTATATTCATTTTTTTACTATACAAAAATGTCTACCTATTTTTCATATTTACAGAGGCATTATCAACGTGTGAATATCACCAAATTTTTGGGGAACTTTTATCTACACTCTAAACACATTTTAAGGTTCCATTTTTTTGAAAGTGTAGTATTTTTCATGAAGACTACATATTTATAACTAAATATGAGTCATATTGTAAAGAAATGAATATTTTTCATTTTCTATTTTAATTCAAAATTGCATATTGGTGAAGAAATTTACATAATTATAAGTAGTTGAGGGGTTCCAAATCACTATTTTGTGCCTAATATATTTAAGGGGGTTGATTGGCACCATTTTGTGTGCCCATATGTTATTTGCTTTGAGTGTGTCATTTTAGATGCACTTCTTCTTCTTGGACTCCATTGTTCTAAGTTGCTCACATTTACTTGTAACCACAACACTTGCAATCATGTTAGACTTTAAATTACTAGCACTCTTAACATCAATAAAATATCATACATGGAAATATTCCATGATTGAATTATTATGTAGTAAAAGTCTTTATCAAGTTATAATGGGTACAAAACTTGAGCCATAAAAGTAAATGGACAAGTTGTGATAGATGAATCAGTTTGATGAAGCATTATGACTCATACGTATGAGTATTTTAGATGCACTCAAATTTCATGTTAAAAATGAAACATATCCTTACATAACATGGGGAAAAATTCAAAATATTTTAGGTGAAAATAATGATATCAAGATTATTCAAATGGAAACCAAACTGTCTTCATTAGATCCTAGTGATTTTGAAAGAATTGTGGACTATTTGTCCAAAATCACACTTCTAAAATCCTAGTTACTAGGTTATGGCCATCCAAATCTTGATAAATTCTTGATCATGACTATTCTATCTAAGTTGAAAGGCCCTTTTCAGATCTTTACTACCACTTTTTTCCCAACATGGATAATTTTGTAAATAATTTTGAAATGCCTTCATTTGAAGAGTTTTGTGAACGTCTTACAAAAAACATGATCAAATCACCCTCATGGGAGTCATCTCCTCTATGCACTCCAAGACTTAGGCATTGGTGTCCAACCATCCTATAGGGATAAAGAAGAGCAAGCCACCACCATCATGACCCTAAGGTCCTAAGTCTAGAAAATAGAGACATGCATCTTTTTCATCAATGCCTTTCCAAAAGAAGAACATTACAAAGCATTATATTTTTTGTGATCAAGATAGTCATCTTGAATCTTAATGTTGAAAGAATATGTCTCTTCTAAATGCTACAATGAAGAAGCACAAAATTCATATTCATAAGCTATCTTCTTCTTCATCTTCCAAAAATAAAGGCAAAAGTAAAGGCGAATCTCTTTCTACAAATGTTTATGCCTTCGCTACCACTCATTCATCTAGACATGCTTGGATCTTTGACTCAGGAGCTTCCCATCATATAGTGAAGTCAAAAGATGCATTCACCTCTCTTGTTGAGAATGATACCTCCAAAATTTTTGTAGGTGATTCTACTCATTTATTAGTCTTAGGATCCAACATAATTGACTTACAAGATGGAGAAGTGAATGATGTTTTATATGAACCTAATATTTTAGTGAATATTTCCTCTATTTATGAAATTTATCATTCCCATGGATGCCACATAGTGGAATTTTCTCCACATAATGTTATTATCAAAGATATTCATAATACTATGGTGGTTGTTACTTTTGGAAAATCAAATGATACATCTTACCTATATCAGTTTGATACATTTCATGACACCAAATCTCCTCATGCACTTATTGCTCATGCTGATTCTTTAAGAAAAATATGGCATGAAAGAAATGGTCATCTCAATTTTAGGTACTTGTAGTAATTAAGTACTCACAACATGGTCAAAGGCCTTCCCAAAGTATCTTGAAAAGATAGTGTTTGTTGAGGATGTGTTCTTGGAAAACATCATAGATAAAAGTTTTTGAAAGGAAAATCTTGGCACGCCAAAGTTCCACTTCAATTGGTTCATAGTGACTTAGTATCTCTCCCTAAGACAAATTTTTGTGGAGCCAATTATGTGCTCACATTCATTGATGATTTATCTTAACGAACTTAGTTGTACTTATTGAAGTATAAAAGTCAAGTTTTTGATCACTTCATTGAGTTCAAAGAATTTGTTGAGAAGCAATTCAAGTTCTTGATTCAATGGCTTTAGATAGATAATGGAGGTGAATATGTGAACCATGCCTTAATTAATTTTTGTGCTACTCATGGAATTTAGTTGAAGTATACATTTCCTTGCACTCCTTAGTAAAATGGCGTTGTTGAGCAAAAAAATTGCACATTGAAAGAAATGTTAAATTACATGATTCAAGTCAAGAATCTAGCCCCATAGTTTTGGGAAAAAGCCTTAAATTGTGCTAATTATATTCAAAATCATACTCCTCATTGAGTTGTGAAAAATTTAACACTAGAAGAGGCTTGGACCCAATACAATCCTAATGTTTCTCATTTTTGTGTGTTTGGTAGTCAATCTTGGGCCTTCATTACTAATGAAAAATATAAGGCCATGGATAATAAGAGACAATCTTGCATTTTTGTTGGCTATTGTGAATATGTAAAATCCTATCATCTATTTTACCCTCATACTCATGAATTAATTTATAGGCATGATGTTCATGTAGAGGAACATTTTTTGCCCTGTAAGCCACCATCTTCCCCTTCTTCTTATCTAATTATATCTACTTCACATTACTATTCATCTAACATTGATACCTCTTTAGATGATCTAGTAAATGAAGGACCTCTAATTCCTTTGGCTTATTTACCACCTCTTATTTCAAAGATAGTTCCACATTGGGTCAAAAAGACAAGAGAACCAACTAGCCCTTTGGTAAGTTATCCCATTGACACTCATTGAACTATATATAAATAGGCTATTATGGGCCTTGTTTCTCATGCTCTTGATTCTGAATATCCTCAGACATTCCATGATGCAATTGGAAAACTTGAATGAGATTAAGCAATGGAAGTTGAATATCATTCCTTTTTGAAGAATGATACTTGGGACTTAATTCCTCTTCCAAAAAGAAGAAATTTGGTTTGGGGTAAGTGGGTATATTGCACCAAATATATAATAGGTGGTTTAGTTGACAAGTATAAGGCATGCCTCATATAAAAAAGGATTTCCCAAGTTGAGGGAGTTGACTATTTAGAGACATTTACCCCCATTACAAAGATGAATTCCATTCACCTTGTTATTACACTCACTACATCACATAGTTGGAAAGTACATAAAATGGATGTTAAGAGTGCTTTCTTGCATGGAGATTTATAAGAAGAAATATACATGGAGAAACCACCAGGGTATGTTCAAGATTTTTCCCTTGTCTTTAGACTTTGGTGATCTCTCTATGGTCTCAAATAAGATCCTTGAGCTTGGCATGAGTGAATGGATCATTTTTTTATTGACAATGATTTTTCTAGATGCCATTTAAACCCCACCATATACACAAAAAGGATAGATGGTGAAATCCTTATACTTGTGCTTTATGTTGATGACTTGATCATCACTGGGAGTTCTTCCTCTTTGATTAAAGATCCCAAGTCAAGCCTCATAGAGTAGTTTGAGGCTTATTTGGTCTTCAAGTTTCCTAATCTAAGATAGGGATTAACATTGCTTAGTTGAATTATGATTTAGACATGATTCATCAGTTTAACATGCTTGATTACAAGTCAGCCTCGACTCCCTTTTAGTCTAGAGTCACTTTGACTCCCAAGTGTTCTACACTATCTATTAATGCTACATTACAAAGATAGTTGGTAAGTAACCTTCTTTATTTGATTCATAGCCATCTAAACATCTCATTTATTATTAGAATTGTATCTTGTTTCATTAAATATCCCCATTAGAGTCATTGGTAATCCACCAATTGCTTATTTCTCTACATTCATGGCACCATCAATTATGACATTGAGTATACATCAAGAGGCTCAACTTAGTTAGTGGGTTATATGGATTTTAATTGGGTAGGTGATGTTGATAATCACAAGTCAAATTTTGGTTACATATTTAATCTTGGCTCTAGTCCTATCACTTGGTCAAGTAAGAAATAATATGTTATTACTCTCTTTGACTGAGGTTGAGTATCATGGAGCTATCATTATAGGCTAAGAGACTCTTTGGATCTATTATATTTTTTCTAAATTTGGATTTCCATCTGACCAACCCACTATAGTTTGGTGTGAAAATTAGAGCGCTATCCACATTTTTCTTAACCTAGTGGAACACCAATGCACTAAAAATATTGAGATTCATATACACTTCATTAAACATCTCATTCAAGACCATGTGGTCAATCTTCAATATTGTTGTAAAAAGGACCAAGTTGCCAACATCTTCACCAAGCCTCTATCCATAACCAAGTATGTGTCTTTTAAGGATATGTTAGGGGTCAAGGAAGTTGTCACTAAGGGGAGATTATCTATAGTTCCTTATTATTGATTGCACATGGGAGCTTGATCAGGCCTTGTTACTAGGACCCATTTTTAGAGTTTTATCTTCTACCCAAGTTAATATTAAGGGGGGATGTTAGATTAATTAGAGTGCTAAGCTTAAATTGGGTCTTAACCAAGGGAAGCTTCACCATAGTTAAAATATCCCATTGGGGGTTTAATTGTACACACCCACATGTAAAAATAAGAGGTCAATGTGGTTATTGAAATGTTAACATTAATGGCCTAAATATTCATTTAGAAACTAAACCACTTTCACATTGCCAAATTAATAATCCTCACCTTCCCTTAAATTTATATAAATAGAGGGAAAGGATTGAGTGTTGTAAGAAAGCAAGCAAGGATAAATAGTCAAAACTCTACTTCTATTAAATTAATTTCTTTATAGTAGAAGGTGTTTTTGGTGAGGGGTGATCCTAGGTGAATTATATGTATCCCACCCTAAGGTAGTTACATTTCCACCTTAAAGAGGTTTCAAAACCACCTTTTGTAAACAAATGTGGTTTTGAAAGTGTGTAAGAAGGCTAAGGTTTTTGACTTGTTTAGATTATGATCTAGATTTTCTTGGATAACTAAATGATATGGGGTCTCTTTGTTTGTTATAAGAGGCTTGTATATTATAGATAAAATCATAAGAACAAGAGTGGATCCCTTGAGTTTAGAATTTTTGATAAATAATGAGTTGGCCTTGCTTGATTGAGTAGGGATTTTTAATATTACACAAATGAGGATCACCCCTTCTTTCAACTGATTATTATACAACTTATTCACATATTATGACCCTAAGTGGGAGACCTTAATGTTCCATGAGTCCCCAAGAAATTGGATTAGTAATCTCATAGATGCATATCAGATCACTGGTCTTGCCACGATTGGGTGCTTGGTGTTTAATCATTATGTTGATAGTTAATGTGAGGCCTGTAAATGGGTGGATCATTTTAGAGATGCTAATAGACCTAACTTGGGTGTGAAGTATGGCATGAGGATTTATCATTAGTGAGATCAATGATCCCCACCTTGATAAGGTCATCATTGGTATCCTTACCTCCTATTTAGTTGGGGATAAGGGTAATGATAAATTTTTATACAGTTGGTCACTGATCATTTGATGTATAGAGGATAAAGAAGCACATTACTTTTGGGGCCAAGAGGTACTAGCATAGACATACAAGGACATTTATCAAGTGGATCACCTAATATCTCTATCCATAAGCCATATAACTATAATTATGGGTTGGGTTTATGAGAGGGTGATTCCCTATCAAAGGGGACTATCAATCGAGGTACCAAAAGACATTAGGGCCATGAGGTTAGTAGATATGGTGCCTTTTTATGCATTGACATAGACTGTTGGGTATTTGATATCAATTTATTTGATTTACCTATCATAATATAACATGGTTTAGAAATGGGTTAAAGAGAGAGCCTAATTTTTATCAATTATAGGAGCTACATAGATTTGAGATAGGCTATTATACATCAAGGTGCATCCTGTTGATTATGTGCCCCAATAATTTGGTATACCCTATGTGGGAAACCTCCCCATCCCTAAAGTTATATATAGGGGGAATCATGAGGTGAGAAATATGAGGCTAGGGTAAATTATGTGGCATATGATAATGAGGGGAGTACCTATCACCTTACCAGTTCCATAGGTAGCTTGATGAGGAAGAGGGTAGGTTGGAGTAGGTTAATAGTAAAAGATGGGTCCACCACTGTTACCACCACTATAGGGGCCTCAATAGTAGTAATAATTAGGAGGTGGAGAGGGTGAGGTTGAGGGTTAGGGCCTAGTTCATATTGATTTGGAGGAGGATTTGCACATCAATGAGGATGAGGTCAAAGATGATGACTCTGATCCTAAGTGGTAAGAGGGAGATCTAGGTAAATTTTTATTTTCATTCATTTATGATTAAAAATCATGTTTTTATCCTCTCATAATTGTTTATATGCTTATATATTGTTTATTTATTATGTTATTTATATATAATGTGTCTTATTATGATTACAAATATTTTGGGCATGTGGAGGAGAATGATCAGGGATACCCTAATCAATCTATTTTAGTTGAGCACATGTCAAACATGGGATCAACTTCTAGTGGACCCTAGGATTCCTATAGGGTTTGAATGTCAAATTGATGTATTCACCCTAAAATACCATGCCTCAACTATGATGATAGTATTGAGGATAAAAGACAATGCCTTTTTGCCTATGGTAAGGAGAGCAAATGCCCTGGTGGATACCATGGTTAGGGAAGGAGGTGATGGAGCCTTTAGTCATAATACCAAGTGAATAAATTATAAGGGAGGATTGGGTAGGATCCACCATCTTATCCACATACCAAAAGAGGGTGGAAGAGTGATAGAAGGGGGGATGATCAAGAGGCATTATCAAAGTGATAACCCTGTTAGGAACCCCCAGAAGCACAATTGATTACCATATACAAGCAAATTAAGATGCATAATTAACCAGAAGTAACAAGTAACTAGAAACCAAAAACAACACAAAATATGAGAGACAATACACAATTGTATTAATACTCATCCAAAAAAGAATACAATAAAGAAGATGCCACTTCTTCTTCACACCTCTCAGAGGCTTCCCACACCTCAAGTGTATAGTACTTCTTTCCTCAAAGCTCTCTCTCTTATGGTCCCAACACACAACTCAAACACAGAGTTGGTGTTCACCTCTAACTACTCAGTATCCACTACTGCCA
The DNA here is from genome assembly GCA_037957365.1 of Torreya grandis. NCBI lineage: Eukaryota > Viridiplantae > Streptophyta > Pinopsida > Cupressales > Taxaceae > Torreya > Torreya grandis. The sequence continues at coordinate 457,926 of JARHVA010001000.1, read as the reverse complement.
GTACACCAGTGCTCCACACACTCCACAAGTGCTCCACACACTCTAAGTAGATCTACCCTAAACTACAACAACCTACAACCCAAATGATCTTACTTATGGAAGGAACTACCTTGCCTTCCTCTCTTGTTCTAGACTGAGTACACACTATACTCCAAGTAGATCTTGCCTGATCTTGCTCCCTATTGTGTTGCTGTCCTCCCTGATCTTGCACACCTACAAATCAATCTAGTTTTGCACACTTGCAAACCTGGATCCTACACACACATACACTTGCAGATCAATGATCTTACTTACCCATGCAGATCTCAAAACTTGGCCTTGCAACACCTGCTAACCAAGATCCTACACACCTAAAGAACCCTTTTGATTCTCCAAAACTAGCACCCACACGTGGCACTACTGTGGAACTAGGAGGAACACCCTTGCTCACTTCACACACAGAAGGAGCTAACTTTGCTCAACTCAAACTAGAACAACTTACAATACAACCTATGAGTCTCTTAAATAGATCTCATGCAAACAATAATTAGACACCTAATTACAATAATTAGATCCATAGCTTCAAGTATAAAATTGGCTCTTAACATGCAAACACTCAGTTCATTAACAAACTGTTCATGCAACTGACAGTTTCAAAACCACACAGGCGACTGACGTCAGTCCCTATCAAGCTAGAGATGATCAATGTTGGCTGATACCTGACTGATGTCAGTTTCCTTTCCCACTGTATATGACTGATGTTGGCTGATCAGACCAATGTCAGTTTCCTTGTCACTTAGCAACCTCTCAACAACCTCCTCCATGTCTGCAATAGTGAAGCTTTTAGCTCCACAACCTAACAATCTCCCACTTGGAGATAAATAGATACACTATACCTATACTATACCCCATCTAATCTGTTTCTTGGCTTGTATCCCTCTTCAAGCTCAATCCTGAAGACCACCCACCACACAACCTATGGTGCACCTCCTATCATCCAAGTAACCTGCCGCATCTGCATCTACAAACACATGTAGAAAAGAACTTGACCCTGTGCATGTTGACCTGCTGCTGGTCCCTCTCAAATACCTGAGAATCCACTGAACTACCCTCCAGTGCTTCTTTCTAGGATCGGCTCCAAACTTTTTGATAGCACCCACTGCTTGGGCAAACTCAGGTCTATACCATACCTCATGTGATTTTAGACACTGAACTGTCTAGCCCTTAGTGTGCTCTGATTCTACATCTTGAACCTTGCCAACACCTGATTCACATCAGCTCCCACTGGAGACAAAATCAACCTGTGATCTTCCATGTCTCTCATGCCAAAGAATTTTTCTTCTCCAAATCCTTCATGGCAAACCACTAAACTAGTCTTACCCTTAGCTCAGCAAAACCTTGTATGTACAAACCTGCTAGCAAACCATCCACATACAGTAACAGGATAATGTTATGACCATCATCCACTTGGTAAGACAAACACAATGGTTACACTGACATTGACTAAAGCCCTACTTTGTCATCCACCTGTCAAAACCTGTACCACTATCTTGCAGCTTCCTCAAGACCATATGACCTAGCCTTCCATCTCATGTGTCCATTCTCTCTATTCTTTAACCAAGGTATCCATTTGTCTCAGTGTTTTCATATTGGCTGGAAACCCTACCAAATCTCCCATTTAGTCTTGCATCTTATTCATGCCAAGCTCCCACTGTTTCCTGGATCCTTCCTACTCTGTAGTCAGAAACTAATATAAAGAAGAGGAATAATGAATTTGAGGCTTAATTACACTTTCAGTCCTCCCCATGGGTGTTTGAGACTCCTTGACAGCTTGCTGTCCACCCAAAATCTATCTCAGTGATCAACCTCAGTCACTACACAGTCTGCATCTGACTGACGTTAGTTTCATGTGACTGTCCAGGTTGCCAATGCCGGTTATCTTGCCGACGTCAGTCTCCACCTGCCTGACACCACCGACTCCTCTGGTCTACACATGACTGACATCAGCACCTATCTATTCAACATCAGTTACCCTTAACCGATGCTGGTACCTATGTATGCCTGTGAGTGATGAATTTTTACCTGTGAGCTCCTTTGAATCAAAACCCATGTCCAAACTGCCCTACTCAGAAGTATCTAACCCCATCCACTGGTCTCTATTTGTCATCTCCTCTAAGAACACCAAGGCTTTCCAATTCTTAAGTTTATCAAATACATCAGTCTTCCTTTTCCTGCAATAAATCCAATCCTTTCTTGTAGCATCCCATTGCTCACAAAAATCTCAGTTTATGCTCTCCAAAGCTGATCTCTTACCATTTAACTTAAGAACATCCATTTCCTTCTCACTTATGTGACCAAGCCTATAAAGCCACACCTATGCAATAGAAGTGGAATCAATAATACAAGCAAGTAGATAAAGAGTACCTACTTTCTTACCACATGCTAATTCAAGTGCATCCGCTGTGAGAGTTCTTGTGCATCTCTCATCACCCAACTTTCCTTAAGCAATTAGCCACATCTCCAAGACTGGGACCTGCATGACCTTCTTCAACACCCATGTGTTGGCTGCCTGCAATTTCAACAACACTTCCCCTTTGCCAACAATCTGACAAGGCTCACCAACCCCTCTACTTGGGGATACATGGAAAGAGGCAACATAATCTATTAACCAAGATTCAAATTTATCCAAGAAACATCCCAGAGCATCCTGTGAAACAACACCTGCAACATCTACTTTTTCAGTTCCTTCATGCTGATCTTCTACCAACCAATAATATTTATTTACCTGCTCTTTCTTTCCATAACACCATAAGTGACCATTCATGCTATTCAGTTTCTCCATTCATAGCTTACTTTCTTCTATTATTGCTATACTCCCACTCAATCAAAAACCCCTGAGAGTGACCTATAACCAAACACAAAACCTGCTCCTTGTAACCTTAGCTCTGATACCAACTGTTAGGAACCCCCGGAAGCACAATTGATTACCATATACAAGCAACTTAAGATGTAGAATTAACTAAAAGTAACAAGTAACTAGAAACCAAAAACAACACAGAATATGAGAGACAATACACAATTGTATTAATACTCATCCAAAAAAGAATACAATAAAGAAGATGCCACTTCTTCTTCACACCTCTCAGAGGTTTCCCACACCTCAAGTGTATAGTACTTCTTTCCTCAAAGCTCTCTCTCTCTCTTACGGTCCTAACACACAACTCAAACACAGAGTTGGTGTTCACCTCCAACCAGTCAGTATCCACTACTACCAGTACACCAGTGCTCCACGCACTCCATAAGTGCTCCATGCACTCCAAGTAGATCTCCCCTAAATTGCAACAACCTACAACCCAAATGATCTTACTTATGGAAGGAACTACCTTGCCTTCCTCTCTTGCTCTAGACCGAGTACACACCATACTCCAAGTAGATCCTGCCTAATCTTGCTCCCTATTGTGTTGCTGTCCTCCCTGATCTTGCACACCTGCAAATCAATCTTGTTATGCACACTTACAAACTTGGATCCTACATACACATACACCTACAAATCAATGATCTTACTTACCCATGCAGATCTCCAAAATTGGCCTTGTAACACCTGATGACCGAGATCCTACACACCTAAAGAACCCTTCTAATTCTCCAAAACTAGCACCCACACTTGGCACTGCTATGGAACTAGGAGGAACACCCTTGCTCACTTCACATAGAAGGATCTAACTTTGCTCAACTCAAACTAGAATAACTTACAATACAGCCTATGATTCTCTTAAATATATCTCATGCAAACATTAATTAGACACCTAATTACAATAATTAGATCCATAGCTTCAAGTCTAAAATTGGCTCTTAACATGAAAACACTCAGTTTGTTAACAAACTATTCATGCAACTGATAGTTCCAGAACCACACAGGCGACCAATGTCGGTCCCTATCAGGCTGGAGATGATCAACATTGACTGATACCTGACCAATGTCAGTTTATTTTCCCATTGTATATGACCGACATCAGCTGATCAGACTGACGTTGATTTCCCTGTCACTTAGCAACCTCTCAACAACCTCCTCCATGTCTACAACAGTGAAGCTTTTAGCTCCACAACCTAACAAACCCTAGTCATTCTACTACTTCATCACCTTTCTAGAAGTGAGGATAGATTTATGAGATTTGTTTTGTAGATTATTTTGGTCACATTGATGTATATTTGATTATTTTTGAGATGCCTTGAGGCATGTTGTACCTTTATATAGGTGTTTGTATTAGACATTTTTATTGTATAAAATTGACAATCCATGTGGTGCATATATATATGGATGTTATTTTGGCATATATCTTGTTAATCATTATGTGATGTGATTTAATTAATTTTATAATAGATTTTTCATTTATGAACTCTAAAGGATTAGTCATGTGAAAATGTATGGATATATGTATTTTTTTCATTTTTGACATGTTATGGGGAAATGCTTGTGTATGTGGAAATATAATGTATACACATGTTTTAATTATGATAGATGTTCATATGTGACTACAAATATGCTAATATTTACTTTTTCAAATTATTTATTGATTGATATGTTCACACAATAAATTACTTCCAATTTGTAGTAAGGGATGTAAAGAGGTAAATATAATAGATGTGATGTGAATCATGACTCAAAATTTCATAGGACATAGGAAGATGACCTCATCATTATGAGTAAAGGGGGATGTGTACTTATTTAAAAACCTAAAGAATAATAAATTTATGAGCTTCATCTAGAGGGAAATCACTTTGACAAAGTTGGTGAGTGGGAAAAGGTTACCTTCTTCGAACATAAACATATAGACAAGCCTTTCTAAAGAACTTTATTTCTAGACACTCTTTTTTTAAATATTTCTTTTGTGTTTATCTCATATTTCTCTATAGGACTCCCCAGACTTAGTATGATGTGATCGGGAAGACACACAAACTCATCACCAAAATTTAAATGTAGGTGAGTAAGGGAATCTCCCCCAAATGCAAAACCTATGAAACTAATAAGATGTAAGGGATCAACACCAGAGGTTAACAAAGGGTGAAAGATGCATGATTTTGAGTTTTTTATTTGCATAAGCTTTAAAATTTTATAGGAGTATATATATACTCTTTTTCTTTTTTTTGAAGGATCCTATCCCCAAACATTAGTCCCATGCAATCAGTAAGATACACGGGATCATCATTGAGGGCCAAGGTAAACAAGTAGAGTCAATTACATCTAAGCAAGATAATGTTTTGTTTTTCAAAGGCACTATAGATGAGGACTCTATCATAAGTAAGTTTCTAGCCTCTGCTATAAGCTAGCTTTTTTCTAAGATGTGCAAGAAGATGTAAGGAAAGAGGTGTACTCTACTTGTAAGAAATATGACAAAGACCAATGTAACATATTGATTTTGAGGTAGTGAAGGACTGTGAGAATAGGGTGAATTATGTGCTAAATTTTATAAATCTTTGTATAATGAAAAGTGAACAACTAAATAATCATTAAATAATGTTTTTACTATGTTGGTGGACATGTGACATATAGAAATGAAATTTAGGTGAAATGGGGTGATGCATGAAAAATAGATATAGAAATGTTTTAGATGCAAAGAGTTTATAGACACACCAAAATTTTTTCCCTTTAAAGTGCATAAATTATAGGATCCATTATTTAAATCTTTTGTTACTAGGAAGGGGCCTAACCAATTGGGTCTAAATTTTTGACCCTCTCCTTTTTTGTTGATTTAACTTTCAAGTCTAAGGTCAAGGTATCTAACATGAATTAGGTGCTTATGGGTATAATTGTGGAACTCATAATATTACTGGTGGGGCACAACTATCTCTAGTTTCCAAGCCTTGGCATCTATCTGCACATGGAAAGGCTCTTTCAATAATTTAAGAACTAGTTCACCATGACCCATTTTTAGCATAAAAACCTCTTAAGATAGTCTTATAGTCTAAAAAATTAGTTATAGGACATGACTAATTTTATGTGTTCTAATACCGGGTTAAAGTGCACATGTGATGACTTATTGAGATACACTTATAGATTGGTTGATCCTATGGTAGGGAAGGGTATGTGATTTTGAGAATATTTCAAGAATTATGAGGATTGATGTTAAATTCAATGGTTCTTATCATTAAATTAAAAACCCTCTCCTTTGGTATGGTAATAATTGAGGGAATACAAAGGTTTCATATGGGTGATCTAAGGTCAATGGGTTAACACAAGTAGTCATTTGAATCTACATGATGGAGTATTAATGGCTCTGATGGTAGTGATAGAAGGAATTAAGGAAAGATCCATCATTATTTTATATCTCTATCATGTGGATGTCTAATATGTTAGGTAACCCTCCTCATAGTTCTTGGCCTCGATAATCAAGAAGTCAATTAGCTTGCCCCTTACGTGGGGTAAATAGGAGGGTTTGTGGATGTGTAGGTATCTCAGTCTTGTGTAATAATATAAGGAAGGTAATAAATTATGGGGATCTAAAGGGACATATTATAAGCTCTAGATTGAGGTAGGTGAGAGCTTTTGACAATTTGATAGATGATTTTTCTAACTTTACTTTCAGAGTTGGAAGAATACTAACATAGTTGGGGTCTTACTTAGGTGTAGGGAGTATGCTAGTGTAATTAGGGTCTTGTTTCTATAGAATATGTACATGGAGATATGTATACAATTTAAAATATTATGGATAGGGAATGGGAAAGACCATTTATCTAATCATTATGTGTGGGAAAACTTTTAGGAATTTGGTGAGTGATTTGTTGGGGTTCATTTCTTATATGATGGGGATGAGGGGTCTTTATTTGGGGACACATGGATAACTAAAAGTTCTGATGTTGATTTATAGTTTACTCACTATCATAGTTTAGACCCTCTCGTTAGGTATAAGGATGACTAGAGCGGGTGTGTTTTGACCAATTGTCAATGGGCTCAAAGTGTCATGAGAAATGGAATAAGGTGTGGGTCAAAGTAAGAAAGCTAACATTTATAGGGGAAGGAAACCTATTATGTCAAGGAGTATAAATAAATGGTAGGGTCTTATCATAACATTATTTATAATCATACTTTTAAGTGGTTTAATAGTGATGAGGGTAGGGTCTAGGCCAAGGCATGTCCTCATGTGGTTGAGTGTTGGGTGGCCTTGTTAAAAAATATTAAGATGGTCATGAGGGGTTTCTTTGTCTTTGGATACTTAAACCATGAAAATTTTAAGTAGGCAAGCCAACCCCTTTTGGGATTACTGGCTTGGAGTTTTAAAGAATCTATAGATTCCCACTATTCAACATAATAGGGCTCAAGACCAAGCTTGCAGGGGAAAACTGAGTTTTAGTTGTTTATAGTGAATGGGAAAAGCTAATTCAAAAAGAAAAAACTAAAAACATTCAATGGAGTGGAAGTATTACTTGAAATAAATTTAAATTCTACTCATTATTATAGATTAGGTAAAATTGACATAAAGCACTATAGTTCATGCTTTATATATTCGATACACAGAGCATGTTAACTATGTTTTGACTATATAGAGCATCAACCATTGGTCAGATGTGTATTTTACATACTTATATAGATGGAATACAAGAGTGGTTATAACCATTATCAATTAAAAAGAAGATAGTCACATTGGTTCATCTTCCAAGTTAGATGATAGTTGGTGAACCCTTTAAATCACATGGCCAAGGTAAAGTGACATGTGGATGTGATGTAGAGTCTAAGATTTGGCTAGGCATGTAGGGATATGAGTTGTGGTGTGGGACTACAAGATGCATGAATTTGTGAGATATGAAGAGTGTAGAAGTCAATGAGATGGTGTGGAAATTATGTGGTAAATAGGCTAGTAAGGCATACATGTTTGTGAACTATGGCATGTAACTATAAGGTGCACTGAACTATATATGTAAAGGGTGTATAAGTTGGTGACTTGATAAAATGACTTTTACAACACATAGGGTTGTGAGTTTTGAAGTGTGTAGTTATGAGTGTGGAGTGTACATTGGTTAGTGTGTAGAAGTCTATGATATGGCATGAGATTTATGCTTATGAATTTGAGTAAACATTAGGCAAGGAGTGTATAATATTTGGTAAGAGATGTGTTCCCTATGTGGTAGAGCAAACAAGGAGTAAGATCATCTATGTGGGAGCTACCATAGATAATTCACCCTTTATTTAAGATCAATGGTCTCCATCACATTGGTACATAGTTAAAGAAACTACACCTAAATTTTTTATGAAGTGATCCACTTGGATTCATTAGCATATTACCCAACCTTGACCACTCAAAAAAGTGGATATGTGCCATGGAGAGTGTGTGTGTCTGTCACTTTGATGATCAATTCCTTCTCTATGGGATGAAAGTTCTCAAGATCCAAATTAGAAGGATGTTGTGTCATTGTTGGCTCAAGAAGTGATGAAGTTTAAAGCTTGAGAATTTACACATTAAAGACTAGGTGCATGCTCAAGTATTGAGGTAGATCAAGAACAAAGGCATTCTCATCTAATCAGTTGTGTGCAAAATGGTGTAAATACCATAGCATAAAGGATTTATCTTCCAATGTATACCTTTGAAGTGCTCCTTTTGAATTTATAACTAGAATTTATATACAACTCATAATGCATGAGGTGTGTGATGTGCATCATAGAACTCCTTTTACTTAGCTTGATTATAATAGAGAATATGCTAAACCTACTAGTAAAAAAATTAGATTTAGTGTATAAACCTCTTGGATTTGTTCATTTCCTATTCCTATGCATGTGAATCATTGTTTAAATATGTGTGGTAGGAGATTTTGAGAGGTACTAAAGGTTGAAATCCAAGACATGTATGGAATGGACTGTGTATGGTAGAGCTATGAAGATCCCTAATGTAGGCATGTTGAATATACATGAGATTATCCTAAGTGAAATCATGTGAATAATTGTACATTTGTAGAAGATGAACACAGGTAAAATTTACCAATTTTATTTTCCCATTTGTTAGAGGATGAAAAGACATCAATTTTTTTATTTTCATACACATCAATTCTTACAATGATTTCAAAAAAGACTCACAAAGCATGGATCATAGTTACATATGAAGGATGTGGGCAACCCAAAATGAACCCAAACATGATTGAATAATGCCTACATAGTACCAATTTTGTAAATGTATGTTCTACATGTGACTATGATGACTATCTTATAAAACTAATCCACTACAATGAACATAACATCATGTTTTTATCTCATCACAAGCAATCCAATCATGAAATATATGCTGATAGATTCCTATGGTATTGATGGAACTAGTAGAGGTGTATAAAGCCCTAGCTCCTTGTTCATGGGAATAGAAATGAAATAAGTAATAAAATACTTAATGTGGAACTCCATATATGTGTGCATGTGTATCTAGTTTTATTATGACTACAATGCAACTAGAGTCTTGGTCATGCCAAAGTGTCTCGAGGTCTTGACATAGTGCACTCCCACATGAATCATTAGAAAATTACACTACAGGGAACACAAAGATGTCCAAGATTGTAAAGAATATGTTTAGACAAATATAACTCTTGAATTTTTATACCTTACATTAGGTTGGTGTAAGTTACTAAAAAGTTATAATCATTTGAGTAGAGAGGAACCTAGTCTATAAAATTATGACTGCATGTGTCCAACAATATGATCAATGCATAAACTAGTGGTCAGCTAAGGAAATATGTGTCCATGTTATTCTTCCATTTATTATGATTGATCATGAGATGGAACCATTATAGGTAAGCCATCCATTTCATATGGCATGAATTTTCTAGCTTATTTTATGACTATAAGAACTAAAGTGGTTTATGGTCTGAATGAACAACTATCTCCTTATCGAGAATGTAATGTAACCATTAATTAATTAATTACACAATAACATATATTTCCTTATCATAGGTGGAGTACCTTTACACTATGTCACTAAATGTCTTAGAGTGGTAGATATCAGATGTCCATGCTACATGAGCACTGCATTGAATGCATAGTTAGATGCATCAGTGCAAATTTAAAAGGTTTGTATAATATTAAGAAATATGAAAATAATAACTACATAGAGGCATTGTTTTAGTGCCTCAAAATCACACTATTGTGCATGAGTCTAGTTAAACTTGGCTTTGGCATGTGTGAACTAGTTGAGAGCCCAAGAGATATGTAAGAAACTAAGGATGAACCTATAGTAGAAGTTATTAAGTGTAAAAAAATCTTCAATTTTGTGAGATTGTGTAGATTAGGATAATCTTAAATCAATTTTATCTTATCCATATCTAATCTAATGCTAGTGTAATCAATGATGTATCCTAATTATTAGATTTGCATGGTACTAAATGTACACTTCACTAAGCTAGATTGCAACTTGTTTTGGTGAAAAGTGTCTAAACATGTGAGATGTTCTCTATATGATCATCCTAAGTCTTATTGAATATGAGAATGTCATCCAAGTAGAAAATGATGAAGGAGTTCAAGATTGGCCTAATTAAATCATCCATCAAGTGCATGAAAGTGGTTGGCACTTTGGTAAGGCTAAAAATCATGACCAAACATTCATACAACCTTTCCCAAGTCTTGAATGCTATCTTATAAACATGTTTAGGATGGACTAGACCCTGATGGTAACCTGACTTCAACATGATCTTGGTGAATTATTGTGCACCTTAGAGCTAGTCTAAAAGGTGCATAATATAATATAATATAACGATTTAAAAGTAAGGTCAAATACAATGCATTGTGAGATGGAGGCCAAGGCAACCCTCCTTAATCAAGAGTGTTAACCCTTGCTGAGGGCCCTTAGTGAGCCAATAACAGGGCCCATGGTTCTCCATATGACTACCTGTCAAAGACCAGAAGCTGAAACCAAACCAAAACACCAACCAAATTTTTTACATGATTGTATAGAAACATACTGCCACATGTCTATGGTTGATTAGTCCACTTGGCATATTTGAATAATGCCATGTCACTTTTTGACACTCATTATTTCCCTATTGAAAGAAAATTTTAGCAAGCTATATCTTGAGCATATGGTGTTCATTTAGCAAATTGTGAAAAGCATCAAAAAAATCTTGATGAGATCTAAGATATGTAATTGGTTTCAACATGACTTGGATTTTTTTTTCCAAACTAAACTCTAGATCACACCTCCCTACAAAAGAGGCTTTTGGTCTCCAAAAGTCTACTATCTCTTGAAAATTGATAATTGGTCTACTGCATCACATTAAATAGAACCCAATCATAGCAAGAGATAAGCATTAGCAAAAATAAATGATTCACAACTCAAGTTGAAAATGGATACTACATGGCATGAGTAAAGAAATCTACGACTACCAATAAATTGATCACAACATGCCAATATTGTCTACTCATGTCACATCCTGTAAAGCAGTGAAATATCAATAAATTGAAACAATTCCCAATGTAACTATAAAATAAGTTTGTTAATGTGAACAACATATAATATATGTTTTAGACATGTTGCAATACAATGCCCTGGTATGTGACTTATAATGCTAAGAAAATGCAAACAACACAAAGTGTATATTGCCTAACATCCAAACATGCCCATAGGGTCTTACAATGCATCTATACACCCATGTGCCAAAAATAGATACATTCTAAAAATAATAGTTAAATATGAGAAAGTGTTGTAAGGAAATTAACTCAACCCACACCATTCATTCTGCTATTATCTCCAATTGATCAAATGAGTTAAAGTCCTAATGACAATTCACTAAACATAAATAAGAGATTATAAAACATAGAGCTATTCAGATAAGGTGAGAATTGAAATAATTCGAATGATAAACCTATCTTGAAGTGTTCTCACAAGCTCTACTAATGCATCATCAAAGCTTGCTCTTTCTCTTAATAGAATTCTTAACAATGCTTTGAAAAATAAATGCATTATAAATCCACTTAATCAATTTTTTTGCCTAATTAACTAAAAATTGCAAAATAAGTTTGTTAATGTCAAAAACATACAATAAATGTTATAGACATGTTGAAATACAATGCCCTGGTATGGGACTTATAATGTTAAGCAAATGCAAACAACACAAAGTGTATATTACCTAACATCCAAACATGCCCATAGGGTCTTACAATGCATCTATACACCCATGTGCTAAAAATAGATACATTCTAAAAATAGTAGTTAAATATGAGAAAGTATTGTAAGGAAATTAACTCAACCCACAACATTCATTCTGCTATTATCTCCAACTGATCAAATGAGTTAAAGTCCTATCGACAACTCACTTAGCATAAATAAGATATTTTAAAACATAGAGCTATTCGAATAAGGTGAGAATTGAAATACTTCAAATGATAAACCTATATCGAAGTGTTCTCACAAGCTCTACTAATGCATCATCAAAGCTTGTTCTTTCTCTTAACAAAATTATTAACAATGATTTATAAATCAACTTAATCAAAATTTCTGCCTAATTAAATTGATTTCCTTAGTGGATTCCTTAACATCATTATGGATTGATTTAACTTCATTGACCTTATTAACTGGTTGATAAATCATCTTAGTTTTACCATGTCTAGAATGAGAAGATGATTAAAGTTTAAAACAATGATCAATCTGATGTCCACTCTTATTACAATGAGTGCATACAACCTTCTGAGGTGAGGTTTCCCTTTTACCTCTTCTCGCTTTGCCATGTCAAGAATGGTTTTTAAAACCTAAAATATGCTTAATCAAAGCATGTCTCTTCTAAAAAAATGCAACACTATGTTTATGCATCCCACAAAAAGTGCAAGGAAATGATTGCATCATCTTTCGAATGTTAAATCCAAATTTCTTAAACATAAAAAGTGGATCAGAAGATTTAATGATAACTCTAATATAGGAACTAGGAGGTGGAATCTCAATACCTCTTCTACCTTCCTTCTTACACCATACATGCTTTACTAGTGGCCTCGGTCTTTTGCTATCAGAAGCTTGTCTTCCTTTTGCCATGGAGGAAGTTTCTCCAATATCCACCTGCGCACTAGTGTAACCCAAACATGCATGAGGAGATCTGTACTCCACCTATATTGGGTTAGTAATTCCTTGGCCATCTTGACCAAGACCTCTTCCATTAAAACCCATTATATTCAACAATTTGGATCCTATACCCTTAGTGTGTTGTTTAAAACTACCAAAAGCATCATTAATTTAATCCAAATTTGAATGTAAAGAAGAAGATTAATTACTTGGTGAAAAACATATATTGCACTTAGTCATAATCTCTGCATCTGAAGTAGAAGGTATGGCCTTATTTGGTTCACCACACTACAATTTTATCAATAGATCATCCTTAGATTCAAGCTCTAATTTCAAAATTGCAACTTGTTCTTCAAGAGTTAAGAGCTTGCATCTCAGGAATGCATTCTCATCCTAAATATGGGTATTGATGGATTCAAGCTCTTCCATCTTAGATTTATGTGATAACTTGCCCATGGTTTCCTACAAACACACTGATTCCACAACTATGAAATACTAAAAACCAATAAACTGAAAGCAACTGTCAAATCACACAATCAGAAGCTAGCCCTACTTTCTAACTGCTTTGATACCAAAATTTGATCTGTAAACTACACTGATAAACTCAAAGTGAAGTTTTTAAAAATATGAATACTAAATTTATCAAACTTAACAAATTATTGAAATACTCAAAATAACTTGTATTATGTTTGGCAATAATTATTGTCAGTTATCAAATTGGATTGGAACCATCATAAGACTTTTAACTTCCATTCATCAATGAAACTAGTTGTATTTTAAATCAAATGTTGTAAATTGTTAATTTTTAAAATTGCATGTATTCTTGATTAATTATTAGAATCTAAAATAAAAACATAATAAAAGACAAATTACTATATGAAATTGATAATGAATTTTGGCATATCTTGCCTACGTCTCTGGGTCTGCCCAATAGTTAGGATTATTTCTATTAAATTTGTGCGACAAATGGCTTACAAATTATTTGAAATGCTGCACAACTTCCCTCAAGTCTGATCTCTATCCAAGAACTTCACCTCGCTGATATACTCAAGCTCAGTCACATGATAATTCTTACTCAGTCTTCAACCCCTTCTTAATGTGCTTAAGTTCCTTCACTTAAACTATTGGTCTATCCAAATAATAATAATAATAATAATAATAATAATAATAATAATAACATTCTCTTTTTAATTACAAATCATAATTAAAAAGGCTTATTCCAAAAGTCTGCTATCTCTAAGCTTCTATCTATCTCTCGGCCTATTAAAAAATAAATACATAGTCCTGTGAAGCTTACCTTCAAATACAAGTTCATACCTTTTATATTGTTTGTGAACCCATAGCTTAGGTGGTCAAGACCTATCCCTTTTACATGGGTTGTCATGGGTTCAATTCATCGGCCTCCTTGTTGGGTGCTTGGCTTATCACTTTAGTCCCACATCTGAAAAATCACAATGGTTTTGTGTCTTTTTAAAGGCTGGTGGCTTCCACAATGCTGACACCCCTTTTTTTGGGCTTAAGGTACCAACATTAGCTTAATTCATTAGTTTAGTATACCAACTTAGTATGGGTAAGTGTGATGTCCCCTTATCATGTTCCACGTGGTATGCATTTCGGTATGTGCATAATATAATGATTTAAAAGCAAAATCAAATGCAATACATTGTGATATGGAGGCCAAGGCACCCCTCCTTAATCAAGTGTGTTGACCCTTGCTGAGGGCCCCTAGTGAGCCAATAGCGGGGCCCACGGTTCTCCATACGACTGCTTGTGAAAGACTAAAAGCTGAAACCAAACAAAAAAACCAACCAAATTTTTTGCATGACCATATATAAATGTACTACCATGTGTCAATGGTTGATTGGTCCACTTGGAGTATTTGAATAATGCCACATCACTTTTTGACACTCATTATTTCCTTATTGCAAGAGAACTTCAACAAGCTATATCTTGAGCATACGGTGTCCGTTTTGCAAACCATGAAAAGTGCCAAAAAGATCTCGATGATATCTAAGATATGAAATTGGTTTCATCATGACTTGGAATTTTTTTTTGAACTAAACTCTGGATCACACCTCCCTATAAAATAGGCTTTTGGTCTCCAAAAGTCTATTATCTCCTAAAAACTAATAATTGGTCTATTGTATCAAATCAAATATAACCCAATCATAGCAAGAGATAAAAATTGTCAAAAATAAATGATTCACAACTCAAGTGAAAATTCCTACTACATGGCATGAGTAAAGGAATCTGTAACTACCAATGAATTGATCACAACATACCAAAATTGTCTACCCATATCACATCTTGTAAATTGGTGATCTGTTAATAAAATGAAAGAATTCCCAATGTAACTACAAAACAAGTTTGTTAATGTCAAAAACATATGATAAATGTTGTAGACATGTTGTAATACAATTCCCTCGTATAGGACTTACAATGCTAAGCAAATGTAAACAACACAAAGTGTATATTGGCTAACATCTAAACATGCCCATAGGGTCTTACAATGTATCTATACATCCATGTGCCAAAAATAGATACATTCTAAAAATAATAGTTAAATATGAGAAAGTGTTGTAAGGAAATTAAATAAACCCACAACATTCATTCTACTATTATCTCCAACTGATCAAATGAGTTAAAGTCCTACTGACAACTCACTCAACATAAATAGAGATTCTAAAACATAGAGCTATCCAGATAATGTGAGAATTGAAATACTTCAAATGATAAACCTATATCAAAGTGTTCTCACAAGCTCTACTAATGCATCATCAAAGCTTGTTCTTTCTCTTAATAGAATTCTTAACAATGCTTTGAAAAATAAATACATTATAAATCCACTTAATCAAATTTTATACCTAATTCAATTGATTTCCTTAGTGGATTCCTTAACATCATTATGGATTGATTTAACTTCATTGACCTTATTAACCGGTTGATAAATCATCTTAGTTTTACCATGTTTAGAATGAAAAGATGATTAAAGTTTAAATCAATAATTAATTTGATGTCCACTCTTATTGCAATGAGTGCATACAACCTTCTAAGGTGAGGTTTCCCTTTTACCTCTTCTCGCTTTACCATGTCAAGAATGGTATTTAACACCTACAATCTACTTAACCAAAGCATGTCTCTTCCAACAAAATGTAACACTATGGTTATGCATCCCAAAAAAAGTGCAAGGGTATGATTGCATCATCTTCTGAATGTTAAATCCAAATTTCTTAAACATAAAAAGTGGATCAGAAGATTTAGTACTAACTCTAGTATAGGAACTAGGAGGTGGAATCTCAATACATCTTCTACCTTCCTTCTTACACCATACATAGTCTACTAGTGGCCTCGGTCCTTTGCTATCAAAATCTTGTCTTCCTTTAGCCATGGAGGAAGTTTCTCCAATATCCACCTACACACTAGTGTAACCCAAACCTGCATGAGGAGATCTATACTCCACCTATATTGGGTTAGTAATTCCTTGGCCATCTCGACCAAGACCTCTTCCATTAAATCCCATTCTATTCAACAATTTGGATCCTATACCCTTAGTGTGTTGTTCAAAACTACCAAAAGCATCATTACTTATATCTGAATCTGAATGAAAAGAAGAAGATGAATTACTTAGTGAATAACTTACAACGCACTCAATCATAGTCTCTACATTTGAAGTAGAAGATATGGCCTTCTTTGGTTTACCACACTGTAATTTTATCAAGAGCTCATCCTTAGATTCAAGCTTTGATTTCAAACTTGCATCTTGTTCTTCAAGAGTTAAGAACTTGCATCTTAAGAATTCATTCTCATCCTAAATCTGGGTATTGATGGCTTCAAGCTCTTCCATCTTAGCTTTATGTGACAACTTGCCCATGGTTTCCTCCAAACATACTAATTCCACAACTGTGAAATACTAAAAACCAATAACTAAAAACAACTTTCAAATCACAGAATTAGAAGCTAGCCCTACTTTCTAATTGATGTGATAAAAAAATTTGATTTGTAAGCTACATTGATAAACTCAAAGTGAAGTTTTTAAAAATATGGACACTAAATTTCTCAAACTCAACAAATTCTCAAAATAGTCAAAATAACTTGTATTATGTTTGGCAATAATTATTCTCCGTTATCGAATTAGATTGGAACTGTCACAAGACTTTTAACTTCCATTCACCAATAAAACTAGTTTTATTTAAAATCAAATGTCATAAATTGTCAATTTTAAAAAATTGCATTTATTCTTGATTAATTATTAGAATCTAAAATAAAAACATGCAAATAAAAGACAAATTACCACATGAAATTGATAATGGAGTTCAACATATCTTGCCTATGTCTCTGGGTCTACCCAATAGTGAGGACCATTTCTATTAAATTTTCACAGCAATGGCTTATAAATTATTTGAAACACTGCACAACTTCCCTCAAGTCTGATCTCTATCCAAGAACTTTACCTCGCTGATATGCTCAAGCTCAGTCACACGAAAATTCTTCCTCAGTCTTCAACCCCTTTTGAATGTGCTTAAATCCCTTCATTTAAACTATTGGTCTATCCAAATAATAATAATAACAACATTCTCCTTTTAATTACAAAACATAATTAAAATGGCTTACCCTCTATGTATCAGGTCAGATATTGGAGAAAATTCCATTTGCTAGCTATCTCCATGCTTCCATCTATCTCTCGGCCTATTAAAAAATAAATACATAGTCTTATGAAGATTACCTTCAAATATAAGTTCATGCCTTTTATATTGTTTGTGAACCTATAGCTCAGGTAGTCAAGGCCTATCCCTTTTGCATAAGAGGTCATGGTTTCAAGTCATTAGCCTCCTTGTTGGGTGCTTAGCTTATCACTTTAGTTCCACATTTTCAAAATCATAATGGTTTTGTGTCTTTTTAAAGGCTGGTAGCTTCCCTTTACAATGTGAACACCCATTTTGGTGGGCTTAAGGTGCCAAACTTAGCTTAATTCATTAGCTTGGTATAC
Source organism: Torreya grandis (assembly GCA_037957365.1). Classification (NCBI taxonomy): domain Eukaryota; kingdom Viridiplantae; phylum Streptophyta; class Pinopsida; order Cupressales; family Taxaceae; genus Torreya; species Torreya grandis. The sequence continues at coordinate 439,944 of JARHVA010001000.1, read as the reverse complement.
CAACTTAGTATGGGTAAGTGTGATGTCCCCTTCTCACATTCCATGTGGCATGCATTTTGGTATGGGCATAATATAATGATTTAAAAGCAAATTCAAATGCAATGAATTGTGAGATGGAGGCCAAGGAACCCCTCCTTAATCAAGTGTGTCAACCCTCACTGAGGGCCCCCAATGAGCTAATAGCGGGGCCCACATTTCTCCATACGACTACCCATCAAAGACTAAAAGCTAAGACCAAACCAAAACACCTACCAATTTTTTTGCATGATCGTATAGAAATGTACTACCACATGTCAATGGTTGATTGGTCCACTTGGTGTATTTGAATAATGCCACATCACTTTTTTACACTCATTATTTCCCTATTATAAGAAAACTTTAGCAAGCTATATCTTGAGCATACGGTGTCCATTTTGTAAACCATGAAAAGCACCAAAAGTCTCTCGATGAGCTCTAAGCTGTGCAATGGGTTTCATCATGACTTGGATTTTTTTTCCAAACTGAATCTAGATCATGCCTCCCTACAAAAGAGGATTTTGGTCTTTAAAAGTCTACTATTTCCTAAAAATTGATAACTGGTCTACTGCATCACATCAAATAGGACCCAATCATAGAAAGAGATAAACATTGGCAAAAATAAATGATTCACAAATCAAGTGAAAATGCCTACTACATGGCATGAGTAAAGGAATCTATAACTGATAATAAATTGATCACAACATACCAAAATTGTCTACCCATGTCACATCCTATAAAGTGGTGAACTATCAATAAACTGAAATAATTCCCAATGTAACTATAAAACAAGTTTGTTAATGTCGACAACATACAATAAATGTTGTATACATGTTGCAATACAATGCCCTAGTATGGGACTTACAATTCTAAGCAAATGCAAACAACACAAAGTGTATATTTCCTAACATCAAAACATGCCCATACGGTCTTACAATGCAGATTCTATACACCCATGTGCCAAAAATAGATACGTTCTAAAAATAGCAGTTAAATATGAGAAAGTGTTGTAAGGAAATTAACTCAACCCAACACATTCATTCTGCTATTATCTCCAACTAATCAAATGAGTTAAAGTCCTAATGACAACTCACTTAGCATAAATAAGAGATTCTAAAACATAGAGCTATTCAGATAAGGTGAGAATTGAAATACTTTGAATGATAAAACTATCTCAAAGTGTTTTCACAAGCTCTACTAAAGCATGATCAAAGCTTGTTCTTTCTCATAACATAATTCTTAACAATGCTTTGAAAATTAAATGCATTATAAATCCACTTAATTAATTTTTTTGCCTAATTAACTTGATTTCCTTAGTGGATTCCTTAACATCATTATGGATTGATTTAACTTCATTGACCTTATTAACTAGTTGATAAATCATCTTATTTTTACCATGTCTAGAATGAGAAGATGATTGAAGTTTAAAACAATGATCAATCTGATGTCCACTCTTATTGCAATGAGTGCATACAACCTTCTGAGGTGAGGTTTCCCTTTTACCTCTTCTCACTTTTCCATGTTGAGAATGGGTTTTAACACCTAAAATATGCTTAATCAAAGCATGTCTCTTCCAAAAAAATGCAACACTATGTTTATGCATCCCACAAAAAGTGCAAGGAAATGATTACATCATCTTCTGAATGTTAAATCCAAATTTCTTAAACATAAAAAGTGGATCAAAAGATTTAGTGATAACTCTAGTGTAGGAACTAGGAGGTGGAATCTCAATACCTCTTCTACCTTCCTTCTTACACCATACATGCTCTACTAGTGGCCTCAGTCTTTTGCTATCAGAAGCTTGTCTTCCTTTAGCCATGGAGGAAGTTTCTAAAATATCCACCTAAACACTAGTGTAACCCAAACATGCATGAGGAGATCTATACTCTACCTATATTGGGTTAGTAATTCCTTAGAATTCTTGACCAAGACCTCTTCCATTAAAGCCCATTCTATTCAACAATTTGGATCTTATACCCTTAGTGTGTTGTTCAAAACTACCAAAAGCATCATACTTGAATCCGAATCTGAATGGAAAGAAGAAGATGAATTAATTGGTGAAAAACATATAGTGTACTTAGTCATAATCTCTGCATCTGAAGTAAAAGGTATGGCCTTCTTTGGTTCACCACATTGCAATTTGATCAAGATCTCATCCTTAGATTCAAGCTCTATTTTCAAACTTGTAACTTGTTCTTCAAGAGTTAAGAGTTTGCATCTCAGGAATGCATTCTCATCCTAAATCTAGGTATTGATAGATTCAAGCTATTCCATCTTAGATTTATATGACAAGTTGCCCATGGTTTCCTACAAACACACTGATTCCAAAACTATGAAATACTAAAAACCAATAAACTGAAAGCAACTGTCAAATCACACAATCAGAAGCTAGCCCTACTTTCTAACTGCTTTGATACCAAAATTTAATATGTAAAATACATTGATAAACTCAAAGTGAAGTTTTTAAAAATATGGATACTAAATTTCTCAAACTTAACAAATTCTCAAAATACTCAAAAGAACTTGTATTGTGTTTGGCAATAATTGTTCTTGGTTATCGAATTGGATTAGAACCGCCACAAGACATTTAACTTCCATTCATCAATAAAACTAGATTTATTTTAAATCAAATGTCATAAATTGTCAATTTTAAAAAATTGCATGTATTCTTGATTAATTATTAGAATCTAAAATAAAAACATGCAAATAAAAGACAAATTACCACATGAAATTGATAATAGAGTTTGGCATATCTTGCCTACGTCTTCAGGTCTGACCAATAATGAGGACTGTTTATATTAAATTTATGTAAAAAATGGCTTATAAATTATTTGAAACATTGCATAACTTCCCTCAGGTCTGATATCTATCGAAGAACTTCACCTCATTGATATACTCAAGCTCGGTCACACAAAAATTCTTCCTCAGTCTTCAACCCCTTCTGAATGTGCTTATGTCCCTTCACTTAAACTATTGGTCTATCCTAATAATAATAATAATAATAATAATAATAATAATAATAATAATAATAATAATAATAATAATAATAATAATAACATTCTCTTTTTAATTACAAAACATAATTAAAAAGGCCTACCCTCTATGTATCAAGTCAGATATTGGAGAAAATTCCATTTGCTACCTATCTCCAAGCTTCCATCTATCTCTCAACCTATTAAAAAATAAATACACACACCTTTGAAGCTTACCTTCAAATAAAATTTCATGCCTTTTATATTGTTTATGAACTCGTAGCTCAGGTGGTCAAGGCCTATCCCTTTTTCATGGGAGGTCATGGGTTCAAGTCATCATCCTCCTTGTTGGGCGCTTGGCTTATCACTTTAGTCCCACATTTGCAAAATCACAATGGTTTTGTGTATTTTTAAAGGATAACAGCTTCCCTTTACAATGGCAATGACCCTTTTGGTGGGCTTAAGGTGCCAAACTTATCTTAATTCATTGGTTTAGTATACCAACTTAGAATGGGTAAGTGTGATGTCTCCTTCTCATGTTCCATGTGGCATGCATTTCGATCTCCAAAGTTGGCATAAGACTTGGCATTTCTCATAGTTTATGACATGGTTAGTTGGAAGATAATCATGAGCTATATGGACTCAAATGAGGCACACATTTCACATGGTCTCCAAAGTTGGCATATATTCTCAAGCTTGACTCAGTAAGGTAGTTGGATGGCCGTGGTAAGTTTTTTCTCCATGTGACATATGGGGCTTGGTAATAGTATGGTTTAAATAATCACCAAGGAAATAATTAAAAATCTTTAAAAACATATAATTGAATTATCCCACATGCATCTGGTGGGCACAATCTAATGATTTAAAAGCAAATTCAAATGCAATGCATTTTGAGATAGAGGCCAAGGCACCCCTCCATAATCAAGTGTGTTGAACCTCACTGAGGGCCCCTAGTGAGCCAATAGTAGGGCCCATAGTTCTCCATATGACCACCTATCAAATACTGGAAGCTAAAACCAAACCAAAACACCAACCAAAATTTTTGCACGAATGTATAGAAATGTACTACCATGTGTCAATGGTTGATTGGTCCACTTGGCGTATTCAAATAATGCCATGTCACTTTTTGACACTCATTATTTCCTTGTTGCAAAAAAACTTTAGCAAGCTATATCTTGAGCTTATGGTGTCCATTTTGCAAACTAAAAAAAGTGCCGAAAAGCTCTCGATGAGCTCTAAGCTGTGTAATTGGTTTCATCACAACTTGGAAATTTTATTTCTAAATTGAACTCTGGATCACTATATGATAGTATATGTAGAGTCACTGAGACCCATCCTTCTTGGGTTTAATTAATATAAAACTCCTACAATTCAAAGAGCTAGGCCTAATCTTGCCCTGATCAAGAAGTTCTTGAATTTGGAAACTTCATCATTTTCCCAAACTAATTTATGATAAAGGGGGTAATTTAGAAGAGGGGATCTAAGGATAAAATCAATGCAATGATTTACTATGTAGTATGTTGGAAGACCTTAAAATTTTGTAAAGACTTCACTACTCTACTCTAGTAAATTATCAAAATGTTATTGTTGTGATGATGTGCATGTGCTATACAATGCTAGGGTGTCCTTTAGTTTTGATTGCATAGGTGTATCAGGGTAGACCATGACTAACATGAAATTATATGTGTGTGATATGATCTTGTTACATTGCTTGGTAGAGACCAAGGTGATTTTGTTCATGGGTGGTGACTTAAAGAGGTTGTAAAAGAAATCTTGCATGTAAATAACCCAATGCTATGGTTTAGGTTTATGTTTAGATTCATGATCATATTAGTAGGGTCTCCCAAGTAGGGTGTCATAGATCTCCAGAGGTACAATGTCACAAGTGATTTTGTCATCTATAGGCTTGAATTTGTACTAAAAAGTGCATTGCTTCTAAACCTATATATCTTTCCCCTACTATAGCCACCCTAATGAGTGTGGATTTGGATGCATAATAGTAAGACCAAGGGATTGAGTTGTAGATTACTAAATGGTGTTATTTTGGCTACCACTATCAATGATGATGTGGAGAGGCTACCCATTAAAATAAAACTTAAATTAGAAGAGATATTCATGCTCTTTAGACATGTCGATCACAGTGGTGCTAGTGCTTAGACAAAAGGCATCTAGATCAGTGCCATCCATTAGTGTGGGTCCTAGTGTAGATTATGTGAGCAGGGATTGTTATACGTGACATTTAAAATCATCATGAGTGGATGAGAAATAGAGATGGCACCACTTATCACCAAACTTCTTCTTCTTGCCTTTATCTTAAGTAGAAGGCATTGGAGCCTTTAGGGGTTGAGTAGCCTTTTGGTGCTACTCTCCTTTATCAGAAGTATATTGTTGCTTTAGAGCATAATACTATGATGTGGAATTGTGTGAAGGCTAGGCCATATGCACTACATTGGATGAAGAGGTGACATATTGCTTCATCTTTTCCTTAGATTCTATCTTTAAAACATTGTGATATGCTTTCCCCAAAGTGTTAAGGTAAGAGTTCACATATGTACTTCAAGACCTTATGTTATTCTCTCAAGTTCTCATGTAAGCATGTATAGTAGTTGTTGACTAAAATTGAATTTTAGTCAAATTGGGTCAACTCATACATATTAAAACTTTTTTCAAAGGTTCTTATATGTCTAATAGGTCTCATGTGTGTCTAAACACCTCACTTATCCTTGCTCTAGCCTTGGTGTAAGCATATCTTCCTTGTACTTGCCTAGTCATCCCAAGTTAACTCTAGTAAACTCTAGTCAAACATGGTAAAAGGATCAAATTATGTTATATTTTTCCTAATATGGTAATTTAAATGTTTTAAGGTGTTCCTAGGTCATAAATTTGTCCTTTACCATGTTTCATATGCAAAAAATGCCTTTTAGTCATATTTTTATCTCATTAAATGACTTATACAGACTTTATAAGGAAGAATATTTGTCACCAAGTATGTTTATAATGTGGAGAAGGTTAAAACATGTTAGGAAGTGGTTAGAGGTAGTCAATAAGAAATTTCATGCATGAAAATAGGGAGATATCCTTGAAAATAGGCCATTAATGGCACTTGTATAGACTTGGTGAGCTCACCTTCTACTAAAAATGTGGAACTAGTGTCTCTTCAACTCCTTGAGGTCTTCAACACACTTGGTTTGTAGAAAAAAGGTTAGATGAATCAAAATTTTCTTCTTTTCCTTCCTTCTTACCTTCACAAGCTAAGAAGAGTCAACTTTGGATACTTGGTACAGTTTGTACAGATAGAATTGGAGGGAGTGCTCTTGGGGTTTGAAAGGGGTATTAGTTAGATTAAAATATATGACAATAAGATTGAGTTCATGGATCCTCATTTATGAACCATTATTAAGAATCCAGGTGGTTTTTCATGCTCTTGCATCCATGAGGGGTCACTATTTTAACCTATTTCAGAATCTTTTACTTTGATTTGATATATTTCCTTATTTCAATTGTTTCTTAGGGCCTCTCCATAGGTTTGTTCATTATATTCCTAGTTTTGGAAGTCTCAAGAATTCAATAAGCCTCTTCTAGGCTTGTTCTTGTTCTTAGATCATCCTCACTACTTTATAGTCAAAAATATGCACCTACAAGTGCCTTGAAGGAAGTTTCCCATGTTGAGATGAAGACATTAAATGTTGTTTCAATTATTTTGAATTATAAAGGTGAATTTGATGATCAAGGTAAAAATAATGGATCAATAATCATGCATTTTCCTTACAATATCATACTTGCTGCCTATTAGCCACCTACAGGTGGTGCCAATGGAGTATGAGGTACCTTTTGAGGTGTGAAAGCATGATGAATCCTTATTTAGGATATTAATATAAAAAATGGGATCATAAAATACATAGGGTAAGATAAAATGCTAAATGGATTTTGAATTTTCAAAAAGGGAATTTCAAACATCACAACTAGGTCATAGGAAGGAGTCAAACACCTACATGCAGGGTCAACAAACATGTCTCAGTCAAGTGGGCAGTGAGCTAGATCGGTGTGTAGTTGTGATGGTTGAGAACTTAGATTGTTTTCAAAAGGATAGGAATGTTTAGTTATCTCAAAGGATTCATTATGAGTCTTTTGGCATTATGAACAAGCTAATTAAGAGAATTGATACCTACAGGTAGGGGAAGAGTAGGGTTGTCACAGTCAGGATAAAGAGCTTAGTTAGGTGAGTCCCAGGTGCATATGAAGGTGATAAATGAGTATAAAACATGGATAAATGATCATAAGAGATAAAAAATATATAATATGGACTTTACCCAAGGATAAGTCACACTTACCCCTAAAGGCATCACCGCAAAACATGAAACATAGTCTACTATCAAAAACCCCTACACAGTCTACCTTAGGAAGCATAGTCTTAGATTTTGAGTTTTTTTAGGGTCAGATGACTAAGTTATGAGCTCAAATTTGGTACATATCACCCTTTAAACTTGTAAAAACCTATAAAATGGTTTGTTTTTTGAGGCAAATAGGGGAAGTGCCCCCTATTTTGTCTTAGATAGGGGCACTCCCTTAGGCTCATAAGCATATAGTATTGAGAGATGAGGATGAAACATGGACCAAAATCTAAGAGAAAACTTAAAGAGAGTTTTTAGATTTTAATCACACATACTAAAAAATGAGAAACTAATAAGGAAGGTTTGCATCCAAACAGGTTGTTCCATGCTCCATGGTTTATAGTCATCATTGTAAGAGATGGTAAAGCCTATAGCTAGGTAAGGAGGTCATATTCACTTTTGGCCTTATATAAGCCTCAAAATTGATTTAATAATGTTTTGGGGACTATTATAGAAATATTAAACCCCCTAATATGTAAATAAGATCAGTAAAACTCATTTTAAGCCAAGAGTTGTAGATATATCTATTGAAGAAGGTCTAAGCCTATTATTAAAAGGGGGTCATTTTCATTTTTAGCTCTTGATGAGCTATTATAATAATTGAATAATGTATTTGGGATGTTTATTGAAATGTCTAAGCCTTTTATTTATAGATAAATTCATCAAAAATCCCTTTCTTGGATTAAAGTGCACACAAGCCTATGAAGAATGTTAAAGGAGTTCGAGTGGCCATCCTAAAATGCTTAGAAATTTCATGAAACTTTGCAGGGAGATATAAGGTGTTTGGGAATGTTAGAGAGGGTCCCTAATATTCCCTTAATGGAATTATTTTATGAATTCAACATGTATTCTCTATGAAAAAATTTTATGACCTGAAACTACTTGAAAACCCTCACAAACCTTCTCTCAAACCCAATGGAGAAGATACTACAAAAGGAGTATCCATATGGGGAGTAAAGGCTAGGAAGATGATTTGGAGTTGTAGAGGACTCTCTCTAGGGCCCTATTACATGTGAGTGAGGTGTACCCTACTTGCATGGATGATTCAAAATAGGGCATTTCTTGATAGATTTATGTGTTTTTTAGGTATAAAGAAGCTTCAAAGGATGCAACAAATTATAAGAGAGAGATTGGGAATTTTCCTAAGTCCTCATGTCGATATATTGAGATATATAATCTCCTAAGTGTGAATATCATCTCCTTCATCTTATCCAGTCATAATGAAAAAGTAATGAACACTTAGTAAAAATGATGAAACTCTAATTGGGAAGCATTTTAAGGCTTGATTAATGAATTATATCATCTCATTCCTCTTTATGCATTAATTATATTTCAAAATTGGAATCATTTTGTGTGCCAAGTGTGAGAGGTAAATGAGAGAGAGAGTCTTTTTTAACCAGTAGAGATGATTTTTCATGGACATAAGAATGTGGATAATTAGGGACTATTCTAATGCATGTAGAGGATTTTTAGTAACCTTTCCTCCGTAGATAAATCACTAGACTTGACCCTACTTAGTGATGAGGTAGTATAATGAGGTCAAATCATAGAGATAGTTGCTTATACAAGCTAAAGAGTATCTATGCCACATTTGGAGGATATAGCCAAGTTTGAGGGAATTTTTTTCTTATTTTCCTTGTAGGACCTATCTCATTCTTGATTCCATGTAGTTTTAACTCATTCTCCTTGATTCATAAGTATCTTAGTGACTCTTGAGCTTCACCTTCTCTCTCTTCTCTCATAAGTGCTATAAATACTAGACTTTTTGGCTATTGTATGGATCTCTCCACCTGAGTGTGGAAAATCCCTACTCAATTTTTGTTTTGAACTAATAAATAATGCTGATTTTACCTCATTCATGACTTCATCAAGTGCATGAAATGGTTTCTAGTCTTGTACAAGTGTATTTTACTTACCTTGACATGTTATCCTTCCTAGTGCCTTATGTAGTTTGAAATATCTCTTTTGTAGGTCAGTAAGAAGTGTCTAATATGGATTATAGGTAGAGAGATTAGTTAATTCATTAGCATTTTTAGAATACCTATTTTCTAAGTCCTCATAACTTAAGCTCTCTTCAAGACCCGATACTTGAAATATTGATGTAGAAGAGGAGTGTGCAATTAGATGAAGTGTATGTGTGGGATTCTCTTTAGTTCCAAGTGCATTGTAAGTGGTGTGAGTAGACCATCTATTTGGTGTATCACCTTCCCTATATTATATTTGTTTTTAGTTATCTCTCTCCATTTTCACCCCAAAGTTAGTATTAGGTTCAATCCTAAGTGGTACATCAAGGGAACTATCCCTAATCTAGAGACTTACCTCAAATTTGGGTCACCTATAGCCCTGAGGTGTTTCCATTGTACCACTTGAATTAGGAGAGACTTGTCATCTCCTTAAGGGGTGAAATTTTAAGTGACAAAATAGTCTTGAAAAATATTGGTGTAGCCTTCCATAGACTAATCTTTACACTGGTATAGTTGTTAGAAATTGATGTATTCATATTCTAAGTGGCACATAGGGTAGTATTCCTCCTTTAACATGTCAAAAAAATTATTATAGGATTAAATTGGAACACACTCTTACATGTACTACATATTAAAGATCATGTACCAGTGAATGATTGGTATGCTCATCTTCAGTATTATAAAGCTGATCTTCTCAGCATCAATGAAAGAAATAACTAAGAAGTATGGCTCAAGTTATCAAATATAGGCATCCAATGATTTTGAGTTGATCTTGCCTTCAAAAAAATTTATGTCAAGATTGACGTAAACTTTTTAGGGAGTTTTTTTCTGAAACTGCTATTGAGTGAACTATGGAGGTGTGGTAGAAGGAATCAGGTTGAGTTATACCATCAAATCATTGAAGTGGCCAAAATGTTTTAGTATGATGCATCATTAGAGCATCAATGATGATTTTTTTTACCTTGGGGGATACCTTAGGTTGCTTCTAGGTGTAAAATATCTTTTATTACTAGGTTCTAAATATTTTAAAACAAAACTAATTGACAAACCTTCCTTCTCAAGTTGCACTCACATGTTTACATGCATAGAAAAGAATAGAGATTTACAACTCTGATACCAATGATCCACACCATAGGACCTAGGTCCACTTAAGTATATATGGGGATAACCAAGTTTTTGTTATGAAGAGTGAATGGGCAAAGATAATTTTGAAATAAACAACTAAACACATTAAATGGATCAAAAGTCTTACTTGTACGAAATACAACTTCTATTCATTAGCAAAGATATGGAAAATTGGTATAAAGTGCTACTATTATGTTTTATAGAGTAGATATAAAGAGCATGATATTTGTGTTATGAATGTGTGAAAAATCAACCATTGGACAAATTTGTATGTTACATACTTAACTAATTAAAATACAAGAAAAATTACAACCACTATGAGTTATCAAAAAGATGATTACATCAGTTCATCTTCTAGGATTGATGATGGTTAGTGAATCCCTTGAAGAATGTGTCTAAGGTAAGGTGGAAAATGGATGTGTTGTGGATTCCAAGAGTCAGCTAGGCATATGAGGCTATGATATGTGGGATTGGACTGTAAGGTGCATAGAGCTATGAACTATTAAGAGTGTAGAAGTCAGTGAATTGTTGAAAAACTTGTGATATGCATAGGTTAGTAAGGTGCATGGGTCTAAAATTATACTAAACTATAGATGTGAAAGGCACAAAATATGGTGAACTAAGTGTAAGACTTATGTAACACATAAGAATTCAATTGGTGAAGTGTGTAGTTATGAGTGCATAGTGTGGAGTGCACAGGGGTCAGTGCATATAATTTTGTGATATGGCATATAAATTTTGCATATGAATTGGAGAAATTTTTTAGAAAGGAATGTGCAAGTTTGGGTTACAAGTGCATGCCTTACCCATTAGAAAAAATAAGGATTAAACTATACTATGTGGGAGTTACGCATATATCACCCACCCCTCATGATTTGAAGGGAAAAACTAGAGGAGTATCTTTGTCCATGAGATTGATAATTTATACATTATATATGGAGGTAATTTGGGATTTAATGGTTGGCATTATATTGGGGGTCTCTTTAGTCATTACTATCTTTTTCACCTAATTTATCTTTTAGCATGGATTGGGGGACCTATTCCCCTTTCTTCAAGATGACCACTATGGGCTTTGGGGCTTCATTGATATTGACCAATTATAAGGGTTTCATAACTTCATTTGTGGGTAAGTGATAATTGATGTAAAATCATAGTTATTTGTGCATGGTATCCTATAACATGTCAAAGGGTTTGGTATCTCCTTGGGCAACAAAAAATTTCCCTGTGTATGAATTGAATTCACTAAAATAGGATATAAGGAATATCTTTCATTCGATGTATCCAAGGGTGCCCCAAGATCATATTATAATTTGTGTCCTTATCTATGTGTAGAATTTAATCGAGACTATCTTAGGACCCAACATGATTGGGAGCATAATGGTTGTTATAGAAGTGGACTTGAGGCTATTGTAGTTTTGCAGGGTATTTCATGTAGTATAATCATTAATTTCCATATAAGAAAGTTATTTTAAGAAGGAGAGGGGGATGATGTTGACCATTATACCATCATCAACCATTATTCCTTTTAAATAATTTTATTAAATCCATAATTGTAGAAATAATTCCAAATCTCCCCTCTTGGCTAACTTAGATATGGGTGGGAGGCTTCACAAGTGAAAAAAGTAGCTAGTGCCATGTGGTCCTTGACTAGGTGAGAACATGTAAAAATTAATGTGGTTAATTAGGATTATAGAGGGGAAATGACACTAGACAAATTCCCCAGTCCTAGGGCATCAAGAAATGTTGGTTAGTGGGTAGGTAGGTTCACAAATAGATATAGAAATGATATATGAGATAATGTCTTGGTCATATTAGAGATCAAGTCATAGCTACGTAAGTGTTTAGGAATGGATTCAATTTCTAAGATTTTTTAAGGATAGATGTTCATGGGTTGGTATTCCCTAGTATGAGTAAATATGTTTGATTCCTATTTGAATTCAAATTCCATGACTCTTATCATCCAAGTTTTGCCTTGAAATCCTTGTTGAGGGGTCACATTGGTGCTTGGTTCCTTGAAAGTGGAGGCTTTGGAATCATGATTGCCTATCATTGTGGATTGGTTATGTTGAATTGGGTGACTTGATAGGTTATTATAATATTGACCCTAAGAAAGGTGTGTTTGGTGGTTAGGGAAAGGATTATGATAAATTTATAAGTTTTAGTTTTGGGGAGTGATAGGATTGCTAGGAATGGTTTAGGTGTTTACATGCACACCTCCTATAAACATATCTATGAACATCTACCTTTGATCCTCTAGGAATCTTTGTATAAATTTGTTATACTCCTATTAGCCTTGAGTGAGATGAACTATGAATCTATAGAAGAGGCCATAGACATTGGAGTCATAATAGCTAGGTCTCATATTTTGCCCTTACTACCCAAATCCTTATTGGTTATTGTGCAGGTAATAGTTTTGGTTTTAGAATTGGGGGTATTATTCATTTGAGTGATATTGATTTTAGTTGTCTTGATATTATGCATTATGAGGTGATGGTTAGTTAAAATCAACTATATGGATGAGGAGGACTCTAATTCTTACTTATTACATTATTGGTGTTAGTATTGCTAGTATTCATAGAGAGTATTGACCATTTTTTCTAGGGTTTTATTTCTTGGCTTGATCAATGACACCATCAATAATAGCATTCCTATTGTGATTTAGGATATTTGGAACTTGGATATTCATGATGTTCAATTTTTGGTTAATAGTATAAAAACCCCCATTTTTGAGTGATTATGTGCTCATTAGTTCCATAGGTTTGTCATCCACTATCAATGGTTGCTTGATTAATGCAGTGTGTAATTTATAGGGCCTCCTTATATGATCAGTATGGAAAATTATGTATATCTTCCATAATTTATTTGTTAAGGGAATGGAGGCAAATATCACATAACTCTCATTGGTCCATGTTAAGCTAGTAGAGGACTATAAAACCTACTAACATATTTTGATAAAATTGGTAGTTGATTCATTGTATTCTTGTTTGATATGCAAGAACTGTCGTATGCCAGTCTTTAAGATTTTTTTCATGTCAAAATATTTGATGAACTTGGTCATCATCTAGTGGAAGGAGTGTATGGACCCTTCAGGGAGGTGATAGTACCAATCAAGGGCTAACCCTTCAAGTGTTTTAGGGAATAAATTTGATACAACCCCACCACATGGAAAGAGGTCCTTGACTATGGTGTTATAGGATTTTACGTGTGAATTGGGATCCAATTCCCCTTTAAATTTTATAAGATATGGTAAGGGATGAGGGAGAATAACTCCTCATATGCCAACATCAAGGGGTTATTTAAGGTATTAATTGTAGGTTCCCATGCTATTAGAATCATCACCATTATAGTAACATTGGTATGAGGAGTTGGGGTAATGTATAGGTTAGCCTGATAGATATCGAGAGCTGTGTATGAAAATTGATAGGGCAAAATAGAGTAGGCTAGGGACTAATTGTCTAACTAAGTGTACTTCAAATACATATGGAATATGTAGGGACACTATAATATGTGAGAGGAATCATTCCATATTATGGTGAAGTGTACAGGTTTAGTTATGATGGTATATGGGCTATGTGTGTATTATAATGTGATATGGGTTGGGATGTATCCTATCTATGGAGGGTGACTATATGTGGGAGATGTGTAACCTAGAGGCATAAGGAATAATAGATTATTTGTTAAAATTATTTGGTAGTGGTAGAGCATATGCGTATACATCTACTAGAGTCTAAGTGGGTAGTTGGTAAGATGAATAAGTTTTTGAGACATCAAGTTTGGGGACCCTGTGGGTGAGAATGTATCCAAGGGGTTGATAAGAGATGTGGTTCTATTATGGTATTTACTCTTGAAATGGTGGGAACATGTAAGTTTATTATTATGATGTGGGGTGAGTTTTCACTAGAATGGAAAAAAGGATGAGGGATGAGTTGGCACAAAGATATTTTGTCTTGTACCTTGCCTTAGAGTTTGCTAATTATTTTCTAGGTCATGGATTTAACCTACTAGGGTATTAATGAGCTTATTTGACCTAGTATTAGTATTGGGGTCCTGAGCCTCTCATGTAAGGAGGTTAGATGCTTAAGATTAGGCCATATGAGGGCGTTTATTTAGGGTGGGATCCCCAAGAGTAACATTGGTGGTGGTTTTTTATGGGTTGGAGGCATCTTAATTCCTATTAGGAGGATGCACAATGGCTTGCATGCGATTGATCTCATCCTCTAAATGATAGATCCTTCCTAAATAGTGATCATATTTGGTGACACTTTTTGTTTAGGAATTTTAATAAGATAAATGTCCTGGTAGCCATGTGAAGAGTGACTAGGCCTCCACTTGTAAGAGTTATAGTATTGATGTTGGGGTTATTACTTGTAGTTTTTGATATGTGACTATCTATTGAATGATAACCCCGCTCCTTGACTGAATGTTAGGAAGGGAGTAGTTACAAGATTAGTGTTATAAATTAATGTCAAAGGTCAAGGTTTTATAACTCATCAATGATGTTTTTATAGAGATAAAATAGCTTATCCTATAGCCCTTTAGGCAAAGAGATGTGCTAATGTCCTATCTAGACATATTCTAGGGGTATATAGATACCCAAAACATAAATGGAAGGAGAGAAGATGGATAAATGAAAAGAGAAGGAGAAGAAAAAGGGATACTTAAAGGATGAAGTCCTTCACATTGAAGTCAAATTTTTTTATGCACATAAATTATCACATTCTAACTTGTGCACTCAACTCTTTGAGGTCTAGCTAAGGCAACTGATGTAATGGATGGATTAGGGGTTTGGTTGGTTATTGGGTGGAATGAGATTTGGGATAGGTGACAATAATGGATTTTCATAAAAGAACCAAAAGAACTCAATAATATATTGATGCTTATTGAGAGTGTTGATCTTTGTGGAGACAAAGATCCAAGGTCTTTGATATTTGATATCACAAGAAGGTGGAGTTCTTGGTTAATATTAGGCTTAGGTAATTGAGGGAGATTGAGGTGAATGACTTATGGGAGATGATCTATTATATCAAGTTGACTTTACCTGACCAATGTCATTTACTAGATGTGAATGATATAAGATGAGGCTAGACCTAAGGAGAAGAATAATGGGATGGATGGGTGACTAAGCTTGGATAACATTGAATTGATGTCTTCTATTTTATTAGAAAACAATGATAGGTGGATCGAGAGTGCACTCTTTTTATTATATAGTATCTAAGGACTTTATGATGAAGTGAGGAATTGGAGTGGATATAAAGACCTCATGTCTCAAATCAACACTAGTGTCAGACTATGTGATAATGTTAGAACTAGGTGCTCTAACTCTAGGGAATAAGCCATTCTAGGTAAGACCTAGTGAATTAGAAAGGGTCATCCAAAAGAGAGTAGGCAAAATCTAGGGAAAAGCATATGAGCTTGTTCAGTCAATTGACATGTGAGTTAAGCTTACTATAATGTTTAAGAAAGGATTTGATATGTTTTATTGTATGATTGGCAAGGCTTATGTATAATGTGATTACTTTCATGAATGTCAAGGCTTTTGTTATTATGTAGTTACTTACATGAATGATAAGGATTTTGTTGTTGATTATTTTTGGGATTTTCTAGGTTTTTAAGTAATGAATACTTGTTAAAAAAATACTAAAAGTAAAGGATAAAAGAACTAAAAACAACTAATATCAAAACTCAAAAAGTATAAACTAAAAATATTCAATGGAGTAGAAGTCTTACTTGTAGGAAATGAAAATTCATTTCATTAACGTAGAATAGGGAAAAATGGTACAAAGTGCTATAGTGCATGTTTTACAAAGTAGGTACATAGAGCATGTTATCTATGTTATGAAAATATGTAGTATCAACCATTGGTCAAATGTGTATGTTACATATTTATATATTTGGAATATAAGAGTGGTTATAACCATTATCAGTTACCAAGAAGATGGCTGCATCAGTTCATCTTCCAAGCTAGATGATGGTTGGTAAACCCATTAAAGCACATGGTAGATGCAAGGAAACATGTGGATGTGATATGGAGTCCATTATTTAGCTAGGCATATAGGGATATGAACTACGATGTGGGACTGCAAGGTGTATAGAGCTGTGAGATATGAAGAGTGTAGAAGTTGGTGAGCTGGTGTGGAACTTGTGTGGTATATCTACCAGTAAGACATGCATGAATATGAAATATAATGTGGAACTGTGAGGTAAACTAAATTGTAGATGTGAAGGGTTTAGAAATTGGTGAGCTAAGTATATGACTTATGTAGCATATAAGAATGTGAGTTATGAAGTATGCAGTTATGAGTGTATAGTGTCGAGTACATAAGGGTTAGTGTGTAGAAGTATACAATATGAAATGAGACTTATACATATGAATTTGATAAAAGTCTAATCAAGGATTGTGAAATATTAGGTGAGAGGTGTGTGCCCTATGTAGAAGAGAAAATGAGGATTAAGATCAACTACATTAGAGCTTCCATAGATCATTCACCCTTTCTTGAAGAGTAATGGCCTTCATCATGTCTATACGTAGTTGTATAAACTACACTTGAAGTTTATATAAAGTGAATGTATTGGATATATCATCATATTACCCTACCTTGACCACTCAAAAAAGTGGATGTGTGCCATGGAGGGTGTGTGTGTCTATCACTTTGATGAACTAGTCCTTATCTATAAGACACAAGTGATTAAGATCCAAATTAGAAGGATGTTATGTACTTTCTAGCTCAATAAGAGATAAATTTTAAGGCTTGAGAAGTTCTACATTGAAGACTGGGTACATGCCTAATTACTGAGGTAGATCAAGAACAAATGAATTCTCACCAGTTACATGAAAAATGGTGTAAGGACCATAGTGTAGAGGCTTGATCTTCTGATGTGGACCTTTGAAGTGCTCTTTATGAATTTACAACTAGACTTCATTGCCAATTCATAATGTATGAGGTGTGTGATGTGCATCATGGCACTCCTTGTACTTAGCTTGATTGTAATAGAGAATATGATAAACATAATGGTGAATAGATTGGTTATGGTGTATAAAACTCTTGCATTTATCTATTTCTCATTCTTGTGCAAATGAATCATTATTGAATGGTGCATGGTAGGAGATGTCAAGAGGTGTTAAAGGTTGAAACCCAAGACATGTTTGGAATGGACTGTGGCTAATAGAACTATGAAGAGCATTGTTGTAGGAATGTTAAATGTATAATATATTGTCATCCTAGGTGTAAGCATGTATATAGTTTTACATTTGTAGAATATGAACAAGTGTGTGATTGAACATTTTGGTTTACCCATTTGTCTAAGGATGAACAGCCATAAATTGATCTTGCTACATACCTATAAATTCTCATAATGCTTTCCAAAGATGACTCACAAAAAATGGATCAAAGTTAGATAATATGGATGTGGGTAACCCAAAATTCACCCAAACATGATTGAATAATGCCTACATGTACCAACTTCATCAATGACTTTTATGCATGTGACCATGATGGAAATCTTATAAAACTAATCCATAAAAATGAACATAACATCATGTTGTCATCTCATCACAAGCAATCCAGTCATGAAATCCATGCCAATAGATTCCCATGGTCTTGATGGAATTGGTAGAGGTGTGTAAAGTCCTAGATTCATATTCACAAGCTTGGTAATAGAATAATTAATACAAGACTGAATGTGGAACTCCACGTATGTGCACATGTGTGTATAGTATAATTATGACTACAATATAACTAGAGTCTTGGTCATGCCAAAGTTGCTCAAGGTCTTGGCATAGTACACCTCCTAGATGAGTTGTTGGTGAGGTACACCAGAGGGAACAAAAATATGTCCAAGCTTGTAGATAAGCTAGTCATACAAATATAACTCTTGAACTTGTGTACCTTGAATGAGTTTGGTGTAAGTTACTATAAAGTTTTGATCATCTAAGTAGAGAGGAACCTAGTCTACAAAATTATGATTGCATATGTCCAACATTATGATAAGCACATGAAATAATGGTTAGCTAAGGAAATTTATGTCCATGTTATCCTTCCCTTTTTTGTGATTGATAATGAGATGGAATTACTATAGGTAAGTCATCCATTTCATGTGGCATCATTTTCTAGTTTTTTCTATGACTATAGGAATTGAAGTGGTTTATGGTCCAAATGAAAAAATATCCCCTTATCAAGAATGTAGTGTCACCATTGATTAATTACTTACACAATAGCATATAGTTCCTTATAATAGGTGGATTACCTTTTCACTATGTCATTGAATGTCTTATATTGGTATACAATTAGATGTCCATGCTACATGAGCACTGCATCAAGTGCATAGTGAGACACATCAGTGTGAATTTTAAAGGTTTATATAATGTTGAGAATTGATGAGAATAGACACAACACAAAGACATTGTTTGAATACCTCAAAAGTATGATATTGTGCATGAGTCTAATTAAACTTGGATTTAAAATGTGTGAACTAGTTGAGAGCCCAAGAGATGTGTGAGAAACTAAGGATGAACATGTATTAGAAGTTAGTAATTCTAAGAAAACTCATAAATTCTATGAGATTATGTGGAATAGGATAATATTAGATCACTTTGATCTTATTTTAATCTAATTTAATGCTAGTGTGATCAATGATATAGCCTAGGTATTAGATCTACATGGTGTCAAATGTACACTTTGATAAGTTAGCTTGAAACTTGTGTTGGCACAAAGTGTCTAAGACATGTGAGATGTGCTCCATATGCTCTTTTAAATTCTTGATAAAGATGATAATGTCATCCAAGTAGAAAATTATGAAGGATTTTAGGAATGTCCCAAATAGATCATCCATCAAGTGCATGAAAGTGGCTGGCACATTGGTAAGGCTAAAAAGCATGACCAACCATTTGTAAAATATTTATTGAGTTTTGAATGATGTTTTTTAGACATCTTCAAAATGGACTAGAACTTGATGGTAACCTGAATTTAAGTTGATCTTGGTGAAGTATTATACACCTTAGAGCTCGTCTAAAAAGGTTATCAATGCATGGTAGTGGATACTAATTATTCACCATGATTTTGTTCAGTGTACGATAGTATATGTAGAGTCACCAAGACCCATCCTTCTTAGGTGTGAAGACTATTAGAATCATATAATTAAAAGAGCTAGGCTTAGTCTTACTCTGATTAAGAAAATCTTAAATCTTGTAACTTCATCATTCTCACAAACTGATCTATGATAGAGGGGCTATATAGAAGAGGAGATCTAAGGACCAAATAGATGTAGTGATTTATTATGTACTGTGTTGAAATATATTTAGGTTTTATGAAAACTTCTCTATTCTACTCTCGTAACTTATCAAAATTCTATTACTATGATGATGTGAGAGTGTTGTGCATTACTAGGGTGTGATTTAGTTTTGATTGTATTGGTGTATCATGGTGGATCATGAGTAACATGAACTTATACATCTGTGAGATGAGCTCATGACATTTATTGGTAGAGACTAAGTGATTTTGGTCATGGGTGTTGACTCAAATAGGTTGCAGAAGCAATATTGCATGTAAATAGTCCTATGTTATGGCTTGGATTGATATGTAGCTTCATGTTAATAAAAGTATGGTCTTCATACTAGGATGTCTTAGACCTATAGATGTGCAATGTCATAAGTGACATTATCCTCTATAGGCTTGAATTTATAATAAAAGTGCATTACCATTGAACCTGTATATCTTTCCCCTACTATAACCACCCTAAATAGTATGGATTTGGATGCACAATAGTGTTAAGACAAAGGTGTTGATATGTATATTACTCAATGATGTTCTTTTGGTTGCCACTATCAATGATGATGTGGAGAGGCTACCCCTTCATCCAAAACTTAGAGTAGAAGAGATGTTAATGATATTTAGACATATTAATCATAGTGGTGTTGGTTCTTAGACAAAAAACATATGGATTAGTGTCATCCATCAGTATGGGTATTGAAGTAGATTATGTGATCATAGATTATTGCATATGACATTTAGAATCATCATGATTGGATGAGAAGTAGCAATGACACTACTTATGACAAGAATTCTTCTTCTTGCCTTTGTCTTAGGTAGGAGGAATTAGATCCTTTGAGGGTTGAGTAGTCTTTTGGTTCTACTCTCTTTTGAAAAAAGTGTGTTTTTACTTCTATTCATAAGACTACAATGTGGAGTTGTGTGAAGGTTAGGCCTTATGTGCTGTATTAGATGAAGAGGTGACACATTGCTTCAACTTTGCCTTAGATTTAATATTTTTAGAATTGTGATATTATTTCCACAAAGTGTCATAAGTCAAGAAATCCATCTTCACATGGATATAAGGTGAGATTCCATAGATGTACTTTAACACCTTATGCTGTTATCTCAATTTATCATGAAAACGTGCATAGTAGTCATGAAAAATATTGGTGTAGCCTTCCATAGATTGATATTTATATTAGCATAGTTTTTGGAACTTGATGTATTCACATTCAAAGTGGAATATAAGGTAGTATTCCTCATTTAATGCATCAATAAAAGTACTTAAACATTCAATTAGAACACACTTTTATATGTACTACGCATTGAAGCTCTCCCACTAGTAAATGATTGGTATGGACATCTTCAGTACTTTATCAACATAGATGAAATAATTGACTAAGAAGTATGCCTCAAGTTATCAAATATAAGAATCAAATACTTTGGCATTAATATTGCCTTAAAAAAGAGGGATGTTGAGATTGAATTAAACCTTGTAGGTGGTTTATTGCTAAAACTACAATTGATTAAATCGTGGAGGTGTGGGTAAAGGATTTAGATTTAAATGTACCATCAATTCACATAAGTGGCTAAAAATTTTAGTGAATTTTACCTCTATTGCTCAATGATGAGATTTCCTACCTTGGGGGTTACCATAGGTTGCTTATGGGTATCAACCATCTTAATTTTGCTATGAAGTTCTTCTAAATATTCTAAAATAGAATTGATTGACAAACATTCCTTCTCAAGTTTAACTCATATGTTTACATACATAAAAGGGAATAAATATTTAAAACTATGATACCAATGATCCACACCATAGGACTCAAGACCAAGTGTGTGGGGAGACAACCAAGTTTTGGTTATGTAGAGTGAACATGCAAAGCTAATTTAGAAAGAAATAATTAAACACATTCAATAGATCAAAAGTATTAATTTTAGTAAATATAACTTCTATTCATAACAAAGAATAGGGAAAACTAGTACAAAGTGATAAAGTGCATGTTTTAAAGAGTAGATATGAAGAACATGCTATCGATGTTATGACTATGTAGAACATCAACCTTTGGATAGATGTGTATGTTACATAATTATACAATTAGAATATAAGAGTGGTAACAACTACTATCAACTACCAAGAATATGGTTGCATCAGTTTATCTTCCATGCTGGATGATGGTTAGTGAATCCATTTTAGCACATGGCTGATGTAATGTGACACATGGATGTGTTGTGGAGTCCAAGAGTCAACTAGCTGTGCAACGATATGAGCTGTGGCATAAGAATATAAGGCACAAAAAACTATGAGATGTGAAGAGTGTAGAAGTTGGTGAGTTGATGTAGAATTTATGCTATGCATGGGTCAGTAAGGTGCACAGGTCTACAAGTTATAGTGTGGAAATATGAGGTGCACTAAACTATAGATATGAAGGGAATAAAAGTCATTAAGCTGAGTGCAAGACTTATGTAATGTATAAGAATGTGAGTGGTGAAGTGTGTAGTGTGGAGTGTACAGTGTTTCCTACTATTTCTTACTCTATTTTTTTTTATTTTAGGAAAAAGGAGAGAAACAAAATATGAATGGTGTGTACTTGGTAAAAATTGTGCTCATTGATGACAAGATGAAGTGAGAACTCTTTTTTGGTGAGGAAGGACTACCTATAATAAGACCACACTGAACTAGCTTGTTTGTTAGATGAGTATGAAGGGTAGATTGCCTAACAATGCTAGATCCAAGAAGTGAAATCTCCCATAGATAGTTGTTAATCCACTCCCCTAATGATAAAAATGTTCTAGAAACAAAAATAGAAAATGATAAACTGATAAAAACATAAATGATTATATAAAAAAATAAATAATGTACTTGTGTAAAAGATGTAGCAAGATGGGTAAATAAATATATCAAGGTCAAGTCTAGAAAGGTCTAGGTAGGATTTGTAGATAGGTTAGAAATAGAAACATGGGTTTGATTAGGTGAAAATGGGATAAAATAATAATGTATTATTTTCCTTAACAGTGACCATTAGTGGTCAAGTTGACTAGTGACAGTTGGGTATAACCAAAAATGGCTAGGTAACTAATGATGGTTATGGTGAATAGATATAATTATGACTAGTGATGATTGCCTATGAGAAGTCTATGGGGAATTGAAATGGAAATAGGTGTAAAGTGACTGATGGGTAAAAGGTAAAGTATGGATTATTGGGGTGAGGGGTGATGTGCAGGTGACTAGGTTGAGATAGAAAGAGATAGTGGGAAAAAAGGATACTAAAAATAAGAGGAATAATACCTAAATGATGCAAAGTGGAAGCCAATGATTAGATAAATGAAATTGGGTAGCATAATAGTAATTCAAACTTTAAAATTCATGCAAATAGAGTTTTAGGATGCTATATGCCTGCACAAAGAAAACATGAGAGCCTAAATTTAAATTTTTGGATCCACAAATCCTCCAAGAGCCTTGTATTTATAACACAAACTTAATAAGTGAGGAAAGTGAAAGTTGTTAAGCTAAGTGAGGATAAAGATGCCAATTCAAAGAGAAGAAAATCTATGAGGTGTGCATGGGAAAGTTTCTACTTTATCCATGCATGGCTATCTTGCAATTGGATGGTATTTTGTTTTGTAAGAGTAAAGACCTAACCATCAGTGGTTAGGTTAACCATCAATAGTTAGGCCAACCATCGATGAAAGACCCATAAGTGTAAAATGGGTCTAAGTTAATATGTTAAAAATGTTTATTAAATGGTGCCTAGGTGTTTTATCAAGTTTAAAGGGTGAGCTAACTAGGTGATTAGCTAACTGAGGTTGGGAATAGGTCCAAGGTGAAGTGACATCAAAAAGTAGATGAGGGGGGTTTTTGAGTGTCTACATTTTCCCCCTCTTTATTTTGTGGATTTAGGTCAATAAGCCATAAACAAAAACATAGTGTTAAAAATTAAGGTTTGGTTACCCTAAATATGGGAGGAGGGTATTTCCCCCTCAAACCAAGAATTGATGAGGTAACACCAGAATCAGGTCATGGTTTGATAAAAGGTAAAATAGTGCATGATGCAGACACATGCATAATAAAACTAAGTGAAAGAGTTAAGAGTGCACAAAGACTAACATTGCCATGTTGGTAAAAATAAGGTTGGGTTATAGGATAAGTGATAAGGTAACCGGTCCCTAGCATTGATCATAACTAATTGGGTTACACTTGTCAAGTGTCCTAAAGAAGGTCAGTGTTTGCTTAGGTATCCAAGGTAGGAAGTGCTCCTAAAAAAAAACACCAATGGTGAGGTTACACATGAGGTGGTGCATAATGTAAAATTTTAACATGATAAAATCAGTCAAGGTAGTCATTATGACCATAAAAAGGTTGTCACAAGGTAGGTTTAAAAGGTACCAACATTGAGGTGCATAAAGGTAAGTGGGTTAGGTGATTAGTTATATAGGGAACGGTCAAGATGTTTCCTATTATGCTAGGTAAGAAGATGCTACCTACATAGTCCCATGGATAATATATCCAACATGGACTTTAGGCCTAAAGTAGTTCTTGGTTGGTAGGGAGAAGGTAACTCCTAGATAAGCACAAGGGTGGCAAGAAGTTGATTAGCTTATTTGGATGCATTAATAGTTTTGAGTGAAGTAGCAAAAGTGTATGTTTGGAGGGGAAAAATGAAAACACCATAACCATCATTGGTTAGGGGGAACCATTAATGGTTAGGTAACCATCAATGGTAAAGTGAACCATCGATGGTTAGGGTGAACCATCGAGGGTTATTTAACCATTGATAGTTAGGGTCAACCATAAATGGTTGGACAACCATCAAAGACTATTTTTGTTATTATTTTTAAGATTATATGTTTGGGGGGGTGTATGATTTTTATAGTGGTAGATAAGAATGTGTAATGGTGTAAAGAGTAGGTTTTGGGTGTTACAAAAGGAGTTAGTATTTTAGGAGGAGGTCAGGGGGTCAAGGCTCACCATCGATGGTCACCTAAGAATGACTATCAGTGGTTGAGATGATTAGTGATGGTTGACCTTGGGAGTAAATGGCCCCTAGGGGAACATTGATGGTTTGGGAGATCCATCGATAGTTGATAAGTTGGGGTAGGATTTGCAAGTTGGGGTGGAAGATAATTGGGATAGAGTCAAGAGAGTTTGGTTGAAATGGGTTGGGAAGTTTATCAATTTTAGGTAAATGTGGGTCTGCATAGGATAGAAAGGGTGGAGGTTCTATAAGAATAGTTAATAGGTGTTTATAGACATAATAAGTATTCAAAAGATAGGCTAATAGATGAAATCATATCAATATGGAATCAGGTGGGTAATAGTTTTTATGCATCTAGGTAATAATTTGAGATAGGTTTCTTACTTGATTCATGATATACCTATTATTGTAGGCACATGATTAGATCCAACTATGAGATTGAGTTCTCAATATTTGTGTAGAGGTGAGGGATGCCATGTCTATGGATGACTGGTGGCACATGGAGGCAATGGGTTTTGGAGGGATGCAACATTACCAGTGCCTTTTTAGGGATGCCACAATGATAGTCACCCTCATCAAGAGATGGGACCCATTGAATAATACCTTCTAGTTATCAACTAGGTAGATAGCATCCTATTAGAGGATGTCTACTGAATTACACATCTACCCATCCACAAAGATACCATATACAACATAGAGGGGGAGGAGATAGATGAGTGTATGGAGATGCTATATGGAGATGATCGAGATGAAACATAGTTTCACTCTAGAGGTTTCAACATTAGGCCTCTATAGTAGAGGGATCCTAGAGATAGACATTTACTAACCATTTTGTAGCTAGTGGTTACTTGTTATGCACTACCAAAATTTGTGGGAGGGAGATTCCTTGGTGTCTTGTTGGGGGTGTTGGTGGAGCTAGTTTTGGGTGGTACAGTTTTTAGATGGGCATAGGTTTTAATGGTTCACATATATATAGAGCTATGGGGGTTTATAGTGCACAAGCACTATGGCATTATTGTGAGATTTTTACTTCACTATTAGGCCTATGAGAATATATAGGTATTAAAACCCTTGGGGCTATGACAGGTACTGATGGTGGTTCTAGGTATATTGATTGGTTTAGAGGAGCCTTAGAGGGCTTAGTTCCTGGTGACATAGTCTAGATACCATATCAGAATTAGCCAGTATGGGTTGGGTATAGGTACCACACCTTATCTTTATAGAGTTAAAAATGGGCCTCATCCCCTTTGAGAAAGTGCAACATCAATTTGGGCTTGTGCAGGGCATCCCTTAGGATTTTTTGTGATACAAGAGGGATGATGTAGAGTTATATTTACTAGAGCCATAGTCATATGAAGAGGATTTAGATCATGAGGAGTTTCCCCTAAGGGATAGAAATGACGTAGGTTGTACAACCAACTATCCTACCTAGTTTAATGGGAGATACATAGCTATTAATTTTGGTTTAGGAGATGGAGGCTAGGGGCCTATGGATGTTGTTCTAGCATAGGGACTAGCATAGGGTGATATACATGCAATAATAGCATAGGCTATGGCCTTGACCCAAATCACTACATTATAGGTGTAGATTACCACACTTTAGGGCCAGATTATGGTTCTATAAAGATAAGTTGGGGTTATGATGATGAAGAGGGACTAGGCACAGGCCTAGGTCATTACTTTACAAGGATATGTGGCCACACTATAGGGCCATATAGGCACATTACAAGGGTAGATTTATGTGGGTGTGGTAGGTGTAGTAGTAAGAGGATCAATATATTTAGTGCCTCAATCATGTTATATAACCACTATATAGGAGCTTTGTTATTACAAGGTGATGGTATTTGATTAGTTTCATCATGCCATGAGATTCACTAAGTTTAGAGGTAGCATGGGTGGTGGGGCCATGCTTGGTACCCTAGGTTAGTGGGTTGTAATAGTGGGTCAGATAGGGGTCCCAAGGGGACCATCACTAGGTATAGGTATAGATGGGGCTAATGGCACTGGTACTATAGGTGCAGGTCCATGATGATATCATATATTTTTGATATGCATATATGTATCTTGATATCAACTTATGTGCTATGGATGTGATATCTATTTATGACTGAGAGACATGTACATGTATTGAAAATTATTAATATTTTGATATATATGATTTTAGATTATGGAGATGTTTTATGGGTTCATGTTTTGATGAGATGGATGATTATTTTTTGATAATGATTGATGTTGATTTGGATGTATATGATGTTCCCATATTGTTGTAATGGAAATATGTGATTATGATGTTAAAATACTATTATTTTAGGTGATGTTTTTGATTTTATGGTTCATGATATCTTTATTCATTATGGATTATGATGTCATGGTATGTTTTGATAAGATTTTTTTTGGGAAAGAATGATAAGAGACAACATCCCTATGAACTAATATGAACAAGAAGAGACATGTTAGATTGATTGGTAAGGACCCTATTAAACTGAGGTTAGATAGGATCTTAAGGAACATAAACCTCTGATAGGCTTTGCATTAGGACCTTTCTAGTGAAAATATATCATTATAAATGTAATGTGGCCAGGTAAGCTCTTAGTTCATTGATTTATAGAGGGTATGTAGGAAAAGGGGATGACAGGTAAATGGAGGGGAAAAGGGCTAAGGTAGGAACCCAATGTGGATTTAATTACCCTTTTTAATAGGTGACCTAAGAAGTAGAATAGACAAGTTCATGTATTTGCAAGGTGTAGAATGATTGATGCAAGAAGTCTAAAAATATTTGATAGTGTTATGAGTGAGCTGATTGCAGCCCTTTGATGGGATAATAGGGTCATGTGTTGCTTGTTTTTGAAAGAGGTGAAGCTGATCAATGTGGGAAGCTTTGAATACTTTGATTGAGCCAATTGTAGCTTTTATAAATAAATTATTTTTGATAGATTAGCTTAGCCATCCTTTGATGGAGTGATCTAAGTATGACTTCATGTTTGATAACTTTCCTTTGAGGGATCAATTTATTTTTTGACTATATTTAGTGGCTATCCTTTGAGGGAGTGGTTTGTCCTTTTAAGAAAATGGACCCAAATAATGTTTGATATCCCATAGAAAATATTTAAATGCTATTACATTTTAGACATGGACCCATCTATCCAAGTTTTATAGGAATGTCTGAGCTTGATGCCAAAAGCATCACAAAGGGCTTAAACTTTCTTATTTTTAAAGGATTTTCCATTATCTATTATGATTTTGTGAGGGACACCAAAATGATAGATGACATGGTGATTGGTAGAATCGATAATTTATCATATTTGGTTGAGATAAGGGGGATGGCCTCCACCCATTTAGTGAAATATTTGGTAGTGGTAATGATGTATTGGTGTCACTGAGATGAGTAAGGATTGATTTCTCCAATGAGGTCAAGCTCCCACTGTGAGAAGGGCCAATAATCTTTGGATACCCAAAGGCCATGAGTAGGTAAATGATGAAAATTAACATGTTTTTGGCATTTAACACACTTATTTACATATTCATAGTAGTCATAATTGAGGTTAGGCAAATAGTAACCTAGGTGTGGGATTCTTTTGGTGACAACAAGGCCACTAAAATGTCCCCCACAAACCCCATCATCAGTTTCCTTAATGGCATGCGGAATCTCATGACTATGTAGATAATAGAGGAGAAGACCATCAAATCCATGTTTGTATAGGATGCCTCTAGTATGATATAACAAGAGGTACCCTACATAATGGCCTTATGAGCATTCTTTAAGAGGTTAGGTGGAATGATGCCCAAGTTAAGGTAATTAAAAGTTTGATCATACCAAATGTCTAAAGGAGATGCCTCCACATTAAAAATGGTTAGAAGGTCCAAAGTGATATATGAATGCTAGATGAAGTGATGGATTGTAACTAATAATTTATATTTAATGGGTGAAGTGGGTATTTGAGATGCAAGGGAAGCCATCCTATCTATGGATTTGTTAGTAGATCGGGGTACCAATTGGATCTGATAATAGTCAAAAGATGTTAAGAGCTCATCAATGAGGAGCTTATACTTTTTTAAAATATAATTTTTACATTGATAGGACCCATTAACTTGGTTAAGCATGAGTTGAGAATCATCAAAGATATAAATGGTTTTGATTCCTAAGGTGAGTGCAGTTTAAAAACTAATAACCAGAGCTTCATATTCTACCATGTTGTTAGTATATTCAAATTAAAGTTTGAAGGATAGTGGAAGAGGTTCACCTTGAAGGGGAATGATAATTATGCCTACACCCCCACCATGTTAGAGCTTAGAGCAATAAGAAACATGGTCATTTGGGAAGGGGGTTCTCCCTAAGATAATGTGGCAATAAACTCATCTAGAAAGGTTAATAGAATGGGTTGGTTATCTAGGAGGGGGCCTTTAGCTAATTAATAAAAAATTACTTTCCATTTAATGGATTTTTTATGAATAAAATAAAGATTGAACTTGGCTAGAAGCATGAGCCACTTGGCCATACACAAAATTTGATATGGCTTGGAGTGCATATACTTGAGTGGGTTAGTGGTGGTGATAACATATGTTTTGTAATTGAGAAGGTAATGACAAAGTTTAGAGGTGATAAAAATGAGAGTGAGACAAATATTTTTAGGATGGGTGTATCATATCTTGTATTCTAGAAGCGTGTAGCTGATATAGTAAAAAAAATTGCTCCTTATTTTATTCACTTCAATGAGCTAGCATGGCACCCAAAGAGTGATCAATGGTGGATATGTAAAGGTAGAAAGGTTGGTCATCCCTAGGTGGGATAAGAATTGGTGGAGAAAGTACGTACTTCTTGAGTGAATAAAAGGCTTATTGATAATAGTTGGTCTATCTAAAGGAGGTGTCTTTCTTCAGGATGTGGTGAAAGGATTGACATCTTTTAGATAATTGGGAGATGAAATGTTGAATAGATTGGAGTTTTCCCTAAAAATTGTGAAGTTATTTTAGGTTTGTTAAATGAGGAATTTCTAGGATGGATTTTACCTTAGCATGATCAATTTAAATTCGATTGAGGGAAATGATAGAGCTAAGGATTTTTCTAGAAAGAACCCAAAAAATACACTTCTTAGGATTGAGCTAGACATGAAATTAGATTAGTTGACAAAAAATGATGGAAAGAATAGCTAAATGGTCCTTTTGATGCTTGGATTTCCTAAGGAGATCATCCACATAATCCTCTATAGTATTATGGATAACGTCATGGCTCATTGATAAGTCAATCCTAAGTTTTTTAAACTAAAAGACATGACTTGATAGCAAAAGGTTCCCCAAGTAGTAATGAAGGTAGTTTTATGTTGATCTAAGGGGGTAATCAAGATCTGATTATATTTTAAAAAATTATCCATAAGGGATAACATCTTATAGCCCATAGTAAGGTCAGCTAGTTGGTTGATGTTGGGTAAAGGAAATTCATCTTTGGGGCATGCAAGGTTAAGGTCATGGAAATCCACATAGAGATAGAGTCCCCCAGTGGGTTTGGTAACATGAATGATATTAGGGACCAATTATGGATAGTTAATGGATTTAATGAAGTTTATAGACAAAAGATGTTAAAGTTCTTCCTTGACAAGAAGAGCTATGTGAGGGTGCATTTTGTGAAGCTTTTGCCCTAATGACTTAGCCTCAGGATGGGTAAGGATATTATGGAGGGTGATGTAGGGGTCAATCCTAAGAATGTCCTAATAAGACCATGAAAATGTGATACTATGGTCTCAAAGGAAGGTAGGATAATCTTGATGCTCATTTGGGTTTAAGGATTGGCCTAGTTTAATGATAAAAGGATCCTCATGGGTCCTTAGGTTAAAATTGATAGTTTTTTCATTAAGCATGGTTTGGTTCTCAGGAGGGAGAGATCTATGGATAGAAGAGTCTCCTACACTAAGGTAGGTGAGGATGGAATCATCATCTTGACATTGAATGGTATGAATGGTGGGTGAATCATAGTTGATCATTTCAAGATGGATGAGAGGACAAGTTTTGGTTTGGCTACCTTGCTGATAGGTTAATTGGTCTAAACTAACAATATTGATAAAAAAAGTTGGATGGAATGATGTTAGAGTATTCTAATTGGGAAGATGAATTAGGTGAGGATGGAGTTTATTTCATGGGGGTAGCAGTAGGTTTTGGTGAAATGGGCTCTTCTAGTGGTTCAAGCCTAAGCCCAAAGAACTCATAAGGTTTTTGAGTTTTGATAATGGGTAATTCATGAGGTCTGTATTCATAAAGTCCCATACCAAATCCTTTCCAAGCATAGTGGTGAAGATAGGTTTTGGTAAAGGCTAGATTACTTAGATAGGAGAAATTGGAAGTGAGAGGTTGAATATATGGGGTGGTGATAGGATCAAGGAGTGGTCGATTGAGTCCCCCATAGATAAAATATGTTTGATTGTTGGGAAGTCCAAAGGGGATGAGGGTTCCTATGTTGGGGTCACAAGATGGGTCATTTTTAAAGTTCTCATATTCCTAGGGAGTTGGAAAGGTATTTAATGCTAAAATTTGGTATTCTCCAAGAGAGGGACATTGGAGATTTTGTGTCAAGGAGTCCTCAATGGGGATCTAAGAAGAAGAGATAAATGCACTAGTTGAGGCTTCATCGTTGTTGATAGGAGAGGCACTATGGGTCAAGGTTAATGGTGTAGTTATGTTAATGTGGTTTATTGATTATGAGGGAGATGAAGATGAAAGAAGGACATCATTAAGCCTATAGGTCATGTTTCAAGATGTAAAAAGACTAGGATCATCCTTGATGGTTATAACTTTCACTTCATGTTTGAATTTGACACAATGGTGTAAAGTGGAGGGGATAAAACTCATATCATAGATATAAGGGCATTTGACTAGAATGTTATATTAGAATTCACCCTCCACAACATAAAATAGCTCAGGGATGGTGCAAGGTCTCAAGCATATTTGAATAAAAATAGTCCCCAAGGTAGTGGCCATGGTGTCATTAAAGGAGCAAAGGATGGTTGTGATTTCAACCATGCTATTATTTGGTAAATGTAACTGATCAAAAGCATGGGAAGAAATTATGTTAATGTTGGTGCCTCCATAAATCATCACCCTTTTGATGTGAATGTGATTGATGTATGCAGTGACAAAGAGAGGAGGATCAAACTCTTCTGAATGTGCTGGAGGTATCTCAAAATCTTAGAAGGTGATGACAATAGAATGTTAGAGGGCTCCAAAAAATGATGTAAGAGGTTAAGGGTCATATGGTTGAACCTCAATGGATTTTAGAGCATCTATTAATGCCTAGTGATGGTGGGGTGAGGTGTTGATAAATTCATAAAGGCTCATCTTCACCAGTGCTTAGTGAAGCTACTTTAAGATAGTTTGTTGAATAGATGTAGAAGAGTTGGGGGGAGGGGCATTAAGGATGAACACAAGTGACATGGGTGTTGGTGTTTAAACCTGGTTAGAAGGTTGAAAATCCAAAGGATAAGTCCATCTAATGGACATGTTGGCTCTTCCTTTACCCCTTTATTGAGCCTAATTTTGGGTAACCATATGGATAGAATGGATAATAGGATCAGTTGGACTAGGTGATTATTTCAGTTCCTCACCCTTATTTATGGATGAGAGTGAGGAAGTAGGTGTATTTTGGAATAGTTTTTGGATTGATTGGGTTGGTAGTTGGGTTGGTAAGGTAGGTGAAAGTGGTTCATCTAATAATAGATCATCATCCTCATATAAGAAATGAATAAGAGATTGTAGATATATAAAGTTATCTATGTTATGTCAGGGTGTCCTATGGTACACACAAATTTGAGTATCATCAAACCAAAAGGGTTTGGTGTTAGAGGGGATGAATTGCTTAATAGGTGGAAGTTTAATGGAGGAGAGTTGTAATAGTCTCTATAAAATAATATAATAAGATTCTTTAGAGGTGTTAAGGGTGTCAAAATTATCATCAGGGAAATAAGAACCTTCTTAGGCATGCTCTTGAATTTATAGAGGGTTGGTGGTTGGGTAATTTTGGTAGATAGTTTTGGTTGGGGTGGATTAACTATGATTGGGTTAATGGTGGATGGTTTTGAAGTATACGATGAGGGGTTGTTAATAGTTGGAAAAGTAGAGGGGGATAAATTAGCTAAGAATGATGAAGTAAATGACATAGGTGGTAGAGGGGTGGGCATAGAAAAGGGTGTTGGTTTAATTAGAGTAGAATAAGTGACTAGGATGGTATAAGGGTGGGGTCCCAAAATAGATGGAAAATGATAAGGAGGTGGCATAGGTCAAGCTTGAGGATGAGGTTTATGTAAAGTAACCCTTTGATCCATATTGGTTGGTGGTTTGTTAGGCATCTTAGAGGGGGTTAGGTCCAATTTGATGGGGGGATGGGTGATGCTAGGTGTGGTAAGGATACCCAAATTCTTGGCTAGTTTAGATAAAAGATTATGAGATGATCTAGGTGGAGGTGAGTGATATGGTTCCCTCACGTCTTGGGAGAAAGAAATGTTTGATGATGGGGTGATAATATGTTGGAAAGTGGATGCTAATTAAGTTGAAGGTTCAGCTCTATTTTGGTATGGGAGCCCCAAATGGTGCTAGAAAGTGGCTCTATCTAGGTTGGGTTATGAGACAAATTCCAAACTTTTCACTAACCAAGAAAAGGGATTATAAATGGGTTTTGTTCCTTGATCTATTGTTTCAAATCTTAAGCCTTTGGGTGAAGAAGAGGGAATGGTTTTTTCATCTTTATAAGGTTCCAAAATGATGGTTTCTTATTGGGTGATTAAGGGAGGAGATGGATATTTGATTGGGGGTGTAGGTATGGTTCTGACTCCTTCCTTTGCTAGGGTATCCAAAAGAGAAGAAGGGAGTTCTACCATTTCATTTTGTGGGGTAGAAGAAGGGGTGGTTAAATCAATGGCTAGTAATGTGAAAGGAGAGGTGCGCATGGATATGGTTTGATCAAGTGGAGAAGCAAGGGCTATAGATCCTTCTACTTGGGTCTCTGAAGGGATAAAAAATGAATTTGCTTCTTTCATAGGTGAGGTTGGTGAAGAGGAAATGGGAATATGAGGATCATCCTCCATGGGTTCATTTCTAATGACATTAATTATGTGTGCCTTATGAGATGAACATGGTTAAAATTAATTGTGATGGGCTTGGGTAGGTGGAGGATGGTTAGGAAATGGTTTGCAAAAAATATCAAGAGAATGGTTGGGGCTTATGTTAGGGTTGTCAAACGTCAATTCACCACTATCAATCAGATTTTGGACAAGACTTTTAAAAGTGTTACACCAATTTATGTCATGTCTAATGACTTGATGGAAAGCACAATGGTCATTTTCATTATACCACCTAGGTATAGGGTAAGAAGGGTCAAATTGTTGAGGTGGCTTGATCAATGAAAGTTGAATAACATTAGATTTTAGCAATTTATCCAACATAGAGGCATAATATTCACCTATAGGGGTGAATGATTTAGGGGGGACCCAATTTTTATTTTAGTTAGGTGGGTAAGAAGTATTGGAAGGTGTGTTTTGATGTGGCTGGTTAATGGATGAAGGTGGGGGTTTTCAAGACAACTGCATTTGTAGATGTTTTGGCTTTAGAATTGGGTTAGTTAGTTGTTTTAGTGGAAGAGGGGTCATTGGGTTTAAAAATGGAATTCTTATTTTGAAATTTCAATTTACCCTCATCTATGGCTTGATTCTTGAGTTTGTATGCCATTGCGAATGCTTCATTAAAGGTTCTAAATATTTGCACCTGAAGGGTGGGAGCGATATGTTTTGTGCATCCCCTAGATAAAATTTCAATGAGTTTCATTTGGGGTAATGAAAAGAATAGATAATTAATGAGACCACACCATTGTGTAACAAATATAGCAATCAATTCATCATCAAATTACCTTATGGAATAGAGGTCAATTTTGGAGACCTTTTTGGATATATTGACAAAAAAATGTTCTAAGAAAATTTGGGTGAATTGGGAAAATGAAAAGATGGAATGCCTAGGAAGGGCACTATACCAATCCAAGGAGGGCCATGATAAATACATAGGGAAGGTTTGAAGAAGGAGGGAATCATCATAGGTAATAAAGTAACAAGAATGGTGAAATTCCCTCAAATGTTTTTGAGGTTCCTCCTTCCCCTAAAACTTAGATAATTTGGGAAGCTCCCATTGAGGAGGATAAACATGAATCAAGATAGAAGGGTTGATAGGTTCATTATAGATTTGGTCATAGGATAAAAGGTTGTGGGAACCAAAGATAGATGAATCAAGTTGGGTCATCTTAGCTACAAGAATCCTAATCAAGTTAGGTTGGGGTTGAATAGCTACACAATTCGGTGATAAATTCTATTGAGGTTGGGTTACAACTATGAATTGGTATATGGCAGGAGGTATAAAAGTAGACACATATTGGTATGTGGTAATTTGAGGTTGGGATAGTGTCTCAACAAGACTAAATTTCATTAAGGGTTAGGTGGAAGGTGAAATATATTCCAAGGGGTTGGGGATATATTGATAAGTGGCTATGAGGGCTTGTAGAGGAATTGACAATGGTTGGTCTAGGGGTACATTTAGGTTGGTTGATGGGGGTATGGTTTAGGTTGGTAATTATAAAGTGTTTATGGTTTATTGATGGGTAGTCACCCTAGTGATAATATGGGGAAGCATTTATGGTATGGATAGTACCAAATTTTGAAAGGGGGTTGAGGTTGGTATATTGGTTAAGCTGGAGGGAATGGTAGAAATGGGTGTAGAAGACACCACATTGGCAAAAGGGGTAGAAGTGACAAGGGGTAAAGTTGAACCAATGTTAGAGGTATTGGTTAGGGTACTAGGTGTCCTAGTGGTGGTGGTAGATGGACTAATGGTAGAAGATGAAGCTTGGCTAGCATAAGGGTGGGATGATGTAACACCAACCATGAGGTGGTGTGGCATACCATAGGGTAGATCTATGAGAGGAAGTAAAGTTGTCAAAGTATGATAGGATAAAGTATTAAGATAGTGTTTTAAATCAATGGAATTGTTGTTTAGAAAGGCATCAAATTTTGGATCACCTTTAGGGACTGTTGAAGGCACCATAAGTGGGGGAGAATGGTGCGGTGAAACATGGGGTAATAAATCAATGTTTGAGGTATAATACATGGATAAGGATGATTAAGAAGATGGTGGTTGGTTGTTTTGGTTTCTCACTTATTTTTTAGTTAAGACCATATGATAAATTTAGAAATGGATAGTGAAAATCTCACCTCAAACAATGATCAAACAAAGAAAATCCCAAAGCAAACAAAGCACACACTAAAAGCACAATTAGTCCTAAGATTTATTTTAAATCACTTTTGGATTATGACATAAAGAGTATGAAAGGGAAAATTGGCTTATGAGTTGGGTACTATAATATCCATCTAATAATGGTTTTGGGTTAAGTTTTGGTTCTTAAAAAATATGCACTAGTTCGGGTACATGGCCTGTTACTAGGGGCTTGCTCCCTGCATTTGATAAACCCAAAGCTGAGTTAGGCTACTTAGCCAATATATACCATTTATGAAGAGTTTATACTATAATAGAGAATGGAGTGGGTCCTCCCCTTGGTGATGAAATCCAAATGGGATCACTAAGTAAGGTAAGGTGATCCAAAGGGTGACGAAATCCCAATAGGCCTTGTCTCAAGTAAGTTTTGATGTTTATTTTGTGTAAGTGTTTTGGTAGTGTAACATATGTGTGATATTATTAATTCATAATGTGTTTATCTAATCTAGGTGAGATAATAATTAAGTAGGAAAAATAATGGATGCACTCAATTTTAACCCAAAAGAGATTTTTGAAGTCTTTTCATGCAAACAAGGAATAACAAAAAATGCACTTAATACAAGATAACAATGAAACCTATCCCTAAGATGATTTTTTTTTATGTATATGCATATAGGAATTTATAAATCACATAAATTCAAGAACATAAACTTTCACTAATGTAACTATATGCCTAAAGAGAACTATAAACCTAGAAGGGGTCCCAATAGGCATGCTAAAATGTTTCCTACTATTTATTACTCTATTTTTTTTTCTTTTAGGAAAAAAGAGAAAAAAAATATGAGGGGTATGTACCTAGTAAATGTTTTACTTGTTGATGACTAGACAAAGTTAGAACTCATTTTTGGTGAGGAAGGACTACCTGCAATAAAACCGTACTAAACCAACTTATTTATTAGATGAGTATGAAGGGTGAACTACCTAGCAATGTTAGATCTAATAAGTGAAAGCTCCATTTGATGGATATCAATCCACTCCCCTAATGATAAAAATGTTCTAAAAATAAAAATTAAAAATTGATAAACTGATAAGAACATAAATGCTTATCTAAGAAAATAAATAACATACCTGTTCGATAGAAGATGTAGCATGGTGGGTCAATAAATATATCAAGGTTAGGTCCAAAAAGGTTTGGGTAGGATCTAAAAATAGGTAAAAAATAGAAATAGGGGTTTGATTGGGTAAAAATGGGAGAAAATAACAATATGTTATTTTCCTTGATAGTGACCATCAGTGGTTAGGTTGACAGGTGATGGTTGGGTATAACTAGCAATGGTTAGGTAACTAGTGATGGTTAAGGTGATCAGCTATGGTTATGACAATTGATGATGGTTGCCTATGGGAAGTCTATGGGTAATTGAAATGGAACTAGGGGTGAAGTGATTGATGGGTAGAAGGGAGAGTCTATATTATTGGGGTGAGGGGTGATGTGCAAGTGACCAGGTTGAGATAGAAAGATATAGTGGAAAAAAGGATATTAAAAATAAGAGGAATAATACTTGAATGATGCAAAGTGGAATCCAATGACCATTTGAATGAAATTGGGTAGCATAATAATACTTAAACCTTTAAAATTCATACAAACAAAGTTTTGGGATGTTAGATGCCTACACAAAGAAAACAAAAGAGCCTAGATGAAATTTTTTAGATCCACAACTCCTCTAAAAGCCTTGTATTTATAGCACAAACTTGTTAGTGAGGAAAGGGAAAGTTGCTAATTTGAGTGAGGATAAAGATGCCAGTGCAAAGAGAAGGAAAGATATGAGGTGTGCATGGGAAATTTTCTATTTTTTCCATGCACACCTATCCTATAGCTAGATTATTTTTTAATTTGTAGGAGTAAAGACCTAACCATTGATAATTAGGCTAACCATCGATATTTAGGCCAACCATCGATGTGGTCAACCCCTAAGTGTAAAATGGGCCTAAGTTAATATGTTAAATTTTTTTATTAAAGGGTGCTTAAGTGTTTTATCAAGTGTAAAGGGTGAGATAACTAGGTGATTAGATAACTAAGGTCAAGAATAGGTCCAAGGTGAAATGACATCAAAAACTAGTCAAGGGGTGTTTTTGAGTGTCTACACATAGGGGTTAGTGTGTATAAGTATATGATATGGCACATGACTTGTGCATATGAATTTGAGTAAAATTTAGGAATAGAATGTGTAAGCTTGGATGAGAATAGCATGCCCTACCTAGTAAAACAAATAAGGAGTAAACTCTATTATATGGGAGCTATGCATAGATTACCCACCCATCACAAGTTTAAGGGAGGAACAAGAAGAGTATATTTATCCATGAGATTGATAATTTTTATAGTATATAGGGAGGTAATCATGAATTCAATGGTTGGTATTGCATTAGGGATATCTTCAATCATTACTATGTCTTTTTCACCTGAGTTATCTTTTAACATGGCTTTGGGGACCTCTTCCCCTTTCTTCAAGATGACCACTATGAGATTTAGGGATTCAATGATATCGACCAATTATAAGGGTTTCATAACCCCATTGGTGGCTAAGTGATAATTGATGTGTAGTCCTGGTTATTTGTGTATGGTAGGTTGTAACATGTCAAAGGGTTTGGGATCTCCTTGGGTAACAAAAACTTTCCCTAGGTGTAGGATCTAAATTTAATGAAATAAGGTAGAAGTAATATATTTAATTCAATGTATCCAATGGAATCCCAAGATCATATTATAATTGGTGTCCTTATTTATAATGTAGAATTAAGACAAGACTATTTTGGGACCCAACATGATTGGGAGCACAATGGTTATTATGGAAGTAGACTTGAAGATGTCATAGCCATCAAGGGTATTAGATGTAGTAAAACAATTAGTTTCCCCATAACCAAATTTTTATAAGAAGGAGAAGAGGATAATTTTGACCATTTCCCCATCATTGACCATTCCTCTTTTTACATAATTTTTGTAGATCCATACTTTCAGAAACAAGGCTAGATCTCCCCTCCTAGATATCTCAGAGTCAAGTGGGAGGCTTCATAGGTTAAAGATGTATCCAACATCATGTGGTCCTTGAATAGGTAGGAACATGTACAAATCAATGTGGTTGATTTGGGTTTGCAGAGGGGGAGTGACACTAGACAAATTCCCCAGTGTTAGGGCATTGAGCAAGGCCAATTGGTGGGTAGGAAAGTTCTTAAGTATATTTAGAAAAGAGATATGAGAGAATGCCTTGGTAAGATCAGAGCTCAAGTCATAATTACCTACAAGTTTAGGAATGGATTCAGTGTTTAGGATGTTTAAGTAATGATGTTTGTTTCATATTTGACTTCAAATTTCATAAATCCTATCTTCTAAGTTTTACCTTGAACTCCTAGTTGAAGGGTCACAATAGTGTTTGGTGCCCTAAAAGTAGAGGATTTAACATGATGATTACCTATTAGGTGTATGAGCAAAAGACTATAAAACCTACCACCATAATTTGATAAAATTGGTAGCTAATTCATTGTATTCTTATTTGATATGCAATAAATATTGTATGCTAGTCTTTAGGAGTTTTTTCCTATCAAAATCTTTGATGAACTTGACTATGATATAGTGGAAGGAGTGTATGGATCCTTTGGGAAGGTGATAGTACATATCAAGGGCTATCCATTTGAGTGTCTTTGGGAAAATATTTACTACAACCCCATCCCAAATATCCCCTTGACCATGGTGGCATAGGATTTTAAATGTGTATTAGCATCCACTTACATTTGAATTTAGGAATATATGGTAGGGGACATGGGAGAAAAAATCCATATATGCTAACATCAAGGGATTTTTTAAGGTATTCATCATAGGTTACCATGTTGTTAAAATATATCACCATTGTGGTGACATTGGTATGATGAGGTGGGGTAGTGTACGAGTTGGATTGATAGCTACCAAGATGTGTGTATTAGAATTGATAGTGTGGCATAGAGTAGGCCATGGAATACTTATCTAACTAAGTGGACTTTAAATACATAAAGAGTATGAGGGGACACTATGAGATGAGAGAAGCATTGTGCCTTATTGTGGTGAAGTGTATGGGTTTACTTGTGATGGTATATGGGATATGTGTATATTTGTGGGATGTGGGTTGGAATGTACCTAATATATGCAGCATGATTATATGTGGGAGGTATGCAACATAGAGGCATACAAAATAATAGATTGTTTGCTAGTGTATTGTTTGGTAGTGGTGGAACATATACATATACACTTCCTATTAGAGTTTGAATGGGTATTTGGTAAGATGAGTAAGTTTTTGAGACATTAAGGTTGGGGACCCCATGGGTGAGAATGTTTCTAAGGGGTTGATGAGAGACGTGGTTCTACTATGGTATTTTCTCTTGCAATAGTAAGAGCATGTAAGTTTGTTGTTGTGATGTAGGGTGAGTTATATTTGGAATGGGGAAGGATGAGGGATGAGTTAGCATAAAGAGGTTTTGTATTACCCCTTAGATTATATCTTGATTATTTTTTAGGTCATAGATATGACCCACCAGGGTGTTAATGATTTGATTTGGCCTAGTTTTGGTATTGGGGCCCTAGGCTTCTGCTGTAAGGATTGTATCTTTCTGAGATGAGGACATATGAAGGGGTTAGTTTGGGGAAGGATCCCTAGGAGTAGCATTAGTGGTGGTTGCTGATGGGTTGGAGGCATATTAATTCCTAATAGGAGGATGCAAAATGGCTTGCATATGATTGACCTCATCCTATAAATGAGAGATCATTCCTAAATAGTGATCATATTTAGTGATACTTTCTATGTCTCAAATTTTCAAGATAATATACAACTTGGTGGCCATGCTAAGAGTGATTAGGATTCCACTTGTAAGATTCATGGTATTGAATTTGGGGTTACTAATTGTAATTTATGATATGTCACGTATCTCTTGAATGATAACCCTACTCCTTGCCTGAATGTCAGGAATGGAGTAGTCATAAGATTGGTGTTCTACATAAATGTTGAAGGTTAGGTTATTTCAAATCATCAATGATGGTTTTATAGAGATAAAATAGATTATCCTATAGTCCTCTAGGCCAAGAGATGTGTTGATGTCCTATCCAAACATATTTTGTGGGGTATATGGACACCCAAAAAGTAAATGGAAGGAGAGAAGATGGAGAAAGGAAAGGACAAGGAGAAGAAAAAGGGATACATAAAGGATGAAGTTATTCACATTGGGTTCATCAATTTGTATACATGTAAATTATCACATGATAACTTATGCACTTGAATATTTAAGGTCTAGATAAGGTAGCTGACATAATGGATGGACTAGGGGTTTGGTTAGTTATTAAATGGAATGGGATTTGGGATAGGTGGTGATAATGGATTCTCATGACAAAACCATAAGACCTCAATACTAATGTCTCAACTCAATACTAATGTTAGATTATGTGATAATTTTGGGACCAAGTGCTCTAAAACTAGGGAATAGGCTATTCCAGACAAGATCTGGTGTCTTGAGAAGGGTCATCCAAAAGAGACTAGGCAAAATCTAGGAAAAAGTGTATGAGCTTGTTCAATCAATGGAATGTGAGGTATGTTTGCTGGAATGTTAAAGTATGGATTTTATATGTTTTTTGCATTAATGGAAAGGCTTATGTAGTATATGTTTTATTTCATGGATGGGTAAGTATTTAGATGTGATGTTATTTATTTCATGAATGTAAAGGCTTTTTTTGTTGATTTCACAAATGACAAGGATTTTATTGTTGATTATTTTTGGGCTTTTCTAGGTTTTTAACTG
Source organism: Torreya grandis (assembly GCA_037957365.1). NCBI lineage: Eukaryota > Viridiplantae > Streptophyta > Pinopsida > Cupressales > Taxaceae > Torreya > Torreya grandis. The sequence continues at coordinate 398,213 of JARHVA010001000.1, read as the reverse complement.
ATGAATAGTTGTTGTAAAAAAAATACTAAAATTAAAGGATAATAAAACTAAAAAAAATTGAAATAAAAAATTTTTCCTTGTCATTTTCAATATTTTGAACATATACAATGAGAAAGGGAAGAAATTTATACTACTATGCAAGATGTTATTTTTTTTAGATCTATTTACATGCAAACTAGATACAATGTTTTTGTTTGTTTTTGATTATTTTATGTGACATGGACTAAATACATGAATTAGATCAGATATTTAAAATTATTATGATAATATATCTACTCTAAAATAGTAGTAATGAAACACTTTCTATTAACCTTCCTTGTAAGCAAACTAGGTTTAGCTTCTCAACCTTTCTAACTTGCTACAAACAATATTTTTTTATAATGAATTGGTAGGATGAAAAAAAGATATAAGTTCTGATTTTATGTTTTGAAAGAGAGGAATGAAAATTATTTTAACCATTTAAAATAAAAAAATCAGCGATCCATAACCTTCAAACATTTACCTACAGCTGCGTATGTTTTTGTATTTACCCATGCGATTATTTTAAGTATAAGAAGTTTTTCTAGATCTTAAAAGAAGAAAAGTTGTATTGGATGGAAATGAATTAAAGCTTTAATAAGATGTATTTTTGGAATGATTGACAAGATATTTTGTTAACTTCTATGGAAATTAATCTATTGAATGTAAACATAAATCAAAACTAATTATGTTTTTGGTAGTAAAGATAAATGAAAGAGGTAGATATTTTTCACTATCAAATTTGTTTATTTTATATTTTAAATGGGAAAATAATTTAATCATAATAAAAATGTATATTAAATATAATATAATAAATAACAAATAATATAAATCGAAATAAATACACCCTGATTCTAAAAAAAACTAATTATAGTGCAAGCAGTGTGTTGATAGAAGAACCCTCAACATGATAACTTTGTATGCTCTTATGTAAATATAGGAAAATATCTAACTAAAGGATGAATAAATTATAGATTAAGATAGAAAAGGGGAGAAGGCGTAATCCAAAAATAATAGTATTTGAACTAAGGTTGGCTAAAGTCTAGGCTTGCAAGGTTTGTGTTGTTCTCACCAATGACACTTCTTCATTGCAACTATGTAATCGACTCAAAAATTTTAGGGCTTGGATGTCCTAGTAACTTTAGAAAGGATGTGGCTATAAAAGCTTCCTGATAATAATCTCTAATGGTAATTTTTGGATTATAAATCAAGCCAAAATTGGCCTTCTTGTAAGAAGAGAATGGATTTTGGATGGGAGAGTTCAACTAAGTGTGAAAGTGAATTCAACTTGAGATGAACTAAAGAGGGATCAAATTAGAATAATGAATGATCTAGGAATGATTAGAATAAAATTAAAGTGTTAAGAACAAGAAACATGAAGCTAATTGTGAAAAACACATGAAATAAGAGTTAGGGAGGTAATTTTTGAAGGTGTTTCAACTGTGATGAAGCTGCACTTTATACAAGGGAAGTTACAAAACCACCAATTGTCTTGTCAAAAATGCTCTATAAGATAATTAAAATTCACCTAATTTAATTCATAACTAACCTTATATGGTGAAACCACCTCTTTTTTCATAACTACCATAATGGTTGTGGAATCTAAGGGGCTATTCTATCACCTTAGGCTAGGGTTTTAATGTTCATGGTCAATTTTTAAAATAATGAAGAAATGACTAGGAAGGTCATGATCAAGGGGGTCAAAAGGGTCAAAAGAGGAATGTGGAATAATAGAGGAGGGTTAGATCTAGAGATTTACCTATGGAGCATAAAATAAGAGGTCATTACATCATCATCAAATTTGTATCAAAAATGTAACATTGAGTAATTTTTAGGTGCATACAATATCTTAGGATTCATTTAGTGCATTTAAATTAATAAATATATATAAGGGAATGAAATATTGGGATGAAAAAAAATTGATGCTATAAGGGAAGAACCCCATATCTATCTAATAAAAATTCCTTAGAATAAAAGTTGATATTATAATAATTTGGATCATCCTATGTAGATCACTAGATATAAGTCTAGTCCTGGTTGGTTATTAGTCTCACCTTTACTATTTCATAGAAAGGCTAGATCTAATAGAGGGAGACCAAGAACCTTATTTTCCCCATTTAGTTAATCCAAATAGAGAACCCTAAATAGGCCCACCCCTATGTCTTCACCCATGGCATTGTTAGTTAGGTTTACCATTAACATTCCCAGAGCCATTTATTATTTTACCCAAAACAAAGAAAGGTACCTTCCCTTGTTCACATGAAATGGGGATGAACTATTGAGGATCATGTGACTTCCTATAAGATTCCTTTAGACTTGAATTTTTATCATGAATATGTGGTATGTAGACTATTCCTTTTCATTCTGATGGATATAACCTATGATTGATTTTTGAACCTACCTAAATATTTTATCATAGGATGGGATGAGTTTAAAAACACCTTCTTATATTGGTTGGGAAAAGTCATTGACCCTAGTGTCTCATATCAGTAATTTTTAGTATCAAAAGAGAAGTCAATTAACACATTAGGTTGTTTAATCCTAAGTTCTAGAATATGTACACAAGGTTAGTGCACTATATAAGTCTAATGGTCATCTAGCTTTAGAAATGTAAAAAAATTCCCTAGATCATTAGACTATGATGATCTTACATAGAGTCCCCTTCATTGTGAATTTTATATTAACATATGTTGAGGCCATTTAAGTATAAAAGAATATAAACCCTCAAGTGAAATTGTAGCAACCATGCCCAATATAGTACCAAATCTATCTATTTTGAACTCTATTTTTAACACCAACTAGAATGTGTCAATATCATATCTAATTCTCATGAAAACAAATTACCTTAAGGTACGATACCCCTAATCTTTATTTGATCTTCATTATCCTAGTTAGAAATGAATCAGTGCCTCAAAATCATAGTCAAACACTAGTCCTTACCGTAAATAATTTCCATAGCATACCCCAAGAATATACCAATAATGAACTCTAAGCCATACAACATATGATATAAAAGATCAACAATGAATTATTAGGTCTTCTAAGGAAAGTTAAAAAAAATGGTGGGGAAAAATAAAATAGAAATTTAACCTATCATAAGCATGATTGCCATTATAATTATTTCATTAACCAAATAGAGCCCTCTCTCAACAAGCTATTTGAGATTAACATTTATGAGATACCACTATAAAAATGGTGCCATGTGTAAAACATAACCCAACATAGTGAGTTGGATTATATAATGTTCTACAGTTCTTTTTAAATATTAAAAAGAGAAATGGAATAATATGAAATGGGTCCAAGCCAGCCAAATTTCATGAATAATCTTGATGCTCCTAGTTCCTGAAGATCCCTAAGTATAAATATGATATCAAAGACCTTGAAGTTTCCTAGATAAGAAGATAATGAACCAGAAGGGGATACCAATTATTTAACCCTAAAATATATACAGGTAATCTAGGTTTAAAGGGGTAGAGATAGTCAAGGACACAAGGATGGTGGACTATATCTCAAATAGTCCAATTATTTGTAAATCTTAGATAAACATATACTAAATTAATTATGATGAGATTTATTGAAGATAGAAAGAAAAACTATGCTATATATTACAATGATAATGACAATAATATAATTAATTGGTTATGATGCTAACATAGATCTAGAATAAATAGAAAGTAGACCAGATATGTATTTTGGACTAGTTGCCTAACTCTAAAAATTATACCTATGTAGATATTGTCACTTGAACTTTCACCCATTGAGGAGATGATAAGTCTCTCCTCATTCTAGTGGCACAATGGAAACACCTTACGGTTATGGGTGACCCAAATTTGAGGCAAGTCTCTAGATTAGGGATAGTTTCCTTAATGTACCACTTAGGATTAAACCTACTACTAACCTTGGGGGGTGAAAAGGGATAGAGATAATTGAAAATAAATATAATCTAGGGGAGGTTATACACCAAATATATGGTATACTCACACCATGTACAATTCACTTGGAACCAAATAAAATCCCACACACACTTCATCCAATCAAACACTCCTCTTCTACATCAATGTTTCAAGCATGGGGTCTTGAAGAGATCTTAGGATAGGAGGACTTAGAAAATAGGTATTATATAAACACTAATGAATAATCTACTCACTATACATGTAATCCACATTATACACTTCTTGGTGACCTTCAAAAGAGAGATTTCAAACTACATAAGGCACTAGGAAGGATAACATGTCAAGGTAAACAAAATAAACTTGTACAAGAAAAACAACCATAGCATGAAATTCATGGTGTCATGAATGAGGTAAAACAAAATTATTTATTAGTTTAATGAAAAAAATTGAGTAGGTATTCACCATACTCAGGTGGAGAGATGTCTACAATAGCAAAAAAGGCTAGAATATATAGTGATTATGAGAAGAGAGAGAGAGAAAGGGGAGATCATGAGTCACTAAGACACTTGTAAAGCAAGGGAAATGATTTAAAATAACATGAAATAAATAATGAGATAGGTCTTATAAGGAAAATATGGACAAATGTCTCTAAAATCATCAAACTTCTCCATATGTGACATAGATGCTCTTTTTCTTACACATGAAATTGCCCTCATGATTTGACTTTACAAAACTACCTCATCATTAAGTAAGGTTAGGTTTTATGATTGATATGAGGGGGAGGGGTTTCTAATAATCCCTTACATGCATTGGAATGGTCCATAATCATCCACATTCTTCTATCCATGAGCAATCATCTCTAATAGTTACAAATGACTCATTCTCATGCACCTCTCACACTTGGAATTAAATATCCTTCAAATTATATAATTAAATCCATGAACAAGGAGGATGACACCTATAAAGAGTGTCCAAGTCCTTAGATTCATGAATCAAGCCTTAAAAGGCTTCCCAATTAGAGTTTCACCATTTTCACTAAGTGTTTACTACTTATTCACTATGACTGGCTAAGATGAAGGAGATGGTAAGCATACTTAAGACATTATATGGATAAATATATGGACATGGAGACTTATAAAAAGTTCTAATATTTCTCTTAAAGGTGGTTGTATCCTTTGAAGCTTCTCCATACCTACAAAACACATAAATATATCAAGAAAATTACTATTATACACCATCCATATAGGTAGTGTACACCTAAATCACATTTAATATGGAAATAGAGAGTCCTATTTAACTCTAAATAATATCCCTATCCTTTACTCCCCATTTGGATACTCCATTTGTATCATCTTTCCAATTGGGTTCGAGTTGGGGTTTGTGAGGGTTTTAGAGAGGTTTTAGGTCTTAGAATTTGTTCATGAATATCCCACATTCAAGTATTTAAATAATACCACTGAGGGATTATTAGGGAACCTACCAAACACCTTTGAACACCTTGAGTTTCCATGCAAATATTCATAGAAGTTTCAAGCATTCCAACTTAGCCATTCATGTCTTTTTTGTACATTTTGTAGGGTCTGAGTATATTCAAGCCCAAAATGGATTCTTGATGGATTAATATATAAAATTATGGTTCCAAAACCTCTGTCAACATCCTAGCCACATATTTTAAAAATTTTTAGTGGTCATCTGGTCCTAAAAGTGATAGGACTCCTCTCTATGTATTAGGCCTAGATTAGGCCTACTAGGCCTAGCTGCAAACTTTGTAGTTCAAACCTCCTTGTTGACATTAAATACATATAATATGGATTATAAAAATAATTATAATTCCTTCTAAAGTTTGAAATTGGAAATGACCTCTCATTTGGGATTAGTCTTCTACCTTATCTAACTACCCTACCTACAAACCTTGTTACATGGAGTACCTTGTTTGAACTTAGAGATTATATATTTGATTTACATGTTGTAATAGGAATTTTAAAACTTCACCAATCATATTAGTGGGTATTTTGTTATTTTAGTCCAACATTTCATCTTTTTTCCTCAAAACTACCAGTTTATGCAAGGGAAAAGTGTTCTGCCTCTAACACAAAATAGAGGCATGTTTTCATATTTACTCATAATAGTTAGATATTTTAGGGGATTTTGAATCTCCAAAGTATTCTATTTATCAATTTTTAGCACCTAAATCCAAGTATAGGACCTCTTACTTCCTCAATTTCTCAAACAAACCTTACCAATTAGCTCTGTCTATAGTGTTTTATAAAACTGACTATGTTTTCATATTTTTAAGACTTTTCTATGCCACATATTTATTTTTGGAAGTATTATTAGGTTTTTATAATCACATATAGTGTCTCCAATCTCCCTCTAAAACCATAACCTCTCAAATAACCTCCATGCTCTTGTATTTCCAAGACTGGGTTTATAAAACCCTAATTATAGGCTACTTGACAAACCCATATAGGTGGCTATTTAGCATAGTTAGACCTCAAGTGTAGTGTCATTAAGCTACTTAGTCTCCTCAAGGTACATTTGTTCTTAATTTGGACTCCTTTGTTTCATTATCTTGCATTTCTCATACTCTAAACACTTCCTTCCAAACTAGGACTTTCCTTAAAAATGATTATTATTTCTTGTTTGGACCCTTTTTTAGGATTATTTTACTCCTTTGGAAGAGTACTATGGGATACTTAATAGAACATGAAGTGATTTTTCTCTTGATGCATCATTCCAACCTCCCATTTAGTTCTCACATACACTTTTGACCATAACTTGGTACCTACTATCCTATGATTGAGATGACCTTATATATTCCTACCTATATGTGGAGGTGGATCCATGAGATCTTGTTTATTCTGTGTATTAATTCTCCCTAAATCTCTTAAGGTCACAATATCTACATTTGACTATGTTATGCAGGTAGAGGAATGAAAATAGCAAGACTATGTAAGGGCAAGACTTTTAAACCACTCAAATGCATTTTCAATACTCAAATATATGAAAATTATCAAAGAACATCTAGAAAAACATCAAAACATTTTTTCTCGCTCTTGAAGACACCTGAGACAACTATAGGTGTGAAAGAACCAATTTGCAATTATAAACAAGCTTAGAAGAGGCTTATTATATTCTTGAGACCTCCAAAACCAAGAGAACCATGGAAAATCTATGGAGAGGCCCTAGGAAACATTTGAAAACAACTAAACTCTCAAAACCAAACAAAAGATTCTAAAACTAGCTCAAAAAGGGACCCCTCATGGATGAATAAGCTTAAAAGGTTGCCTAGTTTATTAGAAATAGTTCATAAAGGAAGAATCATGAAACTCATACTTCTTTACATTAATTTGAATTATACTAAGGCCCATCTCAACCCCCAAGAACACTCCTAACTCCATCTGTACGGAGTGTACTATGTATCCAAAGTTGACTATCCTTGGCTTGAAAAGGCAAGAAAGAAGAAACAAATGTAAAAACTAATTTTTTTGACCTTTTCTCTAGAAACCAAGCATGCTAAATACCTTAATGAGATGAATATACATTATTCCCATGTTTTAAGCTAAAGGTGGACATCCCAAGTCCATACAAGTGCCATTGAGGGGCTGATTTTGAGGAGTTTTCCCTATTTTCATGCTTGAAACTACTTCTTGACTACCATATGACTACTTACTAACATAATCTAACCTCCTCCATGTTATAATCAAACTTGGTGATAAATATACTTCCTTAACTCATCCATACAAGTCATTTAATGAGCCTAAAATATGACCAAAAGGCATTTTTTGCATATAAAACATAAAAACGAGAAAATTTATGACATAGGAACAATTTAAAACACCTAAATGACCATATTAGGACACTTATAAAACAACTTAAACCTTTGACTATGTTTGAATAGAGTTAACATGGGTTGACTAGGCAAGTACAAGGAAGCTAGGCTTAGACCAAGGCTAGAGAAGGGACAGGTGAGGTGTTTAGACAGACATGAGACCCCATAAGACATGAAAAACTTATAAAAAGTTTAAAAATGTATGGGTTGACCCAATTTGACTAAAATTCAAATCTGGTCAACATTTTTAGTAATTGATAGGGGTAACATGTTTGCCTATGTTAAGGATCAATAGCCTTATCACATCCATTGGGAAAAAGGAGTCATATGCACTTTGAAACAATAAGATCAGACCTTGACTTGACTAACAAGATATCTGATTAACCTCAAAACACATAAAGGAAAAAATAACACATAATAAGATAAAGAAAACACATAAATCAAAGGCACACTCATGCTACTAAACACTTGGGGAACATAAAACATAGTAGAAAGGAAACCAATTATGTACATCTAACCAAACATACCTCCCTTCTTGAATAAAAAATAAAGTACCTTGAATCTCCTTCCTCACGAGATGAATGAAGATGCCAATCATGATTATTTCTTTCTCCTTGGCTTGACATGTCCTTTTATGGAGTCATCTCAAACAAGTCTCCAAGATATATGAACTCTTCTTGGCCTTGGAAACATGGCTCATGTTGCTGTCCCTTTGTCTCATCATGACAAATTTGCATCTCTATGCATGAGACAAATTATGGGAAGTCTATGTCTTCTTGAAAGATCTCATTTATCTTCTTATTTATTTTAACCTCTTTAAAGCCTTCAATAAGTCTTGTATCATGGCATTCTAGGAGTGTTTTGTTCAAAATCCCTCTTGGTGTTTGTAGGAGTAGCTTCACATGTGGTTGTAGGATCAATCTTCAAGTCATCTTCAAAATCTTCATATTCATCGTATATTGCTCCATCATGGTTTAAAGTTTCTTGATGGTGATACCTCTCAACACATGTTTACTTCTCAACATCTTGGGCTTGTTTTCATAGGAGCTTTATCTTCTCACAATCCTCATATTCCTTGAACATCTGCATATAGGTCTACCCCATGTCTTCTTCTTGATGTAATGACATATTTACCTATTCAAGTTTTATTTCTTCAACCTTAAGAGACACAATTACTTAATTAGAAACCTCCTCTTTCTCATCTCCAACATCTCCATAGTCATCATAGATAAGAGACTCAAAATAATAGAACACTTCCTCTTTAGAACTTGAGATATCTTGAAGGACTTTAGCTTTTATCTCTTGTGTTTCAACCTATTTTCTCTCTCCTTCTTTGGGTTCCCAAAAATCTCTTCCAAGACCTGATATTCAACATGAGAAAGTTATTCTTATTCATCATCACAATTTGATGTTTCCTCAAAAGAATTCAAATCTTCTTCATCTTCAACCTAATCTAAAATTTCCATCCCATTCTCCCCTTTAGTGATGCCAATACTAAACATCTCAAAACTAGGAACTTTAGCCCAATAAGGCTTCCAAAGACAAATTTATTCTTCATCATTAAAAGGGAATAATGGATCAACTAGAGGAGGTGTAAATATGGGTTCAATAGCTTCATTTTCTTCAATATTCTCTTAGATAGATGAGAGCTCTTGCATTTTGAGTTTTGACTCCTTAACTCTTTTGGCAAAGTTTTCTTGAAATAATTTCTCTTGGGGGGAAATAGGATCTTCATTAGGAAAGGAAGTAAAAGAAGGTTGAGATGAAGGGAAAAAGTCTTCTTGAGGAGGGGTGGGAGGGAGTTTAATAGGTTTAGATTTCTCTTCACTTTCAAATTCTCCACTTAAACATTCTTTTTCCTTATTTCCACAAGATGCCACTACCTCTTTCCATCTTGGGAACCTAGGCTTAGAGGATTATTCATGAGGCTAAGGTACAAATGGAGGGATAAATTATAGGCTTAGGAAACTTGGGGTTTCCTTGGGATTTTCATCTTATCTCCCACTTGGGAAATTAGGCTTATGAACCTCATTTTTTATTGCCATGATGGATTGTGTCAAATATTAGCTTGCCAACTGAATCTCCTTGTCAAGATGGGCCTCCAACATCAAATTTATTCTCTCAAAATATCCTCCAATCATGTTATGAGATGGATAAACTTGATTAACAATGGTATCCTCCTTATTTTGGCTACTATCTTGGATAGAATTTCAAGAAGGGAAACTTTGGGGAATGCATGAAGGACTTGGGGCATTTTTAAGCATGATTGGATTAAAATTTTGAATAGGTATAATTGACACACTTGAAGGATAATGTGGGGTGTATTAGAGTTTCCAATACTGAGCTAGTTCATGATCTTTCAACCTCTCCTCTATGTGGAAAATTAGACCACAAACATCAAATATTTCACCCATGAGACCTTGCCAATTATCTTTCTTAATGGGCATCCATTCTCTCTTGACTAGCTCTAGAGCATCCCTCACACTCTTGACATAATAACTAGGGATGACTTGGCCACAACCATTTATAGTATCAAGGCCTAACATATAGTCTTTATAGCCAATGAGAGTCTTCTTAAAACTTACAATGGATTGACTTGGAGAGTAACTAGGTCAACTAGGTGAAACATAAGCTTGGGAGGGTTGATTACAAGATTGATGGTAATCATAATAGGGAAGAATATGGTCATATTGATACTGATAAGACTGACCAAGGACTTTTTCATATTGATAAGGGATAGGTAAAGATGGATATGTCTCACCAACTTGTGTTAAGACAAACTCAACATCAAGATTATCCATGAATCATTCATGAGAAGCGTATAGAACAAGAAAAAAAATTCAATTAGAGTACTTGGATTGGTTGAACAGTATATTTATTCTTGAATTCACCATTAGTGCTTAGTGGAATCACCTTAGAAGGATGGTATCTTAAGGAGAATACCAAAACTCCTCAAAGAATGGACTATTCAGTCCCACTGGGTGTGCTAAAAACTATTATCACTTAAACTTTCACCCCTTAAGGAGATGATAAGTCTATCCTCATTCGAGTGTCATAATAGGAATACCTCAAGGCTGTGGGTGACCCAAATTTGAGGTGAGTCTCTAGATTAGGGCTAGTTCCCTTGATGTACCACTTAGTATTAAACCTACTACTAACTTTGGGGGAGAAAAGGGAGAGAGATAACTAAAAAAAATCTAATATAGGGGAGGTAATACACCAAATATATGGTCTACTCACACCACTTACAATGCACTTGGAACCAAAGATAATATTACACATATGATTCATCTAATTAAACACTCCTCTTTTACATCAATGTTTCAAGCATAGGGTCTTGAAGAGAGCTTAGGCTAGGAAGACTTAGATAATAGGTCTTATAGAAACACTAATGAATAATCTACTCACTATACCTAAAATCCACATTAGACACTTCTTTTTGACCTGCAAAAGAGAGCTTTCAAACTACACAAGGCACTAGGAAGGATAACATGTCAAGGTAAATAAAATACACTTATACAAGACCAAAAACCATAACATGTACTTCATGGAGTCATGAATGAGATAAAACAATTTTATTTATTATTTTTAGGTAAAAATTGAGCATGGATTCACCATACTTAGGTGGAGAGATGTCTATAACAACTAAAAAGTCTAGAATATATAGAAATTGTGAGAGGAGAGAGAGAAGGGGGAGCTCAAGAGCCACTAAGACACTTGTCAAGAATCGATAATGAGTTAAAATAACATGGAATAAAGAATGAGATAGGTATTATAAGGAAAATATGGACATATGTCTCTCAAATCATCAAATTTGTCCATATGTGGTGTAGATGTTCTTTTGCTTAAACATGAAATTGCCCTCATGATTTGACTTCACAAAGCTACCTCATCACTGAGTAGGGTAAGGTATGATGATTCATCTAAGGGGTATGGGTTACTGACAATCCCTTACATACATTGGAATGGTCCCTAATCATCCACATTATTTTATCCATGAGAAATCATCTCTAACATTTACAAATGATTCATTCTCATGCACCTCTCATACTTGGCATTCAATAACCTTCCAATTCTAAAATTTGATCCATGAACAAGGAGGATGGCACCTGTCAAGAGTGTCCAAGTCCTCAGATTCATGAATCAAGCCTAAAAAGGCTTCCCAATTAGAGTTTTAACATTTTCACTAAGTGTTTACTTCTTGTTCACTATGACTAGCTGAGATGAAGCAGATGGTAAGCACACTTAGGAGATTAGATAGCTAGATATATGGAAATGGGGACTTATAAAAAGTCCTAATATTTATCTTAAAGGTGGTTTTATCATCTAAAGCTTCTCCATACCTATAAAACACACAAATATATCAAGAAAAGCCATGTTATACATCATCTATATAGGTAGGGTACACCTCAATCACATGTAACAGGGCCCTAGAGAGTCCTCTAAAACTATAAAGCATATCCTTGGCCTTTACTCCCCATTTGGATACTCTATTTGTCTCATCTTTCTAATTAGATATGAGTTGGGAGTTGTGAGGGTTTTAGAGAGGTTTTAGGTCTTAGCATTTGTTCATGAAGATACCACATTGAAGTCTTGAAATAATTCCACTTAGGTATTCTTAGGGACCCTCCCTAACACCTCTTGACACCTTGAGGTTCCATGAAAATATTCATAGAAGTTCCAAGCATTCCAAGTTAGCCATTCATGTCCTTTTTGTACATTCTATAGGGTCTGAGTATCTTCAAGCCAAAAAATGGATTATTTATGGATTCATCTACAAAATAATGGTTCTAAAACATTTAAAAAAATCATATAAACATATTTCAACGAGTTTTAATGGTCATTTGGCCCTAAAAGTGATAGGAATCCTCTTTATATACTAGGCTTAGATTAGGCCTACTAGGCCTAGCTACAAACTTTGTAGTTCAAAACTCCTTTTTGAAATTTTATACCTTTAAGATAGATTAGAAACACTAGATTAAATCCCATGAATATGATCCAAAGCATTAGAATTATTTCTAAAGGTTGAAATTGGAAATGACCTCTCATTTGGGATTAGGCTTGTACCTTATCTAACTAGCCTGCCTACAAACCTTTTTTTATGGAGTACCTTGTTTGAACTTAGAGCTTATAGCTTTGATTCACATGTTTTAATAGGAATTTTATAACTTTAAAAATCATATTAGAGTGTATTTTCTTGTTCTAGTCCACCATTTTATCTCTTTTCCTCATAACTACTAGTTTATGCAAGGGAAAAGTATTCTACCTCAGAGACATAATAGATGCATGTTTTATTATTTGATCATAAAAGTTAGTTATTTTATGGGATTTTAAACCTCCCAAGGATGATATGTATCATGTTTTATCACCTAAATTCAAGTATAGGACCTCTTACTTCCTTAATTTCTCAAATAAACCTTGCCAATTAGCTCTGTCTATAGGGTTTTGTAAGACTGACTATGTTTGCATATTTTTAAGGATTTTATATGAAAAATATTTATTATGGAAGTATATTTAGGTTTTTATAATCACATAGAGTGTCTCAAATCTCCCTATAACACCCTAACCTATCAAATAACCTCCATGCTCTTGGATTTCCAAGATTGGGTTTACAAAACCTTGACTGTAGGCTACTTGACAGACCCCTATAGGTGGATATTTAGCATGGTTAGACCTAAAGTGTAATTCCATTAAAATAATTAGCCTCATAAAGGTAAATTTTTTCTTAATTTGGACTCCTTTTTTTCATTATCTTACATTTATCATAATCTAAACACTTCCTTCCAAACTGGGACTTACCCTAAAAATGACTATATTTTCTTATTTAGACCCTTCTATAGGCTTGGTTTACTCCTTTGGAAGAGTAATATGGTATCCTTAACATCACATGAAGTGATCATTCCCTTGATTCATCATTATAACCTCTCATTTGGTTCTCACATACACTTTTGACCATAACTTGGTACCTACTATCTTATGACTGAGATGACCTTATATATTACTACATGTAGGTGGAGATGGCTCCATGAGATATTGTTTATGGTGTGTATGAATTATCCCTAAATCTCCTAAGGTCACAAGATCTACATTTGACTATGTTATGCTGATAGAGGCATGGAAAGAGAAAGAATATGTAAGGGCAAGACTTTTAAACCACTCAAATGCATTGTAAATACTCAAATATATTACCATTATCAAAGAACATCTTGAAACAACATCAAAACATATTTTCTCACTCTTGAAGACACCTGAGATAATTTTAGGTGTGAAAGAATTAGTTTTAAAGTACAAACAAGACTATAATAGGATTATTGAATTATTGATACCTTAAAAACCAAGAGAACCATTGAAAACCTATGTAGAGGCCCTAGGAAACACTTGAAAACAACCAAACTATCAAAACCAAACAAAAGATTCTAAAACTAGCTCAAAAAGGGACCCCTCATGGATGAATAAGCATACAAAGCTATCTGGTTTCTTAGAAATGGTTTATAAATTAAGATCCATGAAACTCAGACTTCTTTCCATAAATTTTAATTAGACTAAGGTCCCTCTCAACCCCCAAGAGCACTCCTCCCAACTCCACCTTTATGGACTATACTATGCATCCAAAGTTGGCTCTCCTTAGCTTGAAAAGGAAATAAAGAAGAAATAGAAGTAAAAACTGAATTTTATATCATTTTATGTACAAAAAAATCATGATAAAGACCTTAAAGAGATGAAGAGACACTATTCCCACATTTTAAGCTGAAGGTGAACTTCCCAAGTCCATACAAGTGCCATTAAGGGGCTAATTTTGAGGAGTTTTCCATATTTTCATGTATAAAAATACTTATTGACTTCCATATGAATTTTTGATAACATAATATAACCTCTTCCACATTATAATCAAACTTGGTGATAATAATTCTTCCTAAACTCATCTGTACAAGTCATTTAATGAGCCTAAAATGTGACCAAAAGGCATTTTTTGCATATGAAACATATTAAAGGGAAAATATATGACATATGAAATATTAAAAACACCTAAATAAATATATTAGGACATTTATAAGATAATTTGATACTTTGACCATGTTTGACCAAAGCTAACCAGAGTTGACTTGGGTTGACTAGGTAAGTACAAGGAAGCCAGGCTTAGACCAAGGCTAGAGTAGGGATGGGTGAGGTGCTTAGACACACATGAGACCCTATAAGACATATTTAAACCTTATAAAAAGTTTAAAAATTTAGGGTTTGACCTAATTTGACAAAAATTCAAATTTGGTCAATAGTAGCCATGGACACTTATGTTAACCTGGGATTGTTGCATTGACACTACTATCTAACACAGATTTAGGAGTCTAGTATGAAATACCTACTAAAATTATATGTGACCACCTAGATGATTATGGGTTATATGTCACCTTTTCTCTAGCATATTTATATCTAGGTCATAGACTATCACTCCTTGTCAAATAATAAAACCCTAGTTCTTCATCTTCATAGTGGTTATGGGAAAAATAGGCTAGTGGGCACATAGTGTTGAGCTACCCCAAATACCCTTATATCAATGATAATTTCCTACATAAACAATAATTTGAAGAGGGATTAGATATATGTAGTTCTCCCTATGTGTTGGCTTCTATGTGAATCGTGTAATGTGTGATAAGCAAGTACATAGAGTGACCTATCTTTTAACGTTGAAAATGTGGATCATAGAGTGATCTTTTAGTATTTCAACCTTAAAGATATATTATCCCTATGATTTATATGAAAATAAGAGAAAATAGGGAATTTTTGTTCACTTGGGTGCTTGATTGAGTATTTTTTGTCTATGATAGGTTATGAAAGAATAAGGATTGATCTTATATTTATACCAATCCTTTTAGAGAATATCTCACATTAAATCACTTAATTTGACCATATGAATATGTTTAGTTTGTAAATTATATGATTTTAGGTCACTAGACACTTGTGTTGGGATATGACACTTATGTCGACATAGGTGTCTAACTTGGGCATAAGTGTTCAAATAGTTATAAAATAGGTGTAGGTCCAAAACTTCTAGATATGGAAGATAACCATGTTTATATAATTATAGGTAAGATAACATCTGATTCATCATAATAACATTATTTGGACTAAGCTATAAGAAATGAGTCACATAGAGATAGTCTATGCTATCCCTTTGGTAGTGGGAAAGGTCTAGAATCTAAAGGTACATCCAATATTTATTTTCTAAGTGTACAAGATTGAGGTGATATATAATTCATAAATAGTGTCTAAATCCTCCCCTTTAATTTAGTAATGAAATTAATAATTTAAAGGAAAAATAATGTGTACCTAGGTGTGTATAACACACCTTACCTTTGATTGAGTCTAATTTGAGTGCTTTGTTGGTAACTGACTTGAAACAAAGAGCATTTACAGTATATAATTAGTGCATATAATTTAAAATTGAAAGCATTGAAATGATTGAAATTTAAAGAGAGAAAGGTTTAGGAGTACTCATGTGTATTGATGTAACCATATTGCCTTTTGATAGTTCAATTTAGAAATATGTATAATTTTGAATCACTAAAATTTATATTAGGATAAATATAAATATTTAAAGTACATATATCTTGAGAGATAGATAGAAATTGGAGGACACATGCCCCCAACCTTGGGTAAAATGTGACTTTCCACTTGGTAGTTAATAATAACTCAACCATGAAACCCAATCATAATTATAACTTCATGAGTGTGAGTGAAATAATTCAAATCACACCATAAAATAGATGAGGTTAGATGATGTAATCTAGTCCAACCTATATACTTGGAAATATTGAGTGATTTAGTCACCTCAATCATACTCAAAAGTGAACTAACTAATGTATTAGATTGACTCAAAAAAGTCCATAAAATTTCAACTTAGTGTTTAAAATTTGAAACTAATTTGAGTTTTCAATATAGGTAGACATTACATAACATATGCACCTTATATATGTATCATGTTTAAACTATGTATAACAATGGTACCAATGTATATAATTCTACCAAAAATGTGTATTTGATCATATAACTATGAAATTGGCCAATTTGAAAATGTGTGGAGAACATGTTTCAAGAACATGCCTTAATATAATATGAAACTTAAAACTAGTTTAAGTGTGGAGAACATGTTTCCAAAACATGCCCCCATTATAATTTGATAATGATAACTAGTTTAAGTGCCAATGTGGAGGACATATTTCCAAAACATGCCCCCACTATAATTTGGGTATGTTGAATACTGAATAAGTGTGGATAACATGTTTCCAAAACATTCTTTTATTGAATATGAAACTATGAAAAATGTGGAGAACATGTTTTCAAAACATGTCCCCATTACAATTTGAATCTGTGAAGTAATATGGAATTCATGCCTATATGGAATTACCCGACTAATATGCCCCCCCTTTTGAGGTGAGGGTAAGTATAAAATATTAGTTTATATACCTCAAAAAGATAATGAACACATGTAAACTATGAATGTACCATGTATCATATACAAGGAACATTTTTAGGTAGATATATCATGAAAGTGGATAAAATGTGATCACACCAAGTCCTAAGATGCATGATGAATATCATGGAAATGTCTAGATAATAACAATACAATCTCAACAAACAATCAAGCACACACACAAGATTATTCAAAATCAAATCAAAATACAATGGTCCAAGGATATTTAAAATAATGGGCATGCTTAAATGCCATATAATCGAAGGAATATGACTTAGTCAAATGTCCACAAAGTAATAAATGACATACTCAAATGCCAATATATAATAAGTAATTACATATTCAAATGTCAAAGAGACAAACAAAGGCACGAGGGAGAAAAAATGGATCATATTCAAATGATCAAAATAGCAAAACAATATCAAGAAAATACACCCAAAAAAGTGTATGAATTAAATCATAAGCAACCAACATAAACATAGCATACAAGCCCATGGATCATATTGTTAGCAAAACACATTAATTACATAACATATCAATTACAATGTAAAAAATATAATAATGGATAAAGGCATGTGTAAGTATATAAGCTCAAACAGGTTAATGTAAAATGACCATATAATGATATAACCTATATGTATTGTGATCAAGTAAGTGGATTCCCCCAATGTCCACATGACATGAGTAGAGGGAAGACCCAATGTCTAAAAATGCATACACAATATATCTATGTATGCCTGCATCACACTCAAAAGATGTTTTAAATGCATGTGTATGTAGGAAATAATAATATGACATCTACTAACATGGAACTGTCAACATATATGGCAAGGAGCTAATATAATATGTAAATTCTAAAAACATTTTTGGATTTTTGAAGTTTTTATTATTTTTTGGTGTTTTTATAATATGTGATACCTTTAAACCTTAATTTATATCCTTTAAATTTTTTGAATCATGGTTACATAAGTGTAAATGGTACATATCATGTTCCTCCTACATTTTACATATGCAGTAGAAGAACTAATGCTATCATTTGGAATATGGATCAATTTTCCTTTATGAAAAAATAAACACCTTGATGATTTTGGTTATTTTTTTCTCTCATTTGATATAACCAAAGAGTTCTAAATGTAAATGCACATGGATATTTTTGTGTCATAGCCAAAACCCATGTTTGAATCACTTTAGCATCCCAACTAATTGGTAATGTTATATTTCCCAAGGAGTCTTTCCAAATAACTTCTCTTTGTAAGTATTTTAGATCAAATCCAAGTTGAATTTTTTTTACATTTAAAGTAGTTTTTATTTATGTGGGATCAATATGATTATGCCAAAAATAAGCACCACCCATGAATAAAGTGATTGTTAAATCTTGTTATCATTGATGTTTTTTTATTTTTAGAATGTGTTGTGGATTCTTATGAGAGACCTCCACATTATTTACATGATTTATATGAACTTTAACCTTGTATGGTTGAATCAAAGTGTTTAGCCAAGACATTTATACAAAAATAATAATTTTCAAGCTCATATACTATTTATGCTTTTCCATTATCCCAACTTAGTTTTGTATCCTCTATATGTGAATTTAGCTTATATGTACTAAGACCTATGAGTGTGAATAGGTTATTAAAAATATGATTAAGTGGATAAAAACTAGGTTTTTTCAATGTCTCATCTATCATATCATAGGATAGATCATCATCATTATCATAATAATCTGAAACATGGCCATCTTGCTGCTTAATATTTACCAATAAAGGAAGCTCAACTATTTTTTTTTAATTTTTTTTCAATCATTAGTTCCTTTGTCAATGGTTTTTGTTATTGAGGTGCATTTATTTTTACTTAAATGTTTAGTTTCTTATCTATATTCAAAGATAATGAAACCATTATACTTGACTTGTCCACTTCACAAGTTTGGATACTCTCAATAAGAATACATTGTGTAGGAGGCACTACTATAGGAATACCTTCTATACCAAAATGTATCATTTAAAAAAAATTAAAAGGTTCCTCATCAATAGGGATTGTCAACAAGATGCCATCATGTATGAATTTTACACACTGATGTAAATTAAATGAGATAGCCTCCATGGTATGTATCCAATATCTACCCAAAATTAATTTATAATGTAATGGTTGAGACATTACTTGAAAAATGGTTGGAACCATTTTTTGCCCCAATGTTACATCCAAAAATATTTGGCCAATGAAGTGGCTATGTGGATTATCAAATCCTTTGATATGTATCATTAATTTTTATAGAATATTTATGCTAATATCCATGGAGGTTAGTAAAATTGTGCTAAAAATGTTTAATCTTAATATATTATCAACTAGAACCTTTTTGATACCCTTAATATGCATATTTACTTGTATGAACTCTTGGTAAATAAAATATTTAGGTGGTAAATATGTTGGATCAAAGGTGATTAGTTTTGCATTATTTTTGTGATCTTGCATGATATCTAAAAATTAAGTTGGCTTAATATCACTTTGAACTTAGGTTTCATGTAATTCTTCATATAGGATATCGTTATAGATATTAGATTGATTTAAAATTTCAAAAATGGAAATATTAGCATGTGTCTTGATCAATTGGTCAACAAGGTCATATATCTTATATTTTATCACAAGCTTTGGATTAGGAGTCAAATATTGTATATTAACAGGTGGAAAATTAGATTATCTTTACCTTTTCTAGTAGTGACAGCATGGACTATATATTACAATATAATATATGGGTGAATAATCCAATATAATCTAATAAGGTGTGTATGCATTAGAATTATGACATGGAAATATGATGTTTATTAAACCGTAGAAGTGAAGGGTGCAAACATTGGTGAGTTAACCACATGACTTATGCAACACATGGGCCTACAAGTTGTGAAGTGTGTAGTTATGAGTGTATAGTGTGAAGTACAAATGGGTTAGTGGTATAAGCCTATGATATGGAAAAATACTTATGCATATGAATTTTAAAAATATTTAGGAAAGGCATGCGAAATATTGGGTGAGAGGTGTGTGCCCTGTGTATAACAGAAAATGAGGAGTAAGATCAGATACATAAGAGATTCATAGATCATTTTCCATTTAAAAAAAAACAATGGTCTCCATCATGTCGGTATGTAATTGAAAAAACTACACCTGAAGTTACTATGAAGTGAACCTCTTTACTTGATTAGTATATTACGTAGCCTTGGCCCTAAAAAAAGTGTATGCATGTCATGGTAGGTGTATGTCTGTCACTTTGATGATCTAGTCCTTATCTATAGGATGAAAGTGATTAGGATCTAAATTATAAGGATGTTGTGTCATTGTAGGCTCAAGAAGTGATGAAGTTTAAAGATTTAGAAGTTCCACATTAAAGACTAGGTGCATGCCCAAGTATCGAGGTAGATCAATAACAAAGGCATTCTCACCAAATGTGTGCAAAATGGTGTAAGGACCATATCATAGAGGCTTGATATTCTAATGTGGACCTTTGAAGTGCTCCTTCTAAATTTGTAACTAGACTTTATTGCCAACTCATAATGTATGAGTTATGTGATATGCATTATGGCATTCATTTTACTTAGCTTGATTGTAATAGATAATGTGATAAGCCTACTAGTGAATAGATTAGATGTGGTCTATAAACCTCTTGGCTTTGTCTATTTCCCATTCTTATGTATATGACTCATTATAAAATGGTTCATGATAGGAGATATTGAGAGGTGATAAAGGTTGAAACCTAAGATATGTTTTGAATAGAGTATGCTTAGTAGATATATGAAGAACCCTATTGTAGGCATGTTGAATGTGTGGACAAGGAATACATAGAGTGGAGGTTAGTCTTGTGTTAGTCTAAAAAATAAAACTCAAATAAATAGACTAAAATATTAACACCTATTGCTTATACACTAGGGAGAGATTAGGTAACAAGCATGTATATGAAAACACAACAAAAACATAAAATAACACCTTCTTTTACCTTTATTGGAGATCCAATTTCTTTTTAAATGGCTTGATCAACTTTTACATCAATAAATCTTAATTAATGGAGTTTTTTTGGATTCACCATTCCTTGGCACTTGGGCTTGGTAGTTTGGATTAAGATTTTGGCATGGTAACATTACTTGAATTAGGCTTATGGAGGAAATCCTTCATAATAACTCTACAATATCCAAGCTTAGAAATGAAGGGGTATGGCCTTATATTTATAGCCTCAAGAATTAACTCTCACCCAATGTGAGTTAAAGTTGATTATAAACATGGAATGGGTTCAAACTAACCCTAGGTAAGTTGAGACTAACTCTAGTTGAGTTAATAGTTATCATATAATTAATATTTTTAATTACTAGGCATGGATCTTATATTATATATTTTGGGATATTTGGAAGAGCTTGACAAATCATAAAGGCAATGATGAAAAGGGTTGATATTTTAATTTCTAGAATTTACATTTTTAGATATTCATTAATTACAAATGGATAATTCAAATAGGTATTTAATAGTATTTAATTAGATGATTGATTTTGATTAGCCTTTTATCTCTTTTAATATTTGATCAAGCACCCCATTTAATGGGTTCATAGGCCAAATTGGTAGTTGTTATGCCATAAGGTGATTAGGGGTGAATCCACGAGAGGTTATTATTGCATATAGGCTAGTGCCCCAAGTAGGGATGCCTCAACATGATTCTAAGTTTTAATGAATGATGCATGGCCAAATTTGGGATGTTCATTGATTCCTAGGCTTAATTTACAATGATTGGTAGGAATTGATCTGAATTCTAGTTGAAAGCTAGTTGTGGCCAAATTTGGGTGCTTAAAAATTTCTCCTATTTAGGAAGGTGTTGTAAGATATAGGCATAATAACATCTTCTCAAATAATGAAAAAAATGTTAAGAAGGAAAGAAGATAATGATTGAATAAGAAGCTCCAAATAATGTTTGGGAAGCCTATAATGATGCCTCCTTGAGGGAGTGGCCAACACATATTATTGATGGATGGTCCCTCTAAAATAAACAAGGAGAGAAATGAAATTAAACCACAGGTGAGTTAATCCAATCGAGATAATGCCTGCATGCATTGATATAAAAAGTACTAATTTTCCCAAAGGTGGTTATAATAAATAATGAAGGTTGAGACACTAATTTTATCAAAGGTGGTTATAATTAGTGGCACAAACACATACCTAATAGAGTATATAAGTCAAAATAGTGATTTAAACATAAGAGATGTTATAATCATTAGGATGACCAAGACTTAATAATGATTTTTTTGGTTGTACCCCAATAGGGCTGATTGGCAAGCATAACTTAATGATATAATATGTTTTAAAGATTAAATATGAGAAGGTGCAAACATATATGTGATAGTATAATAACTAAAGAAGCCACAAAGAACTAGGCACATGAAGGTGCACAAAGTGATGAAAGAGATGATTGGAAGAATAAAGGTGGCTAAGCTGACTTGAGATACATCATTATCCAAGCACTACCTATGTAGTCTAAATAGACCTCAAGCCAATGTAGTTCACCCAAACATAGAACATGGAATGAGGAATACAATATAAGAATAATATTTGATCAATGTGAATGACTAGGTTGTACCAACTAATGTAGATATGCTCATTATTATTAGCATTAATACAACTAGAAAGGTCAAGGGGTTGATTAGATCAAGGAGGGTGGGAATATTTTCCAAGGTGAACCAGGAGAAGTTTTTGTAGCACCATTTACTATAATATTTATCGAGCTGATTTTTATTGTAACATGTGATGGTATGCATCATGATATAAAACACCATGATAACTTAGTCATAATGTGCATAAGGACTAACATGTAATATAATAAAGAATTAAAAATAATGCACCAATGATAAAAAATATGATGATAATGTTGAAATATGAATATGGATAGAATCAAGAAAAATGGGTAAGGAATCACCCAACAAATGCATATAGACTAAATCAAGGCACAAAAATGAAAGTAAATAAATAGGCAAACAAACAAATAAATAAATAAATAAAAACACATAAATATTGAAATTAAAAGTGAAAAAAAGCATCTTGCCATCAACCAAGTCAATAACTACATGTGATAGTGCAATGGAAGGATAAAAAAGTGGTGCCCCCAAGCAAGGACACATGCAAATAAAAGGTCACACTCCCAATGGTAGTGGAATGGATTACAACCAATAATGGATTTGCCCTAGTAGAGCATTTTGAGGATGACTAATTAGGTTTAGATAGGAAAAATGTTGTGGATGTTGAGGCTTTATATCTCTTGAGGATATTGTAATATAATTTGATAATTTTTAGGATTTTGAAATGCTTTTGAATGTTTTTAGAAATTTCTAAGTATATCAACTCAATTGAGAATTATGAGATGTAGAATAATCCAAATTGAAAAATGGTGAGATCATGGCTTAGGTTGATCACAAAATGGTGAGATAATTTGAAATGGGGTGACTAATATAACCTTAATGTAAATTAAGCACTAACTACATAGTCTTATTAAGACCTCAAGTCATAGTAGTTTTGCCTACATAAAGGCATTGAGATCCAACTAGGTAGAAATAAGTTCATGAATTTAGGCAAATGGAAAGGAAAATGATAACAGTAAGGATGAGGTGATGTGGTAATGCATGGTAAATGTGTTTTTTCTAATTTTCCCATAGGTGGTTATAATTAGGAAATAATGACATAGGTAATTGATACTAATTTTCCCATAGGAAGGTAGTTATAATAAATTTCACTAGTCAAACATAAATGAAATATGCAATTTTTAGATCCACTATCATAATACTTTCATATACTACCATGTGAATACAAAATTATAAAACTATTGAAACTAGATTATAATCCCTACATAGAAAGTGCCAGAAGAACCAATGGAACCAAGGTCAAAAGGGTTAGGTAGGTGATTTAAATTTTTTTTGGTTAATAGTGATGGTATGGGAGGAATGTATGGGTCATGACATAAAAAATATGTTAGGAGAGAAATTGGCTATAATGGTAATAGGGTTGCCCCCAAGTGATAAGGTAAATGACAGGGTATGAAACAACAAGAAGGATAAGGTAAGGTAAGGTAAATATATGGTTTTGTTGTTATTGATGATGTGTAGATGCATACCCTAATTAACATATGATACAACCAAAATAGTCAATTATATAAATTACTAGCCCACACCTCTTTTGAATAGTTTCTCTATCAAGAATCTATTGTAAATTTGGACTCCAATAATGTTTTTGTGAACTTTATTGGTATTTGAATATGTTTCCTCCAAAATTTGAGATAAGATCTCTTCATAGCCTCTATAAAGGAAAGTGTGGATAGGGATGGTAAATATAGATAAATATTATATTTTAGGTATGATTTAGTGATGGACAGATGTAATGTAATGGAATTTATAATGGTTGGGTGATAAATGAAGATTGGGATTTTTAGGCACATATAATGTTGTTGATTTTAGATTCAACATAATTTTTGTTGTGGTGGGGACTTATAAATATTCTCTCATTAGAACCATCATATATATATTTTTTTTGGGCTTGAGAGTAGATGCCATATAATTATGTTGTATATGGGAAGTTGTATTGATGTTATCTTTTATAATGTCTTTATCAAGTAATGAAGAATTGTTTTTCTCATCTATTGGTGCCTTAAAGAGGTTTTCACTAATAAAGTTATCTTTATTATCCCATAGTGCCTCTGAGAAGGTTTCACTAAGGAACATTGAATTTTGAATCTGATTGTCTTTTAGCACCTCCAAAAAGTTTTCACTATAATATGTTGAGTTTAGAATTTGATTGTCCCCTAGTGCCTCCAAAAAGGTTTCACTAGGAGATTACTCTTCTTCTACATGAATGTGCTCTTGGTTCCCCTAACATTCTTCAATTGATATGTCACCATGATGAATTTTAACAAGGTGGGATTTTGTTAGTCATAATCAATACTTGTGGGAGGTGGAATGTCAATATAATATCTAGGTTGGGTGTTGATAATGGTATGTTGAATGGTAATGGATTGGGAAGAGGCAACACAATCCTTGTAGAAGACACTAGGAGAACTTGTGTCAAAGCTGAAGTAATCATCCTCAAAAACTATGGAAAGATAAAAAAATATGTTCAAATTAATCTACAATGCATGAAAAACTAATATTATAACAACCATAGATGTATTTTGATTTTAAAGCTAAGTCTAATTCAAGGGACTCTGAATTTGATGTTGAGACTGACTTTGATTCTGCTTCTGCTACTAAATCTGACATCAATTCAATAATAGAATCTAACTTCATTATTTATTATTCATCTAGTGTGGATGATGCTACAATGATTTCTTGTTGAATGTTTGTATTAGACAAGTAATGGCCTATGATGGCATAATGGGCTCCACAGAGAATAGTTTGTTAAAGTGAGACTCCTCAATGAAGGGCAAAATGTCAAGATACAACTAAACAGAGACTAGGTTGTCCAAGGGAGGATTTTTAAAATAGGATAATGGTTGAGATAATGATTTTCCCAAATTTGGTTATAATAATTAAGAAGTGACTCAATAAAGATCATCTTGTTAGAGTGAGAATCCTTGACAATAGGGATAGTATCAAAAGGTGATTCATCATAGGTTAACTCATCACAAATAAGTGTTTCAACAAAAACATATTGGATTGGTTAGTTCTCTTTGTCTTGGTTTACAAGTAATTGTAAAATAAAAATTTTGAACACATCTTGGGTTTTAAATGATTAGCTATTGGAGAGGTACTGATTGGCTCAATTATGACTTGAAAACTAGCATTAGTTTTCTAAAGTAGGGGATGGTTGGAAATGGATGAATAATGGTTGGCAATTGGATAATGAACTCTTTGTAAATAGGTTCATCTAAGATGGGATTAAAAAAGATTATTTGCCATGATAGGATGGTAATTTTGACCCATCTAGTCATAATTGTAAAAATTTGTTGGGATAATGAGCTATCATACTTAGAAGGGCCTAGAATGGTAATGGTATGGAATTATAATGCTTAGTTGCTTGCATAAGCCAAAGGATGAGGTCCTAGAATGTTAATGGTAGGGAATTTTGAATCTTGGTTGCTTGCATAATCTAAAGGATGAGGTTATAGAATGTTAATGGTAGGGTGTTGCAAATCTTGGTTAATCATACAAGATAATAGATGAGGTCCTATAATTGTAGTGGTAAGGCATTGTGAAGCTTGGTTGCTATTATGAACCAAAAGATGAGGGCATGGAATGGTAATGGTAATGGTAGGGCACTATGAATCTTGGTTGATATCATGAGCCAAATGATGAGGGCCTAGAAAGGTAATCCTTGGATGTTATGGAGCTTGGTTGTTCATACAATCCAAATGGGGGTTAATGGTATAGGTAGGGGATTGGGAACTATTAGCATTGAAATGGAAAACTTGGTATGTTAAATAACCCAAAGAAGGTATCATTGAATATTGTTTTTGAGCATCTTGGATTTGTTACCTAGATTAATTATTTTAAGGGGGATAAGGATCCATTTCATAAACTACATCATCACCATAGGGGTATTGAACAAAATCATTTTGTGTGACCATGTTATCATTACCTAGATTGTACATGGCTCCACTATGCGCATAAAAAAACATATCAAAATCCATGATGAATGTTTCAAAAAAAAATGTCTAGAGTTATATAGACTCTAAAAAACAAGGTATAAAGGATAAATGGTCCAAACAAAGTCTAACTTGGTCTAAGAGATGGATCTATATCTCCAAAAAGGTATGTGCTAAAAACTTGGTCTAAAATAGTCTAACATCAAATGTCTTTCACAAAAGGTTAAGTGGATGAAATAAAACTAAAATGCCAAACTTAGATATAAAGTGCTTCATATAACTCTAAACTAGGTCTAAATAAACAAAAGTTACTAGCTATTTTGGAAAACAAGGCATAAAAGCTAGGATCAAAATAGGTATTTATAGGTCTTTTAAAAAAGGCACAAAAGCTAGACTTAAAAAAAAAGGGTCTAAAAAGGAAAGAGAGTTAATATAAAAAAAATTGAAACACTTTGGCATAAATTAAGAATTTGGATTTAAACATGAACTTGGTCATTTGAGAAAAGACTTGAAATAATAGGCATATGGAAGATAGACTACTTCCACAAATCTAGGCACAAAAATAGTTTTTAAATCAAGAAATAAATTAACCTAAGTTACACAACCCAAAAGTGAAAGATGGATGTCTAGGCCAAAATTACATGAGGTATAGGAAAAAATCAATCAATTTTTGGATTTGAATTTGTCAAGGCTAAATTTTAACTTGATTTAGAAAAATAGGTTTCTCTAAAATAGACAAGCAGCTAGATAAAAATGAATAGTATGATGGTACTACACATAGATTCAAAAGGCACATGTAGTTTTAGTTTCAAAAATGAAAATTTCACCTAAGGCAATAATTCTTTGAAATAATTTGAGTAAATTAATGATGTTATTATAATATAAAGATATTTCAAATAGTGTGTTTCAAATAACTCTAAATAAAAGTTTTGATAAAATGACTAAGAAAAATGTGTGATGTCAAATGGATGTCATAAATCCTCTTAAAATAAAGGAGTGATGTGTAATCAAGACTCATTTTGGACATGGTATGATAAACAAATATTTTCAACTCAAGACCATTTAAGGAAAAAAGACAAAATTACAAAAACACCTAAGTGTAATATCCCAATTCCTAAAACTGACAAGGTTACATCATACTATTGAATTCTATCTATATACTTTCTCTTGAGATAATTGTAAATTGTTAATATAAAAAGTAAAAGTGCATGAAAATTATGGTTTTAAGGCCCCTTATTCTCTCAATAGTTCATACGGTGACATGGAACTTCAAGCTACTCACCCTACATCAATACTATGTCTACAACAAGTGGGTTTATCTAAGCTATCAATTTTCATTAGTTTTGGTATGGTCCCTAGTGTGGTTAAAACTAGAGATGCAATCATGTCATTTAGATCTGCTTTAACTAGCTTATTGTGAAAATGCCTTATCCTTTTCACAACCACTATATCTATTAATTGTTTAGTATAGTGTGATTTCTAAGTTGCCCCTATATTTTGAGGCTGAGTAACACTAATAGATCTTGTTTTAACTACTCAAAATAAGCATCCCAATAGGTCATCCTCAATTTATATACCCCACCATAGAGTGGGGTTAAAATGATGTCAAGAGTTGAATTCCTAAGTCAACACTTCCCTAGAAAACTTGTGAGGAGGCAATGAACTCCTACTCACAAGCCAAAATTTATGAAAATATAGACAAGTGGAAGGAATTTAGGGTTATTTTGGGTTCACCTAAATCATTTAGATTTTGGGGAGGGAATTTATGACTTTCCTTCCACACTTTTGGACCAAAGTGATAAAATTTAAATAATTAACATTTTTGATCACCCAAGTTCCCTAAAGGGGATGGGGGAGAACATACACATGTCATCCATCTTGTTTTAAACAAACACTTTCAATAAATAAGCATAAAATGAAAAAGTCTTATGAATATATAACTAATGTGAGAGTTTAGTTTTATAGAACCAAAATGAAATATGTTGTGAAATTTAAACCCCTTGGTGTTTTATGTTGAAAGATTTAAAAAACAAAAATAACTTGAATGAAAGAGATTTTTAAAACATGAATTTGAAATGTGAAATTTGTAAATTTAAGGTGTTTTAAATGTCTCTTTTTGGCATTTGGGTCCTTCAAAACATGTTAGGGAGTCCTTGTTCTTAGAAGTAAAATATGAGTGAACAAATGTATTTTTAAATCTAGCTCTTGAGTTTTTAAGATTTTACACAGAGTGAAAAATTATAGAAACATAGATCAATATCATAATTATTCTTAAAAATTTGCAATAGTTAGCACAATACCTCAACTTGCCTACAAATAGAGTATTTAACAAAATATTGCTACTCAAAGAGCAATAACTAAGAAATAAAGGCAATATTGCTACTCTAAACATAATAACATAGAAATAAAGCCAATATCACTACTCTATAAGGAATAATTCAACTTAACCTATAACATGAAACTATTAGCAGAGACCATCATAGTTAAACATAATACCATAAAACTTTAGACAATAAATCTATTATTTTGGCAATATCATGACTTTTAAAGTTAAGATATTATCAATATCATGAGTCTTCCTATTAAATTCAAATAGTTAGAAAACCATGATAGTTATACACAAAAACATGAAAGTTAATGCAAAAATGTAGAAATAATAACAAAAATGTTACTATAAGATTAGAGATATTGTACAATATCATAATTCTAAAGAGAAAAATCATGTCTGCATAGAGAAACTTTGTGACTTCCAAAAAATTGTCCTCGAGACTCCAATTTTCACCTTCCTTTTATATCTAAATGACTTTTTGAATGGATTTCTTGGCTTGTGAATCAAGAAATATTCATTAATAGAGATTTGATGGCTTCAACCTTCCTTGGAACTTTGGCTTAAGATTTTGGCATGGTAACATTACTTGTATGAGGTTTATAGAGGAAATCTTGCATAATAAGTCTGTAATATCCAAGCTTAGAAATGAAAGGGTATGGACTTATATTTATAGCCTCAAAAATTAACTTTCACCCAAGGTAAGTTAAGGTGGAGTTTAAACATGAAATGGGTTCAAACTAACCCTAGGTTACTTGAGACTATTTCTAGTTGAGTTAATAGTTATCATATAATTATAATTTTCAATTACTAGGCATAACTCTCAAATTAGATATTTTTGGATATTTTTGAAGAGCTTAACAACTCATAAAGGTAATGATGAAAAGGTTTGATATTTTGATTTTTATAATTTGTATTTTTATATATTCATTAATTATAAATGGATAATTCAAATAGGCATTTATTCTTGTTTAATTAGATGATTGATGTTGATTAGCCTTTTAACTCTTTCAAGATTTGATCAAGTGCCCCACTTAATGGGTCCATGGGCCAAATTGATAGTTGTTATGTTATAAGGTGATTAGGGGTGAATCAGTGAGAGGTTATTATCACATACATGTTAGTATACTAGTAAGGATGATTCAACATGATTCTAAATTTTGATGAATGATGCATGGCCAAATTTGGGATGTTCAGTAATTCCTATGCTTAATTTTCAATGATTGGTAGGAATTAATTTGAAGTCTAGTTAAACGCCAGTGGTGGCTAGTTTTGGGTGTCTATAGAATGTACAAGAGATTATCATCCCAAGTGGAAGCATGTTTATAGTTGTATATTTTTATAAGATGAATAAGTGTGTGATTTAACACTTTGGTTCGCCCATTTTTCTAAGGATGAAAAGCCATCAACTGATCTAGCTACATACCCATCAATTCCCATAATGCTTGCCAAAAATGACTAACAAAGCATGGATCATAGTTAGATACAATGGATGTGGGTAACCAAAAATGAACCCAAACATGATTGAAGAATGCCTACGTAGTACCAACTATGTCAATGTATTTTTTGAATGTGATAATGACAACCATCTTAGAAAATTGATCCACTACAACAACCATAACATCATATTGTCATCTCATCACTAGAATTCTAGTCATGAAATCCATATTGATAGATTCCCATGTCTTGATGGAATTGGTAGAGTTATATAAAGTCCCAACTTCCTATTCATGGGCTTGGTGATGTAATAGTAAATATAAGAATTAATGTGGTAATCCACATATGTGCATATGTGTAGCTATTAGAATTATAGCTATAGTGTAACTGAAGTCTTTGTCATGCCAAAGTTTCTCAAGGTATTAGTGTAGTGTACCTTCCAGATGAGTCATTGATGAGATGAGCTAAAGAGAACACAAAGATGTATAATCTTGTAGAGAAGTTCATTAGATAAATATAACTCCTAAACTTGTGTACCTTGTATGAGGTTGGTGTAAGTTACTTTGAAGTTATTATCATTTGAGTAAAGAGGAACCTAGTATGTAAAATTATGACTAATGTGTCTAAAACTATGATAAGCACATGAACCATCAGTCATCTAAGGCAATCTAAAAACATGTTATCATTCCTTTTTTTGTACTTTATCACAAGATGGAACTATTTTAGGTAAGCCATCCATTTCATGTGACATGCATTTTATAGCTTGTCCTATGACTATAAGAATTGAAGTGGTTTATGGTCTAAATGAATAACTATCTCCTTCTTGAGAGTGTAGTGTTAACATTAATTAATTACTTTCATAATAGCATATAGTTACTTATCATAGGTGGATTACCTTTACACTATGTCTCTAAATGTCTCAGAGTGGTATATGATTAGATGTCCATGCTGCATGAACACTACACCAAGTGCATAGTTAGATGCATTAGTGTGAATTTTAAAGGTTTTCATAATGTTGGGAATTATGAGAATAGGCACTACACATAGGCATTGTTTTATTTTCTCAAAATCATGAGGTTGTACATGAGTCTAGTTAAACTTAGCTTTGGTAAATGTGAACTAGCTGAGAGCCCAAGATATGTGTAAGAAACCAAGGATGACCCTATAATAGAAGTTATCAAGTCTAAGAAAAATCCTTAATTTTGTGAGATTATGTGGGGTAAGACAATCTTGGATCACTTTTATCTTATTTGGATCTAATATAATTCCTATGTGATCAATGATGTAGCGTAGGTATTGAATCTGCATGGTGCCAAATTTATACTTTACTAAGTTTGATTTAAATTTATGTTGGTGTAAAGTGTCTAAGACACATGAGATGTGATCTATATGTTCCTTATAAGTCTTTCTAAAGATGATAATGTCATCCAAGTATAAAATGATAGATTTCAAGAATGGCTTGAGTAGATCATCCATCAAGCATATAAAAGTGGTTGGCACATTGGTAAGGTAGAAAGGCATGACTAATCATTCATACAATCCTTATTAATTTTTGAAAGCTATCTTTTAGACATCTTCAAGATGGGCTGGAAGCTGATGGTAACCTAAATTCAAGTCAATCTTAGTGAATTATTGGGTACCTCATAACTAGTCTATAAGTTTATCAATGCATGGCAATGGATAATGATTATTCACCATGATTTTGTTGAGTGTATAATAGTATTTGAATAGTCACCAAAACCCATCCTTCTTGGTTGTAAGGACTTTCAGACTCTTACAAGGAAAAGATCTAGGCCTAATATTATCCTCATCAAAAATCTCTTGAATCTAATAACTTTATCATTCTCCCAAACTGATATATGATAGAGGGGGATATTCAGAAAAGGGGATCCAAGAACCAAATCCATGAGGTGATTTACTATGTAGTGTGTTGGAAGACCTTCAGGTTTTGTGAATACTTTGCTACTCTACTCTAGTAACTTATCCATATATTATTACTATGATGATGTGAGAGTGCTGCACACTACTAAGGCATGCTTCATTTTTGACTGCATAGGTGAATCAAGGTAGACTATGAGTAAACATGAACTTTTACATGTGTAATATGAGCTTGTGACATTGTTTGGTATAAACCAAGGTGATTTTGGTCATGGGTACTAACTCAAAGAGGTTTTAGAAGTAATATTACATGTTAATAGTCTAATGCTATAGCTTGGATTGATATGTAGCCTCACAATCATATAAATATAGTCTTCTTAGTATGATTTCATAGACCTCTAGAGGTGCAATGTCATAAGTGATGTTATCTTCCGTAGGTTTGAATTTGTAATAAAAAGTGCATTAATGCTAGACTTGTATATCTTTCCCCTAATATAGCCACCTTAAAGAGTATGGGTTTGGATGTGAAATAGTGGTAAGACTAAGATGTTGAGATGTAGATTGTTCAATGATGTTATTTTTGGCTATCACTATTGATTATATCATGGAAAAGATTTATCTTCACCTAGAACATGGAGTAGAAGAGATGTTCATGCTCTTTCGATATGTTGATCTTAGTGGTGTTGGTACTTATATAAAAGGCATCTAGATCAGTGTTATCCATCGATGTGGGTCCTAATTTAGATTGTGTGACAAGAGATTGTTGCACGTGACATTCAGAATTGTCATGAGTGGATGAGAAATGGTGATGGCACCAGTTATAACCAAACTTTTTCTCCTTACCTTTGTCTGAAGAAGAAGGAATTGGAGCCTTTAAGGGTTGAGTAGTTTTTTGGTGTTACTATCCTTATGAGAAGTGTGCTATTAATTCTAGGTAGAAGACTATGATGTGGAGTTGTACAAAGGATAAGAATTGTACACTATATTAGATTAAGAGGTGACACACTACATCTTTACCTTGGATTCAATCTTTAAAACATTATGATATGTTTGCCCAAAAGTGTTAAAAGTGAATAAATCCATCTTCACATAGATATAAGATGTGATTCCATTGATTTAATTTAACACCTTATGTTATTATCTCAAATTCTCATGTAAGCTACAGAGGAAGATTACGAGATGAATTATTCCATGCATTAGTCAAGAAAACATCTATAAAGAAGCATATATACACTAAAACATTAAACTTACTCCCTCGTAAGGTGTTGTTAGTGAATTCTAAGAGATATTTATGAAAGGAATACATCAAACCTTCCAAATAACATCCCTCCTTCCATGAATGGCCAAAAATCATACTTTTCCCTAGATTTGGTGCTTTTAAGTCTGCATAAATAAGGATTAACATGTTCCTTCATCATTTCCTAGTACACCAATGGCTTAGGCTCACAATATTTATTTAATTTATACAAATAGGTGAATATTTGTGAAGACAATTCTATATAATCACATTATATAATTTAAAATAAAAAATGGTAGTCTTGGCTCACTTATTTATAGCTTTTCAAGATTGTTCAAAATAAACCATGATCATCCATATTGAGATCAAGATGTGTGTCCATGGATAAGCCATAAATATGCACATTAACATTTAGAATAATTGGGTATTGATGAGGCATGGGAGGGATTAATCTAGATATTTATGTCATTAATGGTTTATGGATGCCACCCTATTGATGATGTCATGGGATGATGTAGATTTGAGAAAATAATTTTTAATAAATATATTTTCAACAAATTTCATGGATTTTTCACTTAGGCTCTTGATTTAGTTTAATTTACCTAAGTAACTTTTGGTAATTTTCTACAATTCTTTGGAAATCTATTACACATGCAATCAATCTAGTTAGAAATGTCATTCTACTAAGTCATGATTTGACTAGAGTATAATCAAAAGGTGTCAATTGCATATGGAATAATACCCCAGTAGGGAATTATGGACATGAAATAATACATGCACATAATGTGTGCTCATGAATTAGATGAATTCAGTAGTCTAGGGTGTCATTTTGTATGGTCACAATTTTACTCAAATTGAAATAAGAAAAGATAATAATCACATGAAATGCATTACCCCTTTCAAGGATACATTAGCCTAAATCTACACCTATTTGTGACAAGTTCAAATGATTTAACATGTTTTAGTGATTTTGGTCCATATTGTGCATTGTCACAAGATATTTCTTAGATTGATAATTTTATCACAATAGTGATGGGAATTGGATGTATAAATTTTACCATATTTGAGAAGGAATGGTGAGACATTCAATCAAAGAAACATCTTTTCAAATAATGAAAAGGTCACTATAATAAGAAGAAATAAATTTCATTCCCATTTTCCATTTTTAAAATTTTTCATGCGTTATAGAGGAACTGGGATTACAAAATACCAAAAACATCATTTGGGTAGCCCATGATTCCCCCTCAAGGGGAAGCCAACAAAATTTGAAAATATTTGACGGGTTGGGCCCTCGATCAAAAGAAATGATAATATTATTAAATTAAGAAAATAGGCTAAAAAAGGAGTAGTTAAAAGAAAGTGGGAGGAAAAATAGATAAGGGCTAAAATAATAGCCCAAAATAGATAAAATTGTTTAACTATAGGCCTAGGGGGTGAAATATTTAAAAAATTTACTAAATTTTAACCCTTGGGGGTAAAAATAGCTCATTTGCACCCCTAGCTATAGTAATTTTTGAGATTTGATATTTTTGTGTGAGAGAGCTAAGAAAAATGACCAACATCCCACCTGACCATCACTTTAGAGAGTGCATGAGAGAGTACAACAATAATTAGGGAGTAGAGCACTGGTAGGTACTTTTTTGTGTATTTAATTTGGTCATTTATTACATTTATTGCATGTAGCAAAGTGGTAGTTAGGTGATCCCACCATTTTCCTAATTTAGAAAATGGTTATTTTTCCCATAAAAATGGTAGTATCACTAGGAGAGCATTGATCTTTTTGGCCTTTTGGTGGGATCGTGGGTTGAAATGGTAAGGTCACCAAGATAATGGTGAGTTCATGTTTTAAGGCAAAAATTGCTCTGTCAAACAATGGTTTTGCAAAGATTAACAAGATTTCCCTATGAATTAGTGAGAACGACATGATAAATGGAAAGATTTCCAAAACAATAATGAGAATGCAAAAGAAGATATAATGGGGCCCATATGAGATTAATCCAGGCCTAAAATTGTAAAAAGAGAGATTAAGGCCCATGATGATTGTTATAGGCCTCAAAATTGGAAGAATTATGAGAATGATAAGAAATATAATTGACCTAATACCTTATGTTTCATTTTAATAAGTGAGTGGGAGTCATCAAATCATAGGAGTAATGATCCCAAGTGTTACGGTAATAGGGATTATGACAAACAAGATTATGGGCATTCTAGTAGTAGACCTATATCACCGGGCATGATTTCCAGTGATTTATGTGGATATAGCTTACTTATTAGCACTGGTGGAGAGGTGGTACTCAAAGACCTCTACTTTTAATCTACCAACTAGGGAGGCCATGTGACACTAAAGGATGTACACTATATTCTACATGTGCCTATGCAAGGACTCAAGATTATTTAGATGGTAACAAGACAACCAGTCATGTTAGATGACTTATTGGGGGTAGTGGACCAAGATATTTTTGATGACTATATAGATGTATATGTCTTAGAGGATTTGGCTTGCCTCCAGAGGATTGAGTTATATAGGGGATAGTTCCCCTAGAGGTGGTAGTATTGATATCTCTTGTCAGTGGCCTTTTACTACCTAACAAGAGTGGATGTTTCTTTCCATTAGGTTTGATCGGTGTGATGCAATATATGTTTGATTAGTTTACATGGTTTATTTGGGGACTAGTCATTATATCATAGCTATATAGAGACCTTCATATGATTGCATATCAACGAGGGCACAACATAGTCTATAACACACTACTATAGGTATGGGTTTGGGAGCACATAGCCATTGCATGCTCAGTGGGGCATAGATATCAGAGGGGACTAGAGGATCCTATGGCTTAGGGATGGTACCCAAAAATATTAGGCATGTAGGGAAACTTGGGGGACTTTCCTTACTATAGGAAATGATTGATGAGATGGAAGATGAAGATTTTATTTGGTGCCCATACTTAGGGACATAATGGCTATGGGTAGAGGATTTGTTTATGATCGAGTACATGATCACTCCATGATACATTATAGGGTTCCATGACTATGTGGTGGAGAGGTATAAGCTAGAACGAGTCTAGTGATAGTTTGACATGTAGCAGGACATCATTAATCTCATCAATATCCCATGATAATGTACAATCTAGGCTAAAATCACTAAAATATGCTAAATCATTAAAACTTGGCAAAAATAGGTATTGATTTAGGCTAATGTATCCTTGAATAGAGAAATTCATTTTATGTGATTATTATCTTTTTTTAAATCACTTTGAGTCAAATCATGACCACACAAAATGACACCTTGGACCATTGAATTCTTCTAATTTAGTAACACACATTACATGCATGTGTTATTTCATGTCCGTAATGCCCTAACTAGGTAGGGTATTGTTTTATACCCAAATAACACCTTCTTCTAATTATACTCTAGTCAAATTATGACTCAATAAAATGACAATACTGACCAAGTTGATTAAGTATGCAATATGTTTTTAAAGAATTGAAAAAAATTAATTAAATTCACATAAATTAAACCAAATCAAGAAACTAAGTGAAAATTCCATGAAAGTTGTTGAAAATCTATTTATTAGAAGTTCTTTGCTCAAATCTGCATCATCCCATGACTTCATCAATGGGGTGACATCCATAGACCATTAATGGCATAAATATTAGGATTAAGCCCTCCCATGCCTCACCAATATCCCACTATTCTAAATATTAATGGGCATATTTATGGCTTGTACCTCCAAAATTGAATTAATACATGGCCACACATATTGATCTCAAGATGGATTGTCATGTTTGATTCTAAAAAATCTATAAATAAGTGAGCCAAGACCACCATTTTTAATCTTGAATTATGTAATGTTATTATGCATAATTATCTTCACAAAGCTTCACCTATTTGCATAAATTGAACAAATATTTTGAGCTTAAGCCATTCATGTACTAGGAAATGATGGAGGAGTATGCTACTCTTCATTGACATAGACTTAGAGCACCAAATCCAAGGAACAACATGTTTTTTAGACATTCTTGGAAGGAGGTATGTTATTTGGAAGGTTTGACATTTTCCTTTCATAAATAGCTCTTATAATTTACTAGCAACACCCCATGAGGGAGCAAGCTTTATGTTTTAGCATCTGTATGCTTCTTTATAGATGTTTTCTTGAATAATGCATGGACTAATGCATATTTTAGTCTTACCCTACATTTTGGCACACCTTATGGGACTCATACCTCACAAAATTATTTATAACTTCTCATTTTGCATTTAGACCCTATTTAATGGATATTTTGCACTTTTTAAATTGCATTTTATAGTTATACAACTTATAATAAAATTGGTAGGATCAACCTACAAAATGGTGGGATTAATTTGGAAGTCAATGGGATCAACTTGAACATCAATGAGATCACCTTATGAAATGATGAAATCACATATGTGAATGGCATAATCACTTTATTTTCTCTTTTTCTACCTATGTATTTTGTAAGATTGATAAAATTACTCTATGGATAATCACAATCTCTCTATGAATTAGTAAGATCACACTATAGATCAACAAGATTGCACTATAGATCAATGGGGTTGCACTATGGATTGACATGATCATACTAGACCAAAAATTGATAGGTAAATTTCATTTTATTTTTATGAATTTTTATCATTTTGGTGGAAACACCTTGTACTTCAGTGGAAATGCCTTGCTAATCCATGATATTTCCCTGTCAATTAATGATATTATGAATCAATGTCTTCTCTAATTTTGTCTTTTAGTGACATTGACTTGAAGAATGGAAAGAATGCACTATATAATGGAAATATCACTATATGGAATGATGAGATCAACTTACACAAAAAAATATACTTAAAACAACAAACTATAGCTTTTTCTAACAAATTCACACCCTAGCTTTAGACTTATAACACCTTATTTGTAGGATTTAAGTCAATCTCCATTTCACAATAAATCAAATGAAAAATTAATTACATAATTTATTTTGGTGTCATAAAATTAACTCTCACATATATAAATACTCCTAAGAGTTCCATTTTTATTCTTGTTTATTAAAGTGTTTGTTATTTTAATGAGACAAGTGTTGTGTGTATGATCTCTCCCATCCCCTTTAGGGAACTCAAGTGACCAAAATAACTCATTATTTTCCATTGGTACCTTATCCATAGGCATGAAAATAAATTCACTAATGCCATCCTCAAATCCATATGGTTTGGGTGATCCCAAAATGACCATAAAGTCTTTTCACTTATCTTTATTTTATGCACTTTATTTTGTGAGTGAGAGTTCATCACCTCTACACAAGTTCTCTAGGGAAGTGTTGACCCAATAATTCATCTCATGACATCATTTAAACCCCACTCCATGGTGGGGTATATAAATTTAGGGTGACCCATTGGGACACTTTTTTTGAGCGGTTAAAATAAGCACTATTTGTGGTACTTGGCCTCAGACCATAGGGGCAACTTGGGCATTACACTACACTAAATAATTTATATATGTAGTGGTTGTGAAAAGGACAAGACATTTTTATAACAAGTAAGCTAATGAAAATCCAATTGATGTGAGAATTTATAGTGTTAACCACACTTAGGACCATCTAAACATGTGAAAATTTAGTTTTAGATAAACCCCACTTACTATAGATATATTGTTAATGTAGGGTGAGTAGCCCAAAGTTCCATGTCACTATATAAAATATTGAGAGAAGAGGGGGAAAAAAAACTTACTTTTCATATGATTTTACCTTTTATATTAATAATTAAAATCCTCTCAAGTGCACATATATAGATGAAATTTGACAGTACCATGTAACCTTGTCAGTTTTTGGATTTAAGACATTAAACTTAGGTGTATTTTTCATTTTATCCTCTACTTGCTTGGTATTTTTGAGTATAAAATTATTTATGTGAAAACTAAAACATGTCAACAAACCAAACACTCTATTAGACACCATTTTGTTTGAATAAAGAGGTGTTATGCTGACCAAATTGAAAACACTTCTTGCCTTGTTCAAAATTGCAATCAAAACATTATGTTTGTATTTTACAAACATAATTTTTATGATGTATGTTTGGGTCTAGACCACTTTTCCATTTATCAAAAATATCAAAGTTTTTCATTTTTGTCTAAATTTGAAATCTTGCCTTTTTATGTTTAGAACCAAGGTGTTATCAGTTTATCTTTTGCACTCTAGTTTGAGTAACTTACCTAGGATCATCATCATTTTTATTCTCATTATAGATTTATATTATCTTTCATTCACTCATGCTCTAAGTTCCTGGACCATTCTACATATTCTTTCCATGTGGTGCTATTGTGTTATCCATTTAGTTTTGGCTTTATACTTGGGATTTCTTATGTTAATTTACATTTTGAGCTTCTTAGTTCATATTTTTATCTTCTTGATCAAAAAGACCTTATAATTTTTATGATATTGATGTAATTTTGACCTAATATTATTATGCTAACCTACACTTTAGGTTCCAAAATTGTCTTACCCTATTCTAATTTGATAATTTCAACCCACCAAAGTTGAGTAAATTCATAACCACTTTCTTTTAATTGTGGTACTACACCACTTCCTTTTATTATAGTATCATCTTACCTTGTATTTTGTTTGAAGGAATACAAACACACCTTTTAACATTTGTAAAACACATTTCACATCTTATAAAATGTAGAAAAATAATCTTCAAACATGACACAAAGGTATACTCATAGTGGAGTCTCTTATGTCCCTAGTTACAAAGAAGAACATTATTATGATGGACATGAGAAATCCATCATGCTTAAATATATCCCAAAAATCATAGGGTCTAAAGAAGATTATTATGATCATCAACCCTTATAAGATAAATATGAATACCTTTTACAATTGATAGAATCAAGTGCTAGGCTTCCATTAGATTTATCGATAGAACAATTACACACACTTGGAGAACCAAGAGAAATATCTTGCTCGTATCACAAAATACAATATTTATTATTCTATCAAGGGAAAAGAAACACCTATATATTCTAATCCAAATTATTAAGATCTTACTACCAAGATAAAGAAAATTAGTTAATGATATACAGAGTAGCTTTTCATAGATTTAGTAGATTCTTTGGCTACAAATTAGATCAACAATAATACTTTTAAAGAGAAAGATAATGCAATAGATCAAGCACACCATAATCTAGTTGATCATATGTGTATAATAAACCCTAGGATTTATTTTGAATAAAATAAACCTAGAGATGATTTACAACATGTTTCATTAGATATGAAGCACACATTCTTTAATCACTAGGAGGATCTTATCCCTTCACATAACTAAGGAAGGAAAAACTCAATGCATATTGGGGTTATTGTTCAAAATACTTTATCAATTTCCTCCCAACTATCACATTATTTAATGAACCAATTATAGACTCCTCAAAACCAACAGTATAATTATAGTTCATAGTGGTAGATTCCAATAAATATTCATCAACCCCCTAAGAACCAATGTTGACCTACTCAACTCAAGGAGTGAACCAAAAAAAAGTTTATGATTGTAAGGTTTATATCCATAAAAAAATAATGTAATAGGGGCACATACCA
The DNA here is from genome assembly GCA_037957365.1 of Torreya grandis. NCBI lineage: Eukaryota > Viridiplantae > Streptophyta > Pinopsida > Cupressales > Taxaceae > Torreya > Torreya grandis. The sequence continues at coordinate 356,938 of JARHVA010001000.1, read as the reverse complement.
CCCCTAAGAAAATATATTCCACTTAAAAATACAATAAACATATAGGAGTGGAATTTTATGAACGAAATAGTGTCAGGACTGGAGATGGGAAATCGAGTTAAGAAATATAAGTTTGATGAGATATGTCCATATTTGTTTGACTTAAGTATTATCCAAGTCCCCTTTCCACCTCATTTTGAGGCGCCCAAATTTGATAAATACAAAGGTAAGGGTGACCCTAGAGAACATATCCAAACCTTTTTATTACTATGCCAAGAGGTATCTTATAGTGGTATTTATTTGCTTCACTTATTTCTATGTAGTTTAGCTAGACAAGTTTTAGATTGGCTCCTCAAATTACCAAAGGGATCGATGATAAATTAGAATGATTTATCTAAGAAATTTGTCAACCATTTATCATATAACATTGATCATGAATTAAATATGTTTGATTTGTGTAAATAAAAACAACATGATGGAGAAATATGTGCAACATACCTATAATAATGGAGAGTATTAGCTAGATACTTTCAACACAATTTACTAGATAAATAGCTGGTAGATATTTTTACATAAAACTTAAAGCATGAGGTAGCTCATAATATATGACTCACTTGTGAAAACAAATTTGAATAAATGATAGATAAGGGTGTACATATTGAGAAGGCACTCATTAATAAGGGCCTTACAAAATTTTATTCACAAGGTCAAATGTTTAATCAGACCCAACCACCTATTCAAGTAGTTGCTGTAGAAAAACCTAAAGGGTTCAACAAGAAAAAAAACATGGTGGAAAATATATTTATTAATATAGACATATGCAAACGGTATACACTCTTATAGATCCAAATGTGCAACTATCCACCCCCTAATCCATTGACCACTTTGCAAAGGCCACCTCCATGAAGGGCATTTAATAAATATAGGGAATTTAGTAAACTAGGAGAACTGGTTGGGATATGTTCTAAATGTTAGAGGTATAATCACTGAGATGGGGGATGAATAAGTGATGATAGATAAACCAATTCTAGTTCCAAACTCTTAATCATTCAGTACATACAATCATGAAGCATACAAATTAACCACTATAATAAACAAATAAGATATAACAAGATCAAACACATAACACATGACATATGTGGGAAACCATGTTGGGGGATAAAACCTAATAAACCTTAAAATATGGAACACAATCCTAAAATAACAAGATCAAACATTTAAACTAGCACCAATTGATCAAGGAACACCCATCCCTTAGTTTAGTTAGACACCAATCCCATAAGGAACTACTACCCCTATTTAGTTGAGCACCCACAAAAATTAGACCTTTAGAAAGATTTATTTTTTAAGGAATAAATAACCCCTTAGGTAACTAAGAACCCAATCATATACCTTGAAAAAATCATCTTAAACACCTTTTTCTACTCTTAAACTCATAATGACCACCTTTGTTTGTAATCTTCACCTGTAATCTCTCTCAAGTTGCCTCTAGGACAAACTAACTCAAACTGCCTCTTCTAGGCTCATTATGTCCAATGACCTATGTGTCCTCCTACCAAAAATTTATTATACAAGTATGAATGATCCTCTTTACTTTATATTGATCCTTAATGACCTATACCTTCTTTTTCAAGGTTTTCTCCTTTGCTTGAATCCACACTTCCACAACTAGCACAATTAGTCTAATTAGACCTTATACTTATACCACTCTCTTCCTTTAACCCATCTTGGTTAAAAAATATGCTTTACATATTTTAACCACACTTAAAATATTTCCATACACATATTAAATGTGAGAACCACACTCTTCATAGGTCGGTCATTACCTCATTAGCCCCAAACCACCATTAGGTCTTGGTGGGACCTAAAACAATTAGGCCTTCATACTTCACATGTTACATATGAGACTAATTAGAATACCTTAATATTTTAAAATTATTCAAACACATAAAACCTATATATAATATACCATTTATCAATCCCTCATGGGTCCATTCCACCTAGAACACCAAATCAATACTTGAACTTACCAATTAGGTCTACTTGCTCTTCAAGTCTCCATACACAGAAGACATAGATATCAACATTTTGAAGCAAACACTCAATTATTTAACATATCCATATGATTAGATAAAATGGGTGAACCATTAAATACCTATAAAATGCCTCCATGTGCTTTAGACACTTTAACACAAGTTCTATGCACTAAAAATAACTCTCTCAAAATGACCACTTAGGTTGGTCACACATAATCAAAATATAGTTATACTTATTTTAAATATTCATATTTGATGAGGGGTATATCATGACTAAAATAATTTATTATAAGCCTTATATATTTATATAACATATACATACTCTTTTTATTCTTCAATTCTACTCAGAATACCTTTAACTCACTCCTACAACATGGTCACTCAATCTACCAGTGCATTCAACAAACATAGTGAATTTATAAGAAATTATTCACAATAAATATGGATTGGTCAAACATAAAAAATCCATAAATATTGTCCTCATGGAGGTTATTACACTATCAAATATATATTTCATCTTGAAACATCAAAATACTATCAAGAACAACTCAAATATCCTTCTCTAGTCACTTGTAGAACATGGTCAAACACATAGTCAAATTTGGAGCCCAATATCTTTGACTTTATAGACATTAAAAAATTATAAAAAATTTCTCTATATGTACCTTGGATTCCCTTAAAATTTTTCCTTTTATACCATCAATAAATTTGTTTTAGATCAAAAGATATTAGCAAAATACTATAGATTGGTTTTTCCCTTTGCTAATTCAAATGTCAATGGTCACTGTGTAATACAAACATTATAGACATATGTCTTCATCTTGAATCCTTGAAAAGCTTTATAAAAAATTCTCCATTTATCTCCTCAAGAGTATATTGGTATTTAAATTGTATTTCTCATTGTTAATCTTAGATCCTCACTTTCAAGATCAAACCACTTGGTAGCCCCAAGTGCCATCTGCATACCCTATAGTCAATCTCCAATGAAATTCCTATTGTTATTAAAAAAATGCACTCATAAATGATCTACGGTGTGGGAATTATTTTATATGGGGATATAAAAAATAAATATATTATCTCTCAACTATGTGTGTTAGCATCAGTTATCTCATCATAATGATGGAAATATCCCCAAGGCATGGGATCCTTGTGCTCCTTAGGATTAGCCTCTGGAGTAGGCTAGATTCCTTGTATTCTAAGTGCATGAATTTTAAGACCAAAATGTAGTATTAAAGAGTACAAATGTAAATCTAAAACTAGTCTAAACCTAGTATCTTAAGGGAAAAAGGAAAGGAAAAGGTACAAGATGCTAAAAATTAAAAGAGGCAATGCACCCAGATAAGAGCGAGTGTTCCTACTGCCATAAACATAGTAAAAAATTTCAAGAATAAGAAAATATCACATAGTTTCCTACAAGTCACTCTAAATGCATAAGTTATTTTTATAGAGGTACAAGAATGTAGTGCAACACTAAGAGGGATAATAAATGGTCCATAAATAACATCAATGCAAACCCAAGTGCACACTGGATACAACCAATAAGTGAGTTCCAAGTTCAATGTAGAGGTGCAGGGAATGGAAAATGATGAGAGGGGAGGAGTTTACCCATAGTTAAGGATCAAAAAACACAAATATCACATTGACCAATAATAGGAGGTGAACTTAATTCTCATTGATCTACAAGATTTAGCCAATACAAGTGCTCATAGGGCAAATTTCAACAGTGTGAGGTTGCTAAAATGTGTTGAATCTTTTACAAGTGAAGAACCAAGATTTTATAAATAAAAATCATATTTTACAATTAATTTACCACTTGGGGTGGTGGGTAAATATTTTAAATTCTTTAGTGGTACTATGGCTATGCTTCTTGAAGTCTGTTCGGTGATTAGATTTGGTGTTGGTGGTAAGAATTATTTTGGACACACGTGTGCCTAAGAAGATGAAATATTTCCCTGACAAGGTTAGAGGGTGGTGTGTACTCAATTAAAAATTACAAGTAGCCACTTATTCATTCAATCAATATAACCATGCCTTGATCCCCTCTCAATTACCTCTAACAACCTTCTTTATGTCTAACTACCACTCAACATGTGGCACTTTTTGATTAGTCTTGAGTGTGTCACTATATGAGTGACATGAATCACTTTTATGGGATCTTAGAGGAATCTCCTTAGAGTTTTAGGTGGAAATATTTTAGTTGTGACATGTGGTCACCACTTATTTATTGTGACTATTTGGTGGGTCCCCTTCTTTTCTCACTAGCCAATGGTGTTACCTAAAACTCTATCACTAAATGGACTAGCCTTAGATGAGTTCTAGGTCACCATGTGTAGAGTTGGAACTTAACCTTGGTCAAATATAGAACTTCTTACACCAAGGCATGCATGGGATTCACTTAGAATTGCACTTGGGGAGAAAAGCAACATGCATTTTTAGATTGTGTACCTTCATAGTGATATCGTATAGATGTAAGATCCTATACACATGCATGAAAATTCATTAGATAGGTGAGGGAGGAACTTTAAATAATAATATGCACAAATACTAAAGGTCTTTATCATGTCTCTCCTGATTTATGATTACTCCTTACAAACTCCCACTACTTGGCCATTTAGAACCTCAAACCTTGCATCCTTAAACCTGCATGCCTTTTGACCTACATGCCATAAAATATAATGTATGGGTACATATTAAAATATTTATGTAGGTTTGAGTCATCACTTTATTTATACACAAACTTGTGCTTCTATTTAGGCTTGGGCATAGGTAGGAAACACCTACACACTTTATGCTTGGAGCACTTAGGCCTTCATAGGTTGGTTCTCTCTTTGTAATCTTTGGGAGGCTCTGTACCAATTAGGGGGTGACTTAGAAAGTCCAAAATTACACCACTTATTAGCCTTGCATGCCCTCAAAGAATTATTTAACATATTAAATTAATATGCACCATTGTATCACTATCTAAAAATATCATGTACCCCATTAGATCCTTATTTGATCAGATACAATTTTCATCATAGATCTAATGCTCAAATTCTATGATTGTGACACATATCATAAATGCATTAATTCTCAATTTATTTTAACTTATTGAACTTCATGCACACCATTGGATCATAATCTAGATGATGAACGCTCAATGTTAGATCTATCTTGACTAGTTGACCCTAGATTTCAATGTAGTTAAACTTGACAATCTTTGGCACATCATATTATACAAGAGAAAATTTGAAGGTTTATAAATTGAGCTATAAAATGCTTCAAGAGTCCAAATATTCAAGTTACTTTTTTGGAACTATAGAAAAATTCTCCATGAAAACCTTTGACCACTATTGACTTTCTAAGTACCTGTACTAAATGCATAAACTTGCTAGTTCATTCATATTTGCATGACATGCAGTGATGATCTAAATTATCTTAATATATAATATGCATGTTTCTCTTTTTAAATGATCAAATGACACACCAAAACTTCACCAAGACATCTATGGATGCCTCACAACTTTTTCTTTGTCATTACAAACCTACACATGTGTCATATGTTCTATTTGACATCAATGACAACCTAAGATGTCAATGACCATGTTCAAAAATCTCCCCCTTTGTCATTGATGGAAAAACACCCTGAGAATGATTTCTTACTCATTTGAGATCCTTTATTTTGATCTTTCTCCCCCTTTGACATTAATGATAAAGGGTCTCTTCTTACATATGTCAACTTGATCATTAATCTAAAAAACTACTCATAGAGCTTAGAAATATCCCCATAACATCAAGATCCATCTCATACCATCTATTATTTGACATACACCAATCTGAACTTGGGATTTTTTTATCCTTGGACCTATCTACCTATAGAACTCATAAGCTCTCTTTTTTCATGCATGAATATTTAATACCTTGTCAAAACACATAACTTGGTTTGATCAATTAATCATATTAATCTTCTTAAATTCACAATTGTATTAGACATTTTCATACTTATATCATGAATAAATCATCTTGACATATGCTTCCCCTCACATCATGTACATATTCTTCAAGCCACTCAAGATAACTAAGTTATCTCCCCCTTAGCCAAACACATATTCAAATGATATTCTTGTCTTTCATCATCAACTAAATCTCAACTGGCATCCACCATGCATTCTATTGCTTTTCAAGTGTCTCCTTGAAGCTTAGATAGAGAAGCAACTCCACAATGTCTTATAATAATGTGAAATTAGGAGTTGCCCACAACTCCTCATATTCCTTCTCCTTCTTGGTCATCTTATACTAATAGTTCTTCTTCTTATTAGGCTTAAGAGAAGCAACATGGTCATCTAATAAAATATTCTCTTTTTCTTCTAAGATTGGATTGACAACATATGGAGACAACAAAGATTCATGACCTACCTTTTCAACTGAAGAATGAACCTCATCAATGGGCATTGACAATTTATGTTATTTTTATGAAACTTTCTCAAAAATAGTAGGATGTTTTCTTGGACCCATACATACCTTAGGACTATCCTCAATTAACATTTTGATATTTTCCTTGAGCTTGAATTGAACTAAATTTTGATTCTCCTTTTTTATCTGGATAGATGACACATTCTCTTGGTATTCTTAAACCTTATTCATATCTAATTCCTCTTTTTCTTTAGTAGATATTCTACCTTGATATTTCAGCTCAACTAAATTAGTTTTATTGGTCTTCACTTCTTTAGGATTCCATACCAAGGATTGACCTTTCTTGATCACACTAGGATGTCCATGCACCTTCTTATGACTTGAGATCTTACTTATACAATATCTTGCAATATGACCAACTTGATGACAACTTAAAAAAATAACATCATGTCTCTTAGGTTCATTATGCTTAATCTTGATTGTCTTAGGTCTCAATACATGGGTTAGTCTTTTCCCATGCATTCTAGGGGAGAATATATAAATATTTCCCATGTCATGACAATTATAAAAGACTACATTATCCACACCTATAGCTAACTAGCTAATCTTCCTTGTACAATTTATTTCCTTATGACAAAAAATATTACATGCAAAATAATGACCATGAAATAAAATTTTATACCTTTTAGTGTTTAGTTTCTTGATAAGTCCTCTCATAATGCAATTGGTGCTTGCATCCTTCTTGTCTTGATATGATCTCTCTTGCTATTTCTCATACTTGTTTACCTTGATAATAAATTTCTCATTCTCATCCTTCAATGAGTGTATCTTGGTTTTCAATTGAATGCTCTCTTCCGCTTTAATTCTCATTCTTAAACTTATAGCCTCTAACTAAATTTTAATAACTTGGATAGTCTCCTTACCCCTCTTATCTTATTTATCCATGTTATCCTTAAATATACATGTTTTATCTTTAATAGTATTTATAAAATCAAGATTGGACTTCAACTCATCATTCTCACCTTGATTTGAACTCAACTTGGCATTTGTCTCTCTTAACTAAGTCTTGAAAAGTCTGTATTCTTCCTATTTTGAACTCAAATTTGTCTTTGTAACCCTTAACTAATCCTTAAGAATGTTGATATTCTCTTTATCATCTTTTGATCTTAATCTTACCTTTAAGGATTATAGATCCTTATTGATCTTGATGCACTCATCCTTAATAGCCTTAAATCTTGAGTCCATGATCTTATTTTGAGATTTTTCTTGATCATACTCATTCATCTTACCTATGTACTTCTCAAAAAGTACCTTGATCTAATTAAACTTTTATTAACTTGATTTTAGACATGCATAAGTAACCTCTACTTGAGCCTTCAACTCTTTATTCTCTTTCTTCAATTTCTTGGCCATATTGTAGTTTGGATCACCTTTAAGTGGTTAAACTTGTAAAGAAGATCCTAATATGATACCAACTATTAGAGGTATAATCACTGAGAAGTGGGGGGTAAATAAATGATGCTAGATAATCCAATTCTAGTTCCAAAATCTAAATAATTTAGCACATATAATAATGAAGCATACAAATTAACCATTGTAATGAACAAAGAAGATATAGTGATTTAACTATTTTGACAATATTGGAATTTTATTCCTAATTTAGTTAAGGGTTTGGAGAAATAAATTAGTAAATTATTTTTACAATAATTACAATACTAATTTGTATAATTTATTTACCTTTTTTATCTTTCTTAAAATAGTAATGAAAAAGGAGAAATGTAACTTATCTTAAAACTAGATTGAGACAATTTAGACAAAGGTTGAAACTAGCTGTGCAAGACTATGATAGTGTCATGAACCTAGATATAGATTTAATTCATTTAAAGGATAGGATCATAAAAAATAGGACACTTCAAGGTTTGATGCTATATTCCACTCCTACCACTATTGTCCAAACTAGTCATAAAGATATGAGTTTTCTAGGTTTTATTCTTTATCCCTATGTGCGTCTGCCTATGAAATGTTGAGTCTTGAATGTTGATGAAGCTCCATATAGAGTTGGTTCAATATTAAAACCATATACCTTAATTATGATTGATAAAAATTAAAAAATAGGGGGGGTTAGTGTGTGTAAGATGCATTTAACTTGTATCCACACCCATTTTATGGGCACACTACCTACATACCAATATTATGAAGAGGGATCAAGACATATATAATTCTCCCACTTGATGTGATTTGTGTAATAGTGTAATGAGGATGAAAAAATGCTAAATTTAGAGTGTTTTAGGTGGATATGGATTGGTGTGAGGGTTTGAATGTGTTTACAGTTGTGTTGGGTGATTATATGTAGATAATAGGAAAGTTTGCCTTAGTGGTTTGTTTGTATTTTTCCTTACTTTGTAAGATTTTTCACCTCCCTTTGTAAATGACCTTTGGATGGGATTTTATAAGGAGATATTGGTCATGGGTTAGATGTATTCATGCTAGGCCAAGATGATGAAGGATAAGAATCAATTAAAAATGGTCATTTGGGCTCAAAATGTAATTGGATAGGAGTGCCAAAAATGAGATACCCTAGGGTCCAGTGCTATAGTTTGAGTTCAATGCTCTTATCCTATAGGCTTGAGACCTAGTAAAATAAGATTGGCCTAGGAAATAGAGTTTGGATAAGTTGGATCCAAAGTTTATAAGTCTATATATGATTGGTAATGAGTAAAAAGGTGTCTAAAAGGGTCATGCAAGCATACAAGAAGGTCCTATCGATTAGGTGTCACAAGCCACACTCAAGATACCAATTTAGACATTTTATATGACTACATTTACCCCCATTTATTCTAGTGATGTAAAAAATTAAAATACTAGGATAAATAAAAAGTCAAAAGTGTACCTAAACTTACCTACAAGGGTGAATCCCATGGATATGTGTGATGCTAAATGTGTGTAGAGAAAGTACATTCTAAAGTGTATATTTGCAAGAGAAAAGAAAGAGTAGATCAGTTATTACTAGAAACACTATGTCTAAAACAAGAATATAAAAAAATTGGGTAAAAGAGAGGAAGAAAAAGGAATGAATACACCTCAACCATTACATGAACCAATACAAAACTTGTTGTGATGTTGAGTGATGCTAAGTAATGTTGGGTATGCACTGTACCAAAAGTAATATTATGAATGAAGCTTAGTACTCAATTTCTTGAGAGTGGCTCAAGAATGTAAAGGATATCCTTTTGGCTCCATCATCACCCAATAGTGAAGCTATGTGATCATGCATGTGTTAATCAATGTTTGGATTGTATGTCTAATCCCTATAAGTAGGTGGATCAAGAATGCAAAGGCTAGCTAGACCTTTAGATCCATCATTTTCCACTAAGTGAAGCTATGAACTGATATTAGTATGGATGTGCATCATATGAGATGTCTCTTGAAGACCATGAATGCTCTAAAATCTAAAAATATGACATGGATAGTTGAATGTGTACTAAAAACTAGGCTAATCTTGGCTATTTTAAAAGGTGAAGATTAGTATTGTATGAAATCCACTCCAAAAATGGGAACTAAGCTTATATGAAAGGCACTCAAGAATGATGCGAACCACCTGTAGATGGAATAAAACATGTAATTACTGGAATACCTAGGTAATGTATTGAACTCAAAAAGAAAAGAAGGCAAATGTGCCATGCACATTGCCCCCAATCACTAGTGTCTCTAACATGGATTATGATCTATAATTTATACCAACTGCCCAATCTAAAACTGGAAGTGAGAGCCATCATGCCATGTATGATGCCCCCTATATCTATATTCTTTGAGAAAAATATACCTAAACTACCCAATATAAACTAAACTATTGCTAACAAAACTATAACTAAACTTACCTTTCTACCTATTTCTAAAAAATATAGGTTTTTTGTTGTTTATACAGGAGCATTTAAAACAAGACACCCTATTATTCAGTTTTATTATCATGTCTAGTGTTCTTGTCCTTTACTAAATTTGATCATTGTTATGTAATCATCACTATTTTTTTGGTCTGTTCTACTTGGTTTTATCTTTTATTGCTATTTTGAGTGTTTTGAAAACTAATTTTTGACTGGTAGGAGGCTCTGATCTCTATGACAAAACCCTTGTTTGTTTCCCCCTCTTTTGAGGGTAGAAATGAAGACTCTACACTGACTGATCTTAGAAGAAAGATCCCTACAAGTCTATTATTCTACAAAATACATGATATAGTAATGATAATAAAAATTATGTCTCAAAATATAGCATAGTTTTTATTAGAGATTATTAGATCAATAGGAGTATGCCTATATATATATATATATATAACAATGTAATAGCATGTGCAATGTATTAAACTAAAACTAGAAAGTTTTGTTAGTTGTTAGTTTTTAGTTGTCAAGGAGGGATGGAGCATGATGCCCATCATGGCATCCAAGAGAGAAAGATAATGCATGATGTGAATCATGGCATTACATACAATTGAGAAGTAAATAAGAAAACAAGCACACAAGACAAGAAGCATACAAGAGTGGCCAAGGGGCCAAGAAAATAAGGGACATGGGCACATGTCACTCAAAATAGGAAAATAAGCATATAAGGCATGTTCAAATGCCCACATACACATAAAATTAAAAATAAGCAAAGTTAGCACAAGGGCCACAAGCACATAAAAGAGTATAAGCAAAGGACATTGGCAAATATCCTAAGGTACACACAAGAATATAAGAAAAGGACATTAGAAAATGTCCTAAGGCACATACAAGAGAGAAAACAAGATCTCATAAATGCAATCACATCTATCTATGAAAATCAAGAAAAGAATTCATGGAAACGCTAGAAATACAATCACATGTAATTAATCAAAACAAGAAGTGAAAGTATGCAAGACATAGAGTAGAAGACTAGGTATATGCTAAGAAATACACAAGTTCTATATACTAGTGAATGTCGATAGAGTAACATGTGTAAGCTAGTAAGTAATGTACATCAACATGATAAATAGAGTGTGTGTTGTAGGAATGACATAAGTTGGATGGTGTAGTCATGTAGACTATGCCCCCAGTGGGTAGATATATTGATGTATGTCTCAAATGTATAAGTAGGATGTCCCCTCAATGGGTAGAGTAAAGCAATCAAGGATATGGGTGTCACTGTACACACTTAAATAAGATTAATTAAAGCATGGTAATGTAGATAAATTGACATATAATAGCATAAAATAACAAAATATAAGTCTAGTATGGTAGTAAAAATGTAAAGCATGAATAATGCATATAATTAAAATGTTTTTGGTGTTTTTTAATTTATTTGAATGTTTTTGTATTTTGATATTTTGTATTTTTTTTTATATTTTTGATATATTTGAATTTTTAAATGTAACATTCAAATGTTATGGTATGTAGCTGGTAAAGGATGTGAATGGTATGCATGGTGAACACCTAATGTATCCCCTATCTCTTATTTAAAATGCTATGGGAAAGGATCTAAGAATATTTTCAAAGCTTTGTCCTATGTTTGCTTTGATTGAGGAGGCTCAACTGAAGTTCCTAGATCAATAATGTTTCCATCTATCAAGTCCTATATATTATGATTCAAATTAATGCATTTGTTTTTTGTGTAGCCTAGTGCCCTATGAAAATCAAAAAATTCACCCTGATCATATCCCCATGGAAGAGGATTTATTGGATCAGCTTCCTGAATATGAGGGAGAGATATGATATTACATTTCAATGGATATTGTAAGACTCTAGCTTTAGATATTGATATATTGGTAAAAGTTTTCCAAGGAAGTGTGGATAAAACCACTCATTGAAGGGGCTCTAAAGCCACATTAACTATAGGTTGATTTTGACTTTTGCTATCATTAACCTTTACTTTATATGGGACTTTATTGTTACTCTTGTTTTCTTGTTTCTGATATGTTTGTGCACTTGAGTTTGCCCATTAAAATTAGTTTGAATTCCCTTTCCTTTAGTGTGTGACATAACTCAGTGAAGAAAGAGAATCTTTTAAACATTATTGATTCATGCAAAATTGGTAGAAGACCCTATTTGAAGAGATATTGTAATTCTTGATTGGCCATGGGGCTAGTCATTTTAGCCAAGATAGTCTTATATCTAAGAACATAATCTGTAAGATGCTCAGTTGACCTTTGTTTCTATTCTATAACTTGGGCATAAGAAAATTTGTCACCTATATTAATACTGAAATGAGCTAGGAACATATCAGCTAAAGAATTGAATGCATTGACCCACTAATTTGGTAAACTATAGAACCATTGTAAAGCATAATATTTTAGACTTCATGGAAATAAATTGGTTATTAGCTAGTCATTTGGCACATAGTCCAATTATGATGCATGAAAACATCTCAAGTGTGTCTCTGGAGCACCCTTTCCATCATATAGAGTGAGCTTGGGTTGAACAAAACTTGGTAGCAAGGGTTTAAAAGCAATATGATGTGCTAATGGTGTATGTAGCAGAGCAAAAGAATCTAAGGCTTGTGTAGGTTTATAGGAACCTTAATCAAGGTATAACACCTTATATTGAAGATATTTTATCTCTTGCATAAGGACAACAACATTAGGAGACAAAGATGTACTAGCCATAACTGGTGGTACTTCATAGGAATTTTGGGTTGCTATAGGGGGTTTTTGAGACATAGTTGCCTCTGTAGTGTCATTTGAAATTGGTTGCTCTATGGTTTGAGATGATTGACCATTATTTTATTTTTTTAATTCTTCTTTTAGTATTTTAAGCATATCATTTTACATATCAAGATGTTTAGTTAAAATTTATTGAAGTTCCCTCTTATTAGTTTTGTCAAAACTTATATATGGGCTATTGTTAAAGTAGAAAAACAAATTTAAGATGGATTGAAATTTTTGTAATAATTTTTAATAAGACAAATATGATGAAAGGAAAGTACTGAATAAAGGAAATGTAAAGACCTAAAAATAATAAACTAGAAAAAGGGACCTAGTATAGGCAACTAGGGTTTGAATGAAATTATTTTTAAAATTAGTAAGGTAAATTTAAAAATTTAAATGTAAATTTATGAATTAAATATGCAAGAAAAATCAAAAAAATATTGGAAAATTTAGCAAGGAATTTACCCTAGGGTTCAAAGGTTTTTATACGTAAACAAAGTAAGTCGGGTTTACCAAATGATTTAACTATTTTAGAAATATTAGAATTTTATTCCTAATTTAATTAAGAGTCTATAAAAATAAATTAGTAAATGATATTTTCAATAATTATAGTACTAATTTTTATAATTTATTTATGTTTTGTAGCTTTCTAAAAATAGTAATGAAAGAGGAAAAATGTAACTTATCTTAAAACTAGATTGAGATAGTTGAGATAGAGACTAAAACTAGATATGCAGGATTAGGATAGTGTCATGAACCTATATCTAGATTTCATTGAATAAAAGGATAGGATCACCAAAAATAAGACACTTCAGGGTCTGAACTATAGTCCACTCCTACCACTATTATTCAAACTAGTCATAGAGATCTATAGTTTTTGGGTTTTATTCACTGTCCCTATGTGAGCTTACCTATGAATTTTTGAGTCCTGAATGTCAATGGAAATCCTTGTAGAGATAATTTAGTATTAAAACCCTAGATATTCATTGTGATTGATAAAACTTGAGAAAGAGGGGGGGTTAGTGTGTGGAAGATGCATTAAACATGTATCCATACCCCTTGTATGAGCATGCTATCTACATACCAATAATCTGAAGAGGGATCAAGCCATATGTAGTTCTCCCACTTGATGATCTTTATGAAATAGTGTAATAAGGATGTAAAAATTCCAAATTAAGAGTGCTTAGCTAAATAGGGATTGGTGTGAGGGCTTGAATGTGTTTGCGGCTATGTTTGGTAATTTTATGTAGAGAATAGGAAAGTTTTCCTTAGTGGTTTGTTTGTATTATTTTTTTCTTTGTAAGATTTGTCACCTCCCTTTGTAAATGACCTTTGGATGGGATTTTATAGGGAACTATTGGTCATGGGTAAGATGTATTCACACTATGCTAACATGATGAAGGATATGAATCAGATGAAAAAGATCATTTGGACTTAAAATGCAACTAGAAAAAAGTACCAAAAACATGACACCCTAGGGTCTAACACTATAATTTGAGTTCAGTGCTCTTATCCTATAGGCTTGGGACTTGGGGAAATAGGATTGGCTTATGAAATAGAGTCTAGCTGAGCTAAAATTAGGGTTTAGAAGTCTACAGATGATTAATAATGAGCAAAAAGGTGTATAGAAGGGTCATGAAAGCATGCAAGAAGGTCTTATGGATTGGGTGTCACAAGCCACACTCAAGATACCAATTTAGACATTTTATATGACTACATATAGTAAGATCAAACATAGAACACATGACATATGTGGGAAACCCTCTTGGGGGATAAAATCCATTGAACCCTAAAATATGGACTATAATCCTATAATAACAAGATCCAACATTTAGACTAGCACCAACTAGTCAAGGAACACTGATCTCTTAGTTTATTCAGACATAAATCCCACAAGGAGCTATTGCCCCTATCTAACTGAGCACCCACAACAACTAGACCTTTAGCAAGTTTTATCTTACAAAGAGGAACCAACCCCTTAGGTAACTAAATACCCACTCAAATACCTTGAACATATCATCTTAAACACTTTTTTTTTATCTTCAACTGATGATGACCACCTTTGTCTATAATCTTCACCTTCAATCTCTCTCAAGCTGCCTTTATGACTAACTTGCTCAAACTACCTCTTCTAGGCTCATTAGGTCAAATGACCTATGTGTCCTCCTAAATCAACTTGATTATATAATAATGATTGATCCTCTTCACTCTATGTTGGTACTCAATAGCCTGTACCTTCTCTTTCAAAGGTTTTTCCTTTGCTTGAATCCACACTTCCACAAATAACACAATTAATCACTTTGTACTTATACCACTCTCTTACATTAACCTATATTAGTTAGCCAAGATGCTTTACATATTTGAAACACACTTAACATAGGTCCATACACATTTTACATGTCATAACCACAATCTTCATAGGTTAGTCATTACCTCATTATCCCCAAACCACCATTAGGTCTTGGTGAGACCTAAAACAATTAGGCCTTTATACTTCACACGTTACAGGTGAGACTACTTGGACCATATTCATCCTTTAACAATGATTTAAACACATTAAAACTATCTCTAATAGATACTTGATCAATCTCTCATGAGTCTATTCTACCTGGAACACCAACTCAATACTTGAACCTACCAATTAGGTCTCATTGCTCTTCAGGTCTTCATACATAGAAAACATAGTTTCAAAATTTTGAAGAAAACACTCAAATGTTCCACATATCTATATGATTAAATAACATGGGTGAAACCTTAAGGAAATATAAAATACCTCCATGTGATTTATACACTTCAACACAAGCTCTAATCACTAAAAGTAACTCTCTCAGAATGACCATTCAGGTTGGTCACACATAGTCAAAATACATTTATACTTATTTTGACTCTGTATATCTGATCAGAGACATATCATGAAATAAAATACTTTATCATAAGTATTATATAATTATATAACACATAAATACTCATTTTATTTTTTAATTATGCTGAGAACACCTTCAACTCACTCCTGCAACATGGTCACTCAATCTACTAATGCATTCAACAAACATAATCAACTTATTATCAATTATTCACACTAAATATGGATTTTTAAAACCTTAAAATACATAAATATGGTCCTCATTAATTTTATAACACTCTTAAATATATATTTCATGTTAAAACATCAAAATACTATTAATAACAACTCAAATATCCTTGCCTAGTCACTTGCAGAACATGGTCAAACAAAAAATAAACTTTAGAGCCTAATATATTTGAATATACAAATATTCAAACGTTATAAAAAATTTATATAGATTCATCTTGGATTCCTTTATAATTTTTACTTTTACACCATCAATAAATTCATTCTAGATCAAAAGATATTAGCAAAATACTGCAGTCTAGTTTTTCCCTTTACTAATTCAAATTCCAATGATCACTGTGTAATGCAAACATTACAGACACATGTATTCATCTCACATGATCATAAAACTTAATAAAATGTGATCCATTTATCTCCTTGGGTGTATACTATTATTTACCTTGCATCCTTCACCATTGATCTTATATCCTTGCTTCTAAGATCAAGCCACTTGGCAGCCCCACCTACCCTCTGTGTACCCTGTAGTCAATCTTTAATGAAAGTTTGCCACTTGGTATCCCCACATTCATTATGATCATAATTTTACATATTTAATTAACACACACCATTATATCACTATATGAAAAGATCATGTACTCCATTAGATCCTTGTTTTATTAGATAAAATGCTCATTGTAGATATACTACTTAAACTCCATGACTGTGACACATGTCATCAACACATTTATTCTTAGGTTATTTTGAATTATTGACCTTCATGTGCATCATTGGATCACAATATGGATGATGAAATCTCACCATTATATCCATCTTGATTATTTGAACCTAGATTTCAATGTATTTAAACTTGATGGTCTCTAACACATCATAGTCTGCAAGAGTAACTTTGAAGGTTTATAAATTGAGCTAGGAAAAACTTCAAGAGTCAAAATATTTAGGGTACATTATTGGAAATATATAAGACATATCCATGAAAACCTTTGACCACTATTTAATTTTTGAGTACCTACACTAAATGCATAAACTTTCTGGTTCATTCATATTTGCATGACATGCAGTGATAGTCTAGCTTCTTTTAATCTAGAATATGCAAGTTTCTCTTTCCAAATGATCAAATGACACACCAGAACTTCACCAAGACATCTAAAGATGCCTCATTCTATTATTTTTCCTTACATACCTAAACATGTGCCATATTCTCTCTTTGACATTAATGACAACCTAAGACATCAATGACCATGCTCAATACTAAAAGCTAATAAAAACTAATTTAATTATTTGGCCTATACTAAGTCATTCCCTAAATATAAACCTAAACCCAATTAGTATAGGGAAGATGAGTTTTGTAATTTCCATTGTGTCATCAACCATTTATTGATGTGTTTAATTGAGACATGTTATAGAGGACTTGATTGAAAGTGGTGAAATTGAAGTAAAACATAGTGTGAAACACTAATCAAGACATGGGTATTTACAAGGAACCATTTCCTAAACACAATAATTAGTTAGCAAGGAACAATCAAAATCAAGCTCAGAGCCAACATCAACAAGAAAAAGGCTAGAATCATAATTAGCATGATCATAATCAAGACCATAATACCCATGCCAATAACTTGGGTTACAACAACATGCCATATGATTATAATAGCACTATGGGATATATTTATTCAAATCAGTTTACCACTATCATAATCAAAGATTGTGAACCATCCAATACTTCTCAAAATACTATACCCCGCATTATAGGCTCAAAACCCTCTTCCTTAAATAGCATCACATCAAATTCAAGAAATTACATTACACCTTGGTTTTTTTAGGTTATTATTTCTAGACCACCACCCCTTATTATAATTAAAATGACCCCTTACCAAATCAAAATTGTGCAAATAAAAATAGACACTTATGAGTCACATCTAAGGCCTTTAGCCTTTTTATTCAGATCAATTTGTAGAAGCTCCTATTATAGATACTTAACCACTCACATTTAATTTTATAAATGATTCTATTATGATATTAGAAGAAGTGATGTAAGAACTTGAAAAATGGAAGTTATACTTTGAAGGATCCTTTACATCTCATGGATCTGGGGCCATCATTTTTTTATTACACCACAAGGGGATTTGATTCCCAAAGAATTTAATATTAATTTTCATTGTACTAAAAATATGTCCAAGTATGAATCCCTTATTGTAGGACTTCATCTTATAGTATAGTGGGATATCTAGTGGTTAATGGTCTATGGAGATTCTCAATTAATTACTAATCAAACCACATATCAATATTAGACTTGAGATGATCAAATTATACCCTACAAGCAAATTATGGATAATCTCAAGCCTCAATTCAAGTCCCTAAAATTTGAATAGGTACCATAGGCTAGTAATCACTTAACCAATGCAATGGCAATAATTAGGTTCATGATACAAATTGCCATAATGTTGAAGAGTATCAGTTTCTCATTGAAAATATTCTATAACCTACTCATGTGTTTCTAGATTTAGAGAGGGTATACACCATTTTTGGTCCTAATCCCCACTAAACTACTTTAGTTACAAGATATTTATAACTATTTCCATGATCAAGTCTTTACCCCCAACCTTTCACATAATCATCATTATACACTCTTGGGAAACATGCTTTATCATAAAGGTTATTATGAAATAATTTTTCATTATTTATCTTTGAGAAAATCCAAGTTAGCACTCATGGAAGTTCATGAATGAATGTGTGGGCCCCACACTAATGGTGTAGTCAAATTCTCAGAACAAGATACTATTAGCCCAAGAAAGAAATTGATACTTGTAATCATGTTAAGAATTGTGTTTCTTACCAACATCATGGTAATTTGATACACACACCTTCCTTACCACCCCAACCAATCACTACACCATGGTCATTCTCTATATAGGGCCTTGATCTCATTGGAAAAATTAGCCCAACTTTTTATGATGGCCACAAGCACATTATCATTATTACTGAGTATTTTAATAAGTGGATTGAGGCTATTCCTCTCACTTACATAACTAGGAAGTAGTTTGCCAAATTTATCCATTACCATATCATCTATCAATATGATATCCCAACTCATATTATATCAGATAATGGCAGGTCATTTGTAAATTGAGATGTTAAAGCTCTTTACATTAAGTTCAAAATCAAGCATAAGTGATCCACACCATATAATCCATAAGGTAAAAGTCAATTTGAAGCATCTAAAAAAACCATTATTGTAATCCTAAAGAAGATTATCAATGATTCTAGCTATAATTGGCACTTGTAAATCTTTCCTTCCCTTTGGCCTTATTGCACTAGTCATCGAACCCCCATAGGATCCACTCCATACTCCCTTGTCTATGACACATAATTTATTATCCTTTTTGATATCGAGATCCCTTCACTATGAGTATCTTTAGATAACATTGAGGATGATGAAGATTATAAAATTTCTAGGTTGTAAGAGCTTGAACTCCTTGATGGCAAGCATTTAGATACCTTGGATAACTTGAAAACATATCATAATAGATTAAATAGAATCTATACCAATCACATTCTCCCTCAAGAGTTTGAGATTGGTGATTTGGTCTTGAAAGATAATTATAAAACATAAATTTTGAATGCAAAAATAAGGTAAGTTTAACCTAATTGACTGGGCCCATATGTAGTCACAATAAATTATGGATCAGGGGCATACTGATTGGCTACTTTAAATGGTGAAGAGCTCCCAGAACCCATAAACATTATACATCTCAAGAGGTTCTACTCTTAACAACATTTTCAAACCATTATTGTAAGAACCCTTTCTTGTGGGGAAACTTGTGTTGAAGTCATTTATTCCACTATTATATTCTAGACCATCCTATTCTATACCATTTTTATTATTGTATCCTAGATCATTCTACCTTGAAAAATATTCTTTTACTACCCTAGTCCATTGTAACCCTAGACCATTATCACTTTTGATCATTTATATTCCATAAAATCCATTATCCTTCCATTCTAGACCATTGTAACCTGGACTATTATATACCATAATCGATTATGATCCTGATTATGATTCTTAGGAATTCTGTACACATTTAAGACCCATTTTATAAAGTAGTTCATCTTGACCAATATATCTCATCTTATTTCTTAGAAAAGTGTAAAAGGATGTGTTAACACATGATTTTTTTCCTGTTGAAAGTTTTTTCAGATTTATTCAACATTGCATACTATTCTATTATTATTTTTCTACTATTTGGTAAGCATAGTTGCCTTGACAGGATTACACCTTACCATTGCAACCAATTTAGTTGCTTACTTACCTGTAGATGTATAACTCCTCAACTAAGTGATTTTCCATACCATTATTTGTATTTAAGATCCCTAATACAACCAATTTAGCTATTGTTTGAACTCTTACCTATGGAAGTGCATCTCCTTAGTTAAGTAGTTATCTGTGTCTTTTGTTGCTTATCCCAAAAACACAAAAATATTAGAAACTGATAGACAAAAAAACAAAAACATTATCTTGACCCTTTGTTCATTATGATCTCATGATCTCAATATTTTATAAATTAGACCATTTAGTATGTCATAATTCTCAATTGAGTTGAGATTCTTAGAAAATTTCAAAAAATATTGTCTAAAGATCCTAATCTTTTGCTATTTTGTGAGCAATCATTTAAATGCACTCACTATTTTGTGAGCCCATTTCTTTATTCCTCTACAATACAATCATATTATCTTATCATAAATATTATTTTATCCTAGAAGAAGTACATTTGGCTTGAATTTCATGTTGGATCTTGAATCTATAGAACTATGTAGGCAACATCCACTTGCCTCATGCATATGGAGTCATCTCGACCACCCCTTCCTTTTCTTCTATTCCCCCCATTTTATTTGTTTTGTGTCATTATGTCCCTAACACTTAGGGGAAAATTTGTGTCTATTGTTCTTGTCTTGTTGTACCAATATCATTATTTATTAGATTAAGGGCCACCCTGTCATAGAACATAACACTTATATTACATGTGCATGAACACTTTATTTTCAATTTGCAATAACATTTTGAATAACTATTACTTGTGTGTGTTTATTTGATTTTTATTATTGTTTTTTTATCTTTTCATTTAATTTTGTTGGTGTTTTTTTTTCATTCATTCATTCATCTCTATTTACATTATGTTGTGTCTTTATTTTGTTTATTTATTTTTGTTTTATTGTGTTTTCATTATTGAGTTGTTATTTATTCATTTTTATTAGTGTTTTTACTTGTTTCTTTGTGTTTAGTTATGCTATCCTGTTAGTCTTATATTTTACTATTTTATCTTGTTTATTATATTAATTTGTTATTTTGCATTTAAATACATTTCATAAATATTTTTAGTCTCACTTTCACTTAAGCTTTATTTGCTTACATTTGTATTTAGCTTTTTTTCTTATTTGTTTATTTTCCAAGAACATATTGTTAATAAATGTGGATCTTAATTTCATGCTATTTAACTAATTTTTTCTTGCTTTGATTTATATACATTCTTGTGCCTACTTAAATATTAATTATTCATATATTTATTTTAAGTTAAGTTACATTTTTGTATCACTATTTCTCTCTCTCTCTCTCTCTCTCTCTCTCTCTCTCTCTCTCTCTCTCTCTCTCTCTCTCTCTCTCTCTCTCTCTCTCTCTCTCTCTCTCTCTCTCTCTCTCTCTCTCTCTCTCTCTCTATTTTTTTTAAATGTAAATAGTTTTAACTTTGGGTTTGGTATTTTTTATCATTATAATTATTTAAATATTCACATTTTAATAGGCCAAAGTGAAAACAAAAATACAATGTTATTATAAGTTACTCATACTTATGATGCATAATTTCAATTTTCTATAGTAAACACCAAGTGCTCCAAATCCAAAATTTAATGTGGCATAGAAGATCATTTATAAACACACCATACCCAATACCTAACACAAGCTATATCCTAGGCCAAATTTGGAAATAAACATGACTCTATGCAAGATGTGCATCTCTTGGCATACACTGTGAGTCTAATTGACTATTTATATGATTCATTTAGGATGTGCATTTCCTAAACTATCCTTTAACATCTAGTCATATATGAAACACAACAAATACATTAACATTCAAATTCTAACTAAGGATGTGTATCTCCTGAAATTAGCATATCCAAACATATCATAACAAGAGCAACATAAATAAAAAACATCATGTGATAATAAAAGAATATTAAAAGTCCATGTACAAGTAATAGTAAGACAAAAATAGATGTCATATATATATATATATATATATATATATCAAAATAATGCTTTATAGATCATGAGAGTATATATACATCTCATAAATACAAAAAAGAAGAGTTCAACAAAATCAAATCTAATTATGCTTATCTTTGGGAGGACTCTACTAGAAGTTATAACCCATCCCTAATGCAAGTAGTGCTAGTTGTCATGGTGGTGGAGGCTCCATGATAACCCACTATGCAGTTGGATATGTCATTGACCACTCTAAATTGATCTCATGTTTAGACCTATAGGTCTCACCATTATGTTATGACATCATATAGTCCCTATTGGAAGGTACTCTCTACTCTATAATAAGTACTACCTTGTATGCTTGTCTAAAGTAGGTTATCTCATCCTTGGTGCATAAGACATAATCCTTCACATACAAGGAATCATCTTTAGCTACAATCACATTAGCCAAGGCTCTAGCTAATATTGCTCCTATATTCATCCTGGCTTGGTGAGACTCATCTCACTCCTTTATGAACCTCTCCACCTGAGATATAAGTCTCTCCATATCAACATAAGATATATACCACTCCCTAACCATTACCTCAAGATTCATATCCCATGTGGCTAACTAGGCCTAAACCACTACCAACTATGCCACCTACCCTCTAATACCAACAATATTTACATTCATGGATATAATGAGACCCTGTATCCTAGTGGTCTATCCTTAAGCCATCAATAACTATGCCTGTAACCCATCCATAGTGATCTATAATCCTAAAATCTCTAAGAAGGATGTAGAAATTTCCCTTTAGAGTCTATCAATTAAATCCTGGTCCTCTATACACCTCCCTATGATGAAGGGCCTTACTCCTCTTAAACCTATACTTATGAATACACCTATAACAAAGGGCCATATCTCTCCTAAATCTATCTCATGACCTCTACCTCCACCTAGGGCATCCCTAATATCCATATCTTGACCACCTAGCCTGGCCATCTCTACATCCTCTATGGGATCTTATCGTGCCTAAGGTTTTACTACCTATAAAGGAATGGAATAAGGGATTGCTAGATGTATTAAAACCTAACCATGCCATTATGATAGGGCTTGTCCTGATCTCTCTTCAACTTGATCCACCTTTATTGAAGGACTAGTTGTTAAGGAAATGGCCTTGCCAATCAGATAGGTTTCACTCTAATCCACCAAGTGACATATGCATTGGTGACCCCTACATCTAGAACCCCTTCAACATAGTCCCATAATATGTGAAAAACTCTACCAAAATCAACAACTACCTCTACCCTAGGCACTGGTGGCCCACACTCTCTAATCTCAATAGTGACATGTGTGAAGTAGTGTGGACCCTCTAGGATGTCTTATTGTATGTCAAACTACCCCTAAACTTGATCTAGCCCATACCTCTCCACTATATAGTTATGGTTCCCTATGATGTAACATAGTGTGATCATATACCTGATCATAAACAAGTCCTCTACCCATAGGCACAATGTCCTTAATTAGGGGTGCCAAATAAAACCTTTGTCTTCCATCTTATCAATTTCTTGCTTATAATAAGGCACATCACCTAGGTGTCCTTGCATGCCTAGTATTATTAGATACCATCCCTAAGACATGAGATCCTCTAGTTTCTTCTGATATTTCTAGGCCCCATTATCCATTAAATGTCTATGTGCTCCTAGGTTCATACCTATAATAGTGTGTTGTGGCCTATGCTATGCCCTCCCTAATATGTAATCATGTGAAGGTCCCTGTATAACTATGTTAGGATGATGGGTCCCTAAGCAAATCATGTAAGTTGATTGAGCATCTATTACACCATGTTGATCAAACCTAATAGAAATAACTGATCACTCTTATCATGTATAAAAAGGTCACTAACAAGAGATATAAACACTACCACCTCTAAGGGAATTATCCCCTATCCTACTCTATCTTTTTAGGGTCAATACAAATCCTCTAGGGCATATACATCTATATAATCATTAAAAATCCCCTAGTCCTCTACCTTAGTAAGTCATCTAACATGGCCCATCATCTTGACATCATCTAAGTAATCTTGGGTCCTTGTATATGAACATATAGAATACAATATAGATCCTCAAATGTCACCATGGTCTCCCCAGTTGATAGATGAAAAGTAGAGATCTTTGAGTTCCATTTCTCTATCAGTACTAAAAACTAAGCTCTATCCATGGAAATCACTAACAATCATGCTAGGTGATACATGTTTATTGTTACTAGAATGCCCACAAGATCAACCATCATAATCCCCTATCACTATATCACTCAGGAGCACTGATCTTATGGCATGATGACTCCCACTTATTCCTAAAAATGAAACATAAGGCATTAGGTCAATTACCTTTCTTATTATTCTCATAATTCTTCTAATTTTGAGTTCTAGACTAATCATCTATGGGACTTGATCTCTCTTCTTCTAATTTTGGGCTTGGATTATTATAATATGGGCCCCATTATATATTATTCTATGTTATTACCATTGTGTTGGTGATCCCACCATTTATCATGTTATTCTTGCTACTTCATAGGGTGATCCCACTAATCTTTGTGAAATCACCATTTGACAAGGCAATTTCTACCTAAAAATGTGAGCTCTCCATTATATTGATGACCTTATCATTTAAACCTATGATCTTGATGAAAGGTCAGTGAGATCACTAATCTCATAGTGATTCTTCCATTTTTTTTAGGAAAAATCACCATTTTACAAATTATAAAAATGATAGGATCGCCCAGCTACCACTTTGCTATGTGTAATAAATGAAATAAATGACTAAATTAATACATAAAAAAGTACCTACCAATGATCCACTCCTTGATGGTCAGTAGTAATATATCATTCACTCTCTAAGGTGATGGTGGTGTGGGATATTGGACATTATTCTCATCTCTCTCATAAAAAAATATTAGAGCTCAAAAATTACTATAGCTAGGGGTGCAAATGAGCTATTTTTACCCCCAAGAGTCAAAATATAGTAAATTTTTCAAAAATTACACCCTTATACCTATAGTTGATCCATTTTATCTATCTTTGGATACTATTTTAAATATTCTTATTTATTTTCCTCCCTCTTTATTCTAATTTCTCTATATTTAGCCTATTTTGATAAAATTAACAAGATGATCATTTCTTCTAATTGATGGCCCAAACCATCAAATATTTTACAAATTTTCTAGTTCCCCCTTGAGGGGTTATAATGGGCCACCCAAATTATGCTTGGGGAATTTTTTAATCATGGTTCCTTTGTAACTCATGAAAAATTTAAGAATAAAAAATGGGAATGAAATTTATTTCTTCTAATTATAGTGACCTTTTCATTCTTTGAAAAGATGTTGCTTTGACTGAATGTCTTGACACACCTCAAATAGGGGGACAAGGTAGACACACAATTCCTATCACTAATATGATATAATTTTCAATCTAAGAGATATCTTATGACAAAGCACAATTTGGGACAAAATCTTTAAAATGCACTAAATCATTCAAACTTGTCACAAACAGTGCTGATTTAGGCTAATGTATCCCTAAATGGGGTAATGAATTTTATGTGATTATCATCTTTTCTTAAATTAATTCAATTCAAATTGTGACCACATAAAATGACACCCTAGACCATTGAATTCTTCTGATTTGACAACACACATTATGTGCATGTGTTATTTTACATCAATAATGCCATATTTAAAGTATTTTTCCATATGTAAATGAAACCTTATTATGATTATACTCAGGTCAAATTATGACTCAGTAAAATGACATTTCTAACTAGGTTGATTTAGTGTGCAATAGATTTCCAAAGAATTTTTAAAAATTAATCAAATTCACTTAGGAAAATTAAACCAAATCAAGAACCTAAGTGAAAATTGCATGAAAGTTACTGAAAATCCATTTATTAGAAATTCTTTGCTCAAATATACATCATACCATGACATATTTAATGGGGTCACATCCATATAACATTAATAACATAAATATTATGATTAAGGCCTCCCATGACTCATTAATGCCCCATTCTTTCAAATATTAATTATCATATTTATGGTTTGTCCCTCAAAAATTGAAGTAATCCATGGACACACATCTTGATCTCAATATGGATAGTCATGGTTGATTCTAAACAATCTCGAAAATCTATAAATAAGTGAGCTAAGACCATCATTTTTAAGCTTGAATTGTGTAATGTTATTATGCAAAATTGTTTTCATAAAGATTCAACTATTTGCATAAATTGAAAAAATATTGTGATCCTAAACTATTGGTGTACTAATAAATGATGGAGCATGATACTCTTTATTGACACTGACTTGGAGCACCAAATTTGGGGGAAAACATAATTTTTGGCCATTCTTGGAAGGAGGGATGTTATTTGGAAGGTTTGATATATTCCTTTTGTAAATAACTCTAAAAATTCACTAGTAAGACCATATGAGGGAGTTAGATTGATATTTTAGTGTCTATATTCTTATTTATAGATGTTTTGTTGACTAACTAACGGAATACTACATATCATAATCTTACACTACATAAGCATGCAAATTAGTCATGAAATATATTGGTATTGTCTTCCACAAACTAATATTTACAATGGTATAATTGTTAGAGCTTGATGTAATCATATTTTAAGTGGAACAAAGGGTAGTATTCATCCTTTAACATGTCAACAAAAGTGTTCCAAGATTAAATTGGAACACACTCTTATGTGTGCTACACACTGAACCTCTCCCAATAGTGAATGACTAGTATGGACATCTTCATTACTATGAAGGTGATCTTCGTAACATCAGTGAAAGAATTGACTAAGAATTATGCCTCAAGTTATTTAATATAGGCATCTAATAATTTGTCATTGATCTTGACTTTGAATAGAGGGATGTTGAGATTGACTTGAACTTTATAGGGGGTTTGTTGCTAAAACCATTATTGAGTGAAATATGGAGGTGTGGTAGAAGGTATTAGATTGACTAGTACCATCAATTCATATAAGTGGCCAAAACATTTAGTGCATTATACCTCTAGTGCATTAGTGACTAGATTTCCTACCTTGAGGGTTACTAGAGGTTACTTTTGGGTGTCAACCATATTAATTCTACTATGAATTTCTTTTGAATATTTTGAAATAGAACTGATTGATAACCCTTCCTTCTCAAGTTGTACTCATGTGTTTACATGCATAGAAAGGAATAGAGATTTAAAATTTGATACCAATGATCCACAGGATAGGGCCCAGGACCAATCATGTAGTGGGAAAAAAATGTTTTGGTGTAGAATGAATGAGTAAATCTAATTTAGAAAGAAATAAATAAACACATTCAATGGAGTAGAACTCTTACTTGTAGGAAATGCAACTTCTATTCATTAAAAAATAATAGGGAAAACTAGTACAAAGTTATATAGTGCATGTTTTATAGAGTATATATGAATAACATGTTGTCTCTATTATGAATGTGTGGAAAATAAACCATTAGATAGATGTGCATGTTACATACTTATAAAATTATAATAAAAGAATGGTTACAACCTCTATTAGTTACCAAGAAAGTTGCATCAATTCATCTTCTAAGTTAGATGACAATTAGTGTATCCCTTGAAGCATGTGGTTGAGGTAAGGTAACAATGGATGTGCTATGGAGTCCAAGAGTCATATAATCATGTGAGACTATGAGCTATGGCATAGGACTATTAGGCATATGGAGCTATGAGATATGAAGAGTGTAGAAGTTGATGAGCTAGTGCTTAATTTGTGTCGTGCATGGGTGAGTAAGGTTCATGGGTATAAAATTTGTATCATATAAATATGAGGTGCAACAAACTAATGATGTGAAGGTAAAAAAAGTTGGTGAGCTAAGCACATGAATTATTCAATGTAAAGGAATGCAAGTGGTGAAGTTTGAAATTATGAGTGTCTAGTGTGGAGTGCATAGGGGTCAATACATAGAAGTATATGATATGGCATAAGAATTGTGCATATGAATTTGAGAAAACTTCAAGAAAATAATGTGAAATCTTGGGTGAGAAGTGCATTCCCTAATTATTAGAGCAAATAAGGAGTAAAATCTATTGTATGTGAGATGTGCATAGATAACCCACCCCTCATGAATTGAAGGAAAAAACTAGAGGAATATCTTTCTCTATGACATTGATAATTTTTATAGTAGATAGGGAGGTAATTGGGGATTTAGTGGTTTATTTTGAATTAGGGATATCTTCAGTCATTGCTATGTCTTTTCACCTAATTTATCTTTTAGCATGGCTTGGGAGACCTCTTCCCTTTTCTTCAAGATGACCATTATGGACTTTGGGCTTTAGTGATATCAACTAATTACAAGGGTTTCACAATGCCATTGATGGTTAAGTGATAATTTATGTGTAGTATTGGTTGTTTGTGCATGGTATTGTATAACATGTCAAAGGGTTTGTGATCTCCTTGGGTAATAAAAACTTTCCCTAAGTGTAGGAAATAAATTTAGTAAAACAAGGTATAAGGAATATCTTTCATTCAATGTATCCAAGGATGTCCAAAGATCATATTATAATTGGTGTCCTTATATATGATGTAGAATTAAGTTAAGACTATTTTGGGACCCAAGGTGATTGGGAGCATAATGGTTCTTATGGAAGTGGACTTGAGGATATTATAGTTGTGGAGGGTATTACCTATATTGATATAATTAGTTTCCCTATAACTAATTTTTTTTAAGAAGGAAAAGGGGATAATGTTGACCGTTGCTCCATCATTGACCATTCCTCTTTTTAAATAATTGTTGTAGATCTATACATATAGAAATAAGGCTAGATCTCCCCTCTTATCTAACTTAGATTCATGTGGGAGGATTCATAGGTCAAAAAACTTTCTTGTATCATGTTTTAATTGACCAAGAAGGAAAATATACAAATCAATGTGGTTGATTTGGGATTATGGAGGGGGAGCAACTCTAGACGAATTCCCTAGTCCTAGGACATCGAGTAAGGCTGATTGGTGGGTAGGAAAGTTCTTAAGTAGATCTAGAAAAGAGATATGAGATAATGTCTTGGTTAGATTAGAGATCAAGTCATAGTTACATAGGGGTTTAAAAATGGATTTAGTTTATAGGATGTTCAAAGTATAGATGGTTATGGTTCAATATTCTCTAGTGAGAGTAATGATGTTTTCTTCCTATTTGAATTCAAATTCCATGACTCTTATCATCCATGTTTTGCCTTGAAATCCTAGCTAAGTGGTCACATCAATATTTGGTGACCTATAAGTGGAGGCTTTAGCATCATGATTCCTTATCACCATGGTCTGGTGGAAGTAATGTATGGACCCTTTAGGGAGGTGATAATACTAGCCAAAGGTTATCCTTCAAGTATCTTGGGGAAAATATTTATCACAACCCCATCCCAAGGTAATAAATCCATGATTATGGTGGCATAGGATTTTACATGTGCATTGAGATACCCTTCCCATTTTAATTTAGGAAGATCTGGTAGGGGATGTGGGAGAAGAATTACTTGTATGCTAGCATTAAGGGGTTATTTAAGGTATTCATTGTAGGTTCCCATGTTTTTAAAATTTATCACTAATGTGGTGATACTAGTATGAGGAGGTGGGGTAGTATATAGGTTGGCTTGATAGCTACCAGGAGGTGTGTATGAAAATTTATAGGGTGGCATAGAGTAGGTCAGGGAATAATTGTCTAACTGAGTAGACTTAAAATACATATGGAGTGTAAAGGGACACTATGAGACACAAGAGGCATCAAGACTTATTTTGGTGAAGTGTACAGGTTTAGTTGTGATGGTATATGGGTTATGTGTGTATCTTGGTGATATGTGGGTTGGGATGTATCCCATTATGGAGGGTGACTATATATAGTAGGAATGTAGCCTAAAGTCTTATGGAATAATATATTATTTGCTACTACATTATTTGGTAGTGGTGGAGCATATGCATATACACTTCTTCATATAATCTGAGTGGGAAGTTGATAAGATGAATAAGTTTTTGAGACATTAGGGTTGGGGACCCCATGGGTGAGAGTGTCTCTAAGGGGTTGATGAGTGAAGTGGTTATACTATGGTATTTACTTTTGTGATGGTAGGAGCATGTAATTTTGTTGTTATGATGTAGGGTGACTTTTCATTGGAATGGAGAAGGATGAGAGATGAGTTGGTGTGAAGATATTTTGTCTTGTACCTTGGATTAGAGCTTGATGATTGTTTTATAGGTCATAGATATGACCCACTAGGGTGATAATGAGATTATTTATCCCAATTGTGGTATTAGAGCCCTAGGCCTCTAGTGTGGGGAGGGTAGATGTTTGAGATGAAGCCATATGAGGGGGTTGATTGGGGCATGATCCGTAAGAGTATCATTAATGGTGGTTATCATTGGGTTGGATGTGTCTTTATTACTACTAGGAGGATGCATAATGTCTTACATATGATTGACCTCATCCTCTAAATGACAAATCCTTCCTATATAGTGATCATATTTGGTGATGATTTTATGTCTAGGATTTACAAGCTAATAGATGTCTTGGTAGCCATGTGAAGAGTGATTAGGCCTCTACTTGTAAGAATCATGGTATTGAAGTTGGGTTATCACTTGAAATTTTTGGTGTGACACATATCTCTTGAATGATAACCCTACTCCTTACTTGAATGTCAAGAAGGGAGTAGTTATAGGATTGGTGTTCTACATTGATTCCAAAGGTTGGGTTGTTTCAAATAATCAACTATGGTTTTCTAGAGCTAAAATAGTTTATAATATAACCCCTGGGATAAGAGATGTGTCGATGTCCTATCCATAAATATTTTGGGGGTATATGGATACCCAAAAAATAAATGGAAAGAGAGAAGATGTAAAAAGGAAAGGACAAAGAGAAGAAAACTATATATGTAAAGGATGAAGTCCTTTAAATTAGGTTCACCAATTTGTATGCATGTAAATTATCAAATGATAATTTGTGTACTAAAATATTTGAGGTATATCTAAGGCAACTAACATAATAGATGGTTTAGGGGTTTGGTTTCTTATGGGTGGAATTGGATTTGGGATAGGTGGTGATAATAGATTCTCATCATGGAACCAAAAGACCTCAGTAACATCCTGATGCTTGTTGAGAGCATTGAGATATGTGGAGACAAATATCTAAAGACCATTGATATATGATATCATAATAAGGTAGATTTATTTGTGAATGTAAGGCTTAAAGAAATGAGGGAGATTAGGATGAATGATTTGAAAGAGAATATATACTCTATTAGGTTGACTTTTCCCAGCCAATGTCATCCATGAGATGTGAATGTTATAAGATGAGGCTAGACCTAAGGAGAATAATAATGGGATGGATGGGTAACTAAGCTTGGATAACATTATATTGATGTAATATATTCTATGGGAGAACAATGATAAGTAGATAAAGAGTTCATTCTTGTTCTTTTAAAGCAGCTAAGGACTCTACGATGAGGTGGGAAATTAGAGTGGATCAAAAGAACTCATGTATCAACTCAATACTAATGTTAGAATATGTGATAATTTTGGAATGAAGTGATCTAAATATAGGGAATAGGCCATGATAAACAATATCTAGTGTCTCATGAAGGGTCATCTAAAAGAGATTAGGCAAAATCTAAGGAAAATAATATGAGATTATTCAGTCAATGGCATGTGAGGTATGTTTATTAGAATGTTGAATCAAATATTTCATATGTTTTATTTAATTAATGGTAAGGATTATTTATGATATTTTTGATTTCATATATGGTTAAGTATTTTGATGTGATGTGATTTATTTTATGAATATCAAGGCTTTTGTTGTTATGTAGTTACTTGCATGAATGACAAGGATTTTGTTGTTGATTATTTTTGGGATTTTTTAGGTTTTTAACCAATGAATACTTGTTGAAAAATAAATTAATAAAATTAAAGGATAATATAAATAAAAAAAATTTAAATAAAAACTCATTTTCATGTCCTTTTCAATATTTGGAACACACAATGAGAGAGGGAAGAAATTTATACTACTATGAAAGATGTTGATTTCTCTTAGATCTATTTACATGCAAACTAGATGCAATGTTTTTTTTATTAGTTTATGTGACATATACTAAATGCATGATCTAAATCTAATGTGCACAAGTAATATGATAAGATATATGATATAAAATAGTATTAATGAAACACTTTTTATTAACCTTCCTTATAAGCAAACTAGGTTGAACTTCTCAGCCTTTTTAAAATAATATAAATGGAATTTTTTTTAACCCTTTAAAATAAAAACAATAAAAATCCAAAACCTACAAACATTCACATATAACTACCTATATTTCTATATTTACCCACGTGATTGTTTTAAGTACAAGAAGTTTGTCTAGATATTTAATGAAGAAAAGTTTCTATAGATGGAAATGAAATTACATTTTACTAAGTTATCTTTTTATAATTATTTAAAATATATGTTTTTAACTTGAAATGAATATAATTGATTGAATGAAATCATAAATCAAAACCAATTATGTTTTTGGTAGCAAATATAAATGAAAGACGTATATCTATTTCACTATAAAATTTGATTATTTTTTCTTTTAATTGGGAAACTAATTTAATCAAAATAACAAGATATATTAAATATAATATAATAAATAACAAATACTATAAATAAAAATAAATCCAACTTGATTTTGGAATAAATTAACTGAAGTGCAAGGAGTGTGTTGATAGAAGAACCCTCAACATGCTAGCTCTATATGCTCTTATGTAAATTTAGGAAACTCTCTCACTGAAGGATGCACAAACTTTATAACAAGATAGAAAAGGGGAGAAGACATAATACACCAAAAGAATAGAAATTGAATCAAGGTTGGCTAATGTTTGAGCTTGTAAGGTTTTTTTTTCTCACCAATGACACTTCTTAATTTACAACTGTGTAGTCGACTCAAAAATACTAGGGGATGAATCTACTAGTAATTGTAGCAAGGTTGTAGCTAAAAAAACTTCTAGATAACAATATATAATGGTAATTTTTGGATTTTAAATTAGACCAAAATTAACTTTATTGTAATAAGAGAATGTACTTTGCATGAGAGATTTTAACTAAGTGTGATAGTGAGTTCAACTTGAGATGAATTGAAGAAGGATAAAACTAGAAGAGTGAGTGAGATGGGAATGATTGGAAGCAAATGCAAATGTTAGGAAAAAGAAACATGCTGATTATGAAAAACATGTGAAAAAATATTTACGGAGCTAATTTTGTAAGGTGTTTCCATTGTGATGAAACCATTGCTTTATGCAGGGACAATTTCAAAATTGCCACTTGTCTTTTAAAGCCCTATATGATAACTAAACCACCTCTAATTTAATGCATAACCTCTCTTGTATGGTGAAACTACCTCTTATTTTTCATAACCTCCATGATGATTATGGAAACTAAGGGGTAGTTTTGTAACTGGCTTAGGTGGTTCTATCACCTTAGGTAGTGGTTTTGATACTCACGTTTAATTTTTAAAACAATGAAGAAATGACTAGGAAGTTCATGATCAAGGGGTCGAAGGAGTCAAAATAGGAATGTGAAAGCATATAGGGGGTTAGATATAGAGAGTTACTTATGGATCATAAAATAAGAGGTCATTGTATCATCATCAAATTTTTATAAAAAATGTAACACTATATTTTAGGTACATACAATATCCCAGGCTTCATTCAGTGCATTTAAATTAATAAGTATATTTGAGAGAATGAAATATTGGGGTGGGGAGAAAACCATATTCACATGATAAAAATTCATTAAAATACAAGTTGATATAATAATAATTTGGATCTTCCTATGCAAATTACTAGATCTAGGTCTAGTCCTAGTCAGTTATTAATCTCACCTCTACTACTACACAGAAAAACTATATTTGATAGAGGGAGACCAACAACCTCAATTAACCTAACTAGTTCATCCAACTATACCACCCTAAATAGGTCCAACCCTATAGCTTCACCCATGGCATGGTTAGCTAGGTTTGCCATTAACATTCCTAGATCCATTCACAATTTTACTTGGAAAAAATAAAAGTACCTTCCCTTGTTCACATGCAATGGGGATGCACTACCGAGGAACATGAAACTTCCTATAACATGCCCTTAGAATATTAAATTTTGATCATGAAGATTCGATTGTAGACTATTCCCTTTCAATATAATGGATATAACTTATGACTAATTTTTAAACTTACCTAAATATTCCATCACATGATGAGAGGAGTTTAACAACACCTTCTTCATTTAGTTTGGAAAAGTCATTAACCTTAGTATCATATATAAGTAGTTTTATAGTATCAAGACATAAGTTAATTAACATATTAGGCTATTTAATGTTAGGTTCCATAAGATGTACACAAGGTTAGTGCATTTTACAATTCTAATGCTCATCTAGCTTTAAAAATGTATAAGAATTAACTAGATCATTGGACTATGATGATCTTATGTAAAGATCCCCTCATTGTATAATTTACACTAACATATGTTGAGGCCATCAAAGTATACAAGAATATAAACCTTCAATTGAAAATTATACCAACCATCCCCAATATAGTACCAAATCTACCTACCTTGAACACTATTTTTAGCACCAACTATAATGAGTCAATGTCATGTATAATCCCCATGAAAAAATAGCTTCCCTTAAGGCATTATACCCATAATAATCACTTGAGATTATTTATCTTAGTTATAAATGAATTAGTTAATCAAGCTCACAATCAAACACTAGTCTTTACCATAAATAATTTCCATAGCATACCCCAAGAATATACTAATAATAAAATATACACTCTACGACATATGATACAAAAGCTTAAAAATGAATTCTTAGGTCTCCAAAGGAAAGTTGAAAAAAATGGTTGGGAAAATTTAAATATAAATTTAACCTATCATGGGCATGATTGACATTATAATTATTCTAGTAACCAAATAGAGCCCTTTCTCAACAAGTTATTTGAGATTAACATTTGTGAGCTGACACTACTGAAATGGTTCCATGTGTAAAACATAACCCACATTGGTGAGATGGACTATATAAAATTTTACATTTATTTTGAAATATTACAAAGAGAATTATAATAATATGAAATAGGCCCAAGCCACCCAAATTCCACCAATAATCTTGATGTTCTTAGTTCCTCAAGATCCCTAAACATGACTATGGAATTAGAGACCTTGGAGGTCCCCAGACAAGAAGATAATGAGCCAAAAGAGGCTACCAATTGTTTAAACCTAAAATATATATGGGTAATTTAACATTAAAGGGGTAGAGATAGTCAAGGGCAAAATGATGGTGGACTATCTCTGAATTAGGGTAATTATTTGTAAATATTAGATAAACATATACTAAATTTATTATTTTGAGATAACCTGAAGATAGAAATTAAAACTATGTTATATATTACAATGACAATAAAAATAATATAATTAATTAGTTTTGATGCTAATATAGATCTAGATATAGAATAGGTATAAAGTATATTAGATTTGTATTCTTGATCAGTCACTTGATTCTACAAATTATACCTATGTAGCCATGAACACTTATGTCAACCTAGGATAGTTGCATTAATTTTACTCTCTAACTCAGATTTAGGTGCATAATATGAAATACCTACTAAGATTATATGTGAATACCTATATACTTATGAATTATATGCCACCTTTGATTTGGTGCATTTAGATCTAGATCATGGACTATCACTCCTTGTCAAATAATAAAAACCTAGTTTTTCATCTTCATAGTGGTTGTAGGAAAAATGGGTTAGTGGGAACACAATATTGGGATAACCTAAATAACCATATGTTAATGAGTGTTTCCTAAATAGACAATACTTTTAATAAGGCTCATATATATGTAGTTCTCCCTATGTGTTGGCTTGTGCATGAATCATGAAATGTGTGATAAGAAAGTACATAAGAAAATGACCTATTTTTTAACTTGGAAAATATGCATCATGGAGTTATCCTTTATTAATTCTACTCTCTCTCTCTCTCTCTCTCTATATATATATATAATACTTATGAATAATATATAAATATGATAAAATAGGGAAGTTTTTCTCACTTAAGTTCTTGATTAAGTGTTTTTTTGTCTATGTTAGGTTAGGAATGATATTATATTTATACCTTTTAGAGGTATAATCCACTAATAGAAGAGGGGTGAATAAGTGGTGGAAAATAATATAATTTAATTCCCAAAACCTTACAAATACTTAATCATTTAATTTAATCATTCATGAAGCATACAAATCATTCATAGTAGTTAACAATGAACATAATTCAAGATCACATACACAACACAATATCTACGTGGAAAACCCTATTGGGGAATAATACCTAATCTCAAGCCTAAAAACACATGGAATACTATCCTATAAGAAGATCACAAATAATATATTGATCAATTATTTTTGATTATGAACCTTCAGTCAAGTCCTTCTGACCTACAACCTTAATAAAGTCCTTCTAATCAAAGGTCTTTAGTGAAACCCTATTTCACAAGGAACAACTACCCCTAAGGAAGATCAAGTCTTTTAGATCCTCCTTGAGAAGAACACTTACACCTTAGAATTGATGTCTTCAACACATGATGATGACCTCTTGATTACTTGATAACTTCAAAAACTCTCTCTCTCTTTCTCAAATAGGCCTCTCACATAGGCATGCCATAATCTCTATGCTTCATCACTCAAATAGTCCTCATACGCATACTCATATATCTTCACAAAAATTAAAACTATAAGAACACTATAATGTCATCAAAAAAATGATCTATAAATCAACCACATAGTCCTTAATATCATCTACTCATCAACCCAATAACTAGGCACTTTCACTCTCCTCTATTTTCCTTCACTCTCCAACTCTCTCAAATCTTCCACCCCAAAATATCTCACATCCAAATCTATAAATAATAATCTTGGATTTCAATATATATATATATATACCATGAATTATCAAGTCCATATTAATCCTTTTTGGCCACCATACATGCCTTCACCCTTAAGGAATCTCACATAGGTCACACTTAAGAAGCCAAACCTTTTAATAAGGCCCTTGTAGCTCTTATAGGTCTCATGGAGATCTATTCACCCATTTAAAATACCATCAAACAAAATAAGAATATAAGACCACTTTTAAATACATGGGTCTACTCCTTATGTCCCTTAAGACATCCTTAAAAGATCACAATCATCTTAGCTCACCTCTATGTATGCTCAAACAACTCAAATAGAGACCTTAACATAGGAACACTATTATATAACATATAGTAAACTTATTAGGCATTGTTCATACTTAAGATATATTGAACACACCTCCAAAATCCTTACAAAGTATCCTCATAGAGTATACAAAAATATATAATAGTAAATTCACCATGAAATAATGAAACAATATCAAAACAAGATCGTATATCTTGCTTAGGTCACTTTCAAAATAAGCACAAACACATAGTCAACTTTGAAGTTTAATATCTTTGTTTACACACACTTATATATATTCAAATCCATATTTATAGATGTGCTTTAGAGTCCTCTACATATTTTATTTTCATGGGAAAATTCATCTTTTATTGTAAGATATGGCCTAGAAACTAGACACTAGTTTTTCCCTTAACAAATTAAAATATTCAAATGGAAATGGTCACAATTAAAACTCAAACATCATGCTCACATCTCATGTCTTCTCAGCTCAGATCGAATACACACCATCGATATTTTTTGATATTTAACACATAGGTGACAATACTTATATGTCAAACAATAGTCATTTTGACCTCATATCATGCAATCTTGAAATGTTGACTCAATGTGCTTCATCGATCTTTGTAGATCAACCAGGTATTTAAAGATCAATGCTCACCATTTAATCAATCTATATAAATGCTCCCTTGCCATTGGATCCTTATCCTATACCTTTGCTTAGTCATTAAACATCATGCACCTATCCTCATCTCATTACTTCTTAACTTCTTAAAGTAATGCACACCATTGATCTTGATCAAGATTTAACTCTTTAAAATTTGAATAAGTATGGGGACCCTTTCAATATGCCTAAGTATCCATTTTTTAACCTTAATAACTTATTTTGTACTTCGATGCATGATCTCAAATTTAGACCAGATGATCTCCTCATATAGGATAATTCAACCATGTGACACAATATTATTGAGGCCTTTGAATGTGCAAGATATATCATCATTAAAATTTCTTCTCAAAAACTTCTATCGCAAAGTTAACTATGCCAATTTTTTTTGGAAGACCAAATTTGATACTGCATAACTTTTACCTCACTTTAGTGCATGATCTCAAAATTAGTGCAAAGCATTAATGCTCAAAATTGAATAAGACCATATGATAATTTTTTTTAATATATTCACATGTGTAAGATACAACATAAAAATTCTCACTAGGCTCTTCTTTCCACATTTCAAAATTGGCCAAGTATGGAAAAACACAGTCAAACTGCCTAGGAGCCCAACTTTGCATAAACATATTTTTGATGCACTTCAATGTTTGAAATAAAAGTTTGTGAAAATAAATTATGTATAAAATTGAATAAACCAATATGATGACCTCCTAAAACATCCACATGTGTGAGATATTTCATCATCAAACACTTAGCTCTTTTTGGCTACATTGCAAATTTGGTTAAGTATGAGAAAATAATGAATTCTGACTAAGAATCCAACTTTACACCCTCATATATTTGACCATGTATCAATGTATGACTTGAGATATATTACATAACAACTAGGAACTACTATGATCATAACCATATTACCAACTCCCCTTAACTCATCCACATGGGGTATTGGTGACATCATCAAACTACCTACTGAGATTTTTTACCACTAGACCCAAACTATCTAGATGAAAAATATGGACTACTAGATGAATATTAATTATGAATATAATCTCTAAAATCATAGATAACATCTTAGAGACATCTTTCACATGATCTAATCACCATACTCATCTCTGAACATCTCTAACTAGTCAAACTTTGGAGATCAACCAAGCCAACTTGATGCA
This sequence comes from Torreya grandis, assembly GCA_037957365.1. Lineage (NCBI taxonomy): Eukaryota > Viridiplantae > Streptophyta > Pinopsida > Cupressales > Taxaceae > Torreya > Torreya grandis. The sequence continues at coordinate 317,460 of JARHVA010001000.1, read as the reverse complement.
CATTAGGACAAGCACAGTTTATGATTTATCATTGTCACTTAAGCTATCACAGTACTTAATACACTCACCAAAAAAAATCCATGACATCATCATGACATCAATGATAACTCTCCAATAATACCAATCCATTTTAAGAATATCTCACATTAAATCACATAGGCTAACCATATGAATATGTTTAGTTTGTAACTTATATGACTTTAGGGGTACTAGACACTTGTGTTGGGATATGACACTTGCATAGACATAGGTTTATAAATTAAACATAAGTGTTCATATAGTTTTAATATAGGTGTAGGTCCAAAACTTATACATATGGAAGATAAGCATGTTTATAGAATTATGGGAAAGATAACATCTGAGTCATCATAATAACATTATTTGGACTAAGATATAAGAAATGAGGCACATAAAGATAGTTTATATGAGCCATTTGGTAGTGGAAAAGGACTATAAGCTAAAGGTAAATCTATAGTATTTATTTTCCAAGTGTACAATACTGAGGTGCTATATAATTCATAAATAGTGTCTACATCCCCCCACCTTTAATCTAGTAATAAAATTAATAATTTCAAGGAAAAGGAATGTGTACCTAGGTGTGTATAACACACCTTGCCTTTGCTTAAGTCTAATTTGAGTTATTTAATAGTGATTGAATTGAAACTAAGAGCATTTTATAATATATAATTAATGAATATAATATAAAATTGAAAGTATTAAAATGATTGAAATTGAAAGATAAAAATTTAGGAGTACACATGTGTATCGATGTAATTATCTCACCTTTTGATAATTTAATTTGGAAATATATATAATTATGAATCACTAAAACTGATATGAGGACAAATATAAATATATAATGTACATATATCTCAAGATATAGAGAGATATTAGAGGATATATTCCCCCAACCTTGGATAAAATGTGAGTTACCACTTAGAAGTTAAGATTAATTGTGAAACCCAATCACACTTGTAACTTGGTGAGTGTGATTGAACCAAGTCAAATCACACTATAAAAATGGTGAGGTTCGATGATGTAATCTATTATAACCTATAAAATTGTAAATATTAAGTGATTTAATCACCTCAATGATACTAAAAATTAAGCCAACTATTGTAGTAGATTGACTCAAAATAGTCCATAAAATTCCAACCTAGTAGGTGATGATAGTCCTTAAAAGTGTTTTAAATCTAAAATTAATTTGATTTTTCAATATTAGGTACACATTACATAACATATGAACCTTATATATGTATCATGTTGAAATTGTGTATAATAATGGTACCAATGTATACAATTCTACCATAAATATGTATTTGAATCATATAACTATGAATTTGGCCAATTTGAAACTATGTGTGGACAACATGTTTCTAAAACATGCGTAATACAATAAAACTAAAAAATAGTTTAAGTGTGGAGAACATGTTTCCAAAACATGTGACCATTATAATATAAAACTAATAATTAGTGTAAGTGCCAATGTGAAAGACATATTTCTAAAACATGCCCCCACTATAATTTGGGTATATTGAATACTGAATAATTATGGAGAACATGTTTCCAAAACATTCTTACACTGGATATAAAACTATGACAAATGTCTAGAACATGTTTTTAGAACATGCCCCCACTATAATATAAATCTATGAAGCAATGTGGAAGTCATGTGTTTATGGAATTACCCCACTAATATGCCCCCCTTTTTAGGTGAGGGGAAGTATGAACTAGTAGTTTCCATACCTAAAAAGGATAATAAAACCATGTAAACTATGAATGTAATATATATCATATAGAAGGAACATTTTTAGGTAGATATATAATTGAAGTGCACTTAATGTGATCACATAGAGTCCTAAGATGCATGATGTAGATCATGGTAATGTATAGATAGTAACAATACAATCTAAACAAGTAATAAAACACATGCACAAGATAAATCAAAATCAAATCAAAATACAATGGTCCAATGATATCTCAAACAATGGGCATGTTAAAATGCCACACAATTTAAGGGACACGACTTATTCAAATTTACAAAAAGTAATAAATGACATATTTGAATGCCAACATACAACAGGCAATGACATATTCAAATGTCAAAGAGATAAACAAAGGCACGAGGGCCAAAAAATGGAGAATATTCAAATTATCAAAATAATAAGAAAATATCAAGAAAATACACTCAAGAAAGTGCATAATTTAAATCATAAGCAACCAACATAAACATAACATACAAGCCCATGAATCATATGTGTTATAAAAAAAAAATTAAGTACGTAACATCTCAAGTACATTTAAAAAATATAAGCATGGATAAAGGCATGTGTAAGTACATAATCTAAAACATGTTAATGTAAAATTACCATAGAATGATATAACCTATATGTATTATGGTCAAATAAGTAGATGCCCTCAATGTCCACATGACATGAGTAGAGGGAAGACCCAATATCTGAAAGTGCATAGATCATGTATCTATGTATTCTTGAATCACACTCAAAATATGTGTGAAACACATGTGTATGTAGGAAATATTGATATGACATCTACCAACATAGAACCAACTACATATATGTCAAGGAGCTAATAGAACATGTAAATGCTAAAAATATTTTTGGATTTTTGAATTTTTTATTACTTTTTGGTGTTTTTGGAATATGTGAGACCTTTTAACCTTAATTTGGATTCTTTAAATTGTTTGAATCATGGTTGGATAAGTGGAAATGATACATATAATGTTATTCCTCACATTTTACATGTGAATTAGAAGAACTAATTTTATCATATAGAATATGGATCGATTTTCCTTTATGAATAAAGAAACACCTTATTAATTTTGGTTAATTTTAGGTTCCATTTGATATAACCAAAGAGTGCCAAATGTAAACACACATGGATATTTTTTTGGAATAGCCCAAACCCATGTTTGAATCACTTTAGGACCTTAACCAATAGGTAATGTTATGTTTCTCAAGGAGTCTTTCCAACTAACTTATCTTTGTAACTATTTTAGATCAAATCCAAGCTATTGAAAACATCTTACATTTAAATTAGTTTTTATTTGTGTGGGATAAATATGATTATGCTAAAAATAATTACCACCCATGATTAAAGTGATTGTTAAATCTTGTTGTCATGGATGTTTTTTGATTTGTAGAATCTATTGTGGATTCTGATGAGAGACCTCCACATTATTTACATGATGTATATACATTTGACCCTTATATGGTTGACTCAAAGTGTGTAGACAATAAATATATATAGAAGAATAATCATTTACATTCTCAAATACTATTTATGTTTTTCCATAATCCCAATTTGGTTTTGTATCCTCTACAGGTGAGTTTATCTTATATGTACCAAGACCTGTGGGTGTGAATAATTTATGCAAACTATGATCAAGTGGATAAAAATTAAGTTTTGAAATGTATAATATATCATATCATGGGATATATCATCAGCATTATCATAATAATCTAAAACATGGCCATCTTGATACTCAATATTTACCAATACAGGAAGCTCAACTATTTTTTTCCCCATCATTAGTTCCTTTGGCAATGGTTATTGTTATTGAGGTGCATTTATGTGAACTTTAGTGTTTAGTGCCTTATCTATATTTGGAGATAATGGAGCCCTTATACTTGACTTTTCCACTTCATAATTTTGGATACTCTCAATAAGAATACATTGTGTAGAAGGTGCTACTATAGGAATACCTTCTATACCAAAATGTATCATTTTAAAAAACATTAAAAGGTTCCTAGTCAAAAGGAATTGTCAACAAGGTCCCATCATGTATGAATTTTACACACCGATGTAAATTATATAGGATAGCCTCCATAGTATGTATCCAAGATCTACCCAGAAGTAAATTATAATGTAATGATTGAGACATTACCTGAAAAATGGTTGGAACCATTTTTGGCCCCAATGTTACATCCAAAGTTATTTGGCCAATCAAGTGGCTATTTGAATTATCAAATCCTTTGATATGAATCACATATTTTTATATAATATTGGTGTTAATTCCCATGGAGGTTAGTATATTTGTGATAAAAATGTTTAAGCCTAATATATTATCAACTAGCACCCTTTTGATACCCTTAATATGCATATTTACTTGTATAACTTTTGGTCAATAACATATTTAGGTGGTAAATATGCTAGATAAAAGGTTATTGGTTTTGAATTATTTTTGTGATATTTCATGATATATGCAAATTAAGTTGGCTCAATATCACTCAAAACTTGGGTTCATTTAATGTTTCATACATGATATCGTTATAGATATTGGATTGATTTAAAATTTCAATAATGTAAATCTTAGCACTTATCATGCTCAATTGGTCAAGAAGGTCATATCTCTTGTATTTTATCACAAGCTTTGTATTAAGAGGCACATATTTTATATTAATACATGGAAAATTAGATTGAAAATCTTTAAATTTTGTATTAGTGAAAACATGGACTATATAAATGTTGGCATCTTAGGTTACATCCTAGCTGAGCAAAGGGGAGTGTTCAAGTCTTCTTGCTCAAACATATTCCAACATGGGAATGAAACTAGGTTTTGGGTCACCTAATCTTGGGTCAGACCTCTAAATAAGGCTAGATTCCTTTTGGGTTTTTCACCTATGCTAAACCTAAACTAGCTTCTTGCTGAGAAAAGGGGAGAAAGATTCACAATAATATATGAAAGTATATAAAAAAGAGGTGAGACACCAAATGTTTTGATCCTTATACTTATATAAGACACATTAAAGACTAAAAAACATCACTTCATTCACTCTTTGATTAGCCCTCACACAAGTATTTTACATAAAGGTATGGACTAGCTATCAATCTAGCATGGGAGGGTAATTGTCCACTTCCAAACTGATCAATAGACTATATATGTACTTAGAATGACCTATGAGAACTACTAAAACACTACATGAAGGTGAAAAAACTTTGACAGAGGTGAGGAAAATATACATTCACTCAACCACATCAATGAACTCATAAAACACACTTTAACTTAGCTTGAAATTGGAGGAATTTAGTCTTTTATTGCATTAAATAGGTGTTACAATACAAATCTTGGTAGAGTCTAGCCATGCCAAAGAGAGGGATCCTTTTCAAGGCTTAAGATCTTGTATTTATATTAGAATGGAATGAGAGAGACATGGATCATCCATAAAATTATGGAGAAGGGATCATAATGACCTAAATTTCCCATCATCTAACATTGATTTAGTTACAAATATCATAATGTGTAAGAATACTTATGGAAAATGGATACAACTATAGTATCAGTCATTTTCAATCCATTTCTAGTCTACATTGATGCTCCTTATGGTTACAATAATGGAATCAAGTAATTTGAAAGTATAATTATTACATTGAAGAAGTTACAATAGCTGGATACATCTATTGTTATCTTTTTTTGGTATGGATTGCTCCCTACTAGTTCATTTTTGGCATTCAAGAGTGGATAAAAGGGTCATAATAAGATTGATAGATTTGGTGATGAACCCATAAAAATTGACATGTCTACCTCCATGGCATTTATTTGAAACATTTTCTCTTATTTGACTTTGATTGTATTTGGCTTTGACTTTTGATATTAGCCCTTGATCTTCATCTGGGTTTCTAAAATTGTGCCATTTGTCAGCTATGTGTCCCTTCCCAAGATCTTGCTATCATCTCTATCTGCTTTCACACTTGCACCATGTGGTAGCCTCACATTTGATCTAAGCTCCTTGTCCTATACACCATTAATATTCCTTTGCATGGATCGAATGTGTACCATTGATTTATCTAATAGTTGCTATGGTTACAACACATTGCAAGAGTTCATTCATCCTTGGGATCCTTTGACTATTTGACCATTTCTCACCATTGACCTACTTTGGTATGATTAAATTCATTCTATTGGTCTATTTAGGCCCACTAGCCTTATTGATCAACATGTATCATTAGATCTCTATTTAGGTACCCAAGATATTGACACTTGTCATCAGCACATTTACACTGACCTTTTTGACTTGATGCTCATCATTGATTTCTTTGGTATGATTGAATGTATGTCATTGGATCTGCCTGGTCCCATGGCCTTTTCAGTCAATGCTAGCCATTAGATTTAATCTTATCTCCAAAGATTTGGACACTTGTCAATTTCACATTTAAACTTAGAAATTTTAAATTTAAATGGTTATTTCATGAGGATTTTATTTGATGTCCCCATGAACATCATAATCTACTTGTTTAACTTTGAATGCTTGTATCTTGAGACAGAAAAAACATCAAGACACCAAATTTTAAATATATTTATGGGATCAATATAATCATGTCCATGCAATTATTTGACCCTGGTCAATCTCTAAAATACATTTATGAGATGAACAACTAGACTAACTTGTTCATTTTTTCAAGGCTTGACATGATGGTCTAGCTCCTAAAGATCATCAAATACACACTTTGATCTTGCTTAAAGTGTTTCAAAAGGTTGTAAATGCTATGTGATCTCCTCCTAGAATATGTCTACTCTTTGTGACATTGGATCATTCTTCTATCAGGACCCTGATTAGCATATTAGTCTAATTAGATAGATTTTGGTATGTAGGCCAAATTTGGCCAAAATATTTAGTGACTCAAATAGGCAACATGCCTGCTATTCTTGAGAATGCATCCCATTCACATGACTCTTGGACTCACCAATAATGATGAATCTGATCCATGATTGCAAGAAACCTTTTGAGTTGTAAAGATAATGAATTCTACCCAAATATGGAAGGAAACAAACAAAATAGGGAAGCTAACAAAGTAAAAACAAATAAACTAATGTGATAGGACAACACTTGGAGGAAATATAAAATAACTATGTACAGAGAACTCATCTTACTTAATAGCAATGTTTCAAATGTATCCCATTAACTAGGATAGGAAGCTCCTCATCATCCATTTTTACAAGTTAGAAGGCATTATGGGATTTGTAGCTAGAGATTGTGTATGGACCACTCTAAAGAGAGTCAAAATTTTTATGTCTTCCTAGCGTATCTCTTTCCTCATCCTAATTGATGACCAAATCTCCTTTTTTGAATCTTCTTGAAGAAGCTCTTTTGTCAAAGGCTCTCTTCACTTTTTCTTGATGGCTTTCCATGGCTAGCATGAACTTATGCTTTGTCTCTTCCAACTACATAAGCTCAACATATCTGATCTCCATAGTTCACTCTCCAAGAACTCAAGTTGGTGCATCAATTATAGGGTAGGAAATTTTAGAGAAATAGGCATTCTTGCTTCTTTACCATATACCGGCTTGTAGGGAGAGTTGGATATTTACCTCTTGTAGGTGATCTTATTATCCCATAAAGATGACTTTAACTTAAGATACCATGACCTCTGATTATATTCAATTTTTATTCTTTTGATTTTCAATAGGTTCTTATTAGTGGATTTAGCAAGACCATTTCCTTGGGGATAGTAGTTTGATGAAGTGCTGAGATAAATCCCATGTTGAACTACCCATTGGCTAATTCTAGACCTCACAAAGACCATAAAATTTATAGAAATGATAGTTGAAGGGACTCCAAACCTAGTAATAATACCTTAATATAAATATATAACATTGGTCTCATTTTCTTCTTGTTATTAATTTGACATGTCAAGGTCAAATTACTACCCCTATCATATGAAACTTTCCTAAAATTGGTCATTTACCCTTTACAGCTTGTCAAAATGAGGAATTTTGGTCTAAAATCACTAATTTTGGTAAAAAACATCAAAATATGTATTTTAAATGGGTCATTCTCTTTTTAAAAGAGCATTGTCAAGTTCAAATATGCAGATAATCCATGCATAGGGGTCAATTTTGAGAAAAAATGAGCTTTCTAGGAGTTACAAGTGGTTTCAAGACCTCAAATTTTGGGAAAAAGGTAATAATGACTTGAGTAACCTTATAAAAAAATTTTACGGCCATTGGATGATTTGAGATACTTTCTATTTTGTAACAATCCTTCACATGTCCATTGGAGATCACCATTGGAGCAAGAATTATTATGGAGTGCCACAAAAGTTTTTAAGTCCAGGTAAAAGTTTGAAAATAATGGGATGATGTTGTTACATCATAATTAGACATTTTAAGAGTGTAAAAACTCTAAATTATAATCAAACCATGGTCATATAGGTTTTTGTAAGCAAATAGGCATATAGGCCAAAAAGGGGTTTTTTGTCTTTTCAAGAAATATGTGATTTTATAGTGTTTCAATAGCATGGTATAGACTACATGATGATGGTTTTAGGAATTTGGAAGTATGTGAATATTTTTTTTCATTTTGGTGATTTTTTTATTTTTTACAGTTCTAGACACCCTTCCAAGCCTTGTATTCAGATGCTCATATCTTTCACCACATGTGGAGTTTGGACAAAAAATATTATTATGTTTTGAGGAACCATATGTAACTATAATTAATGAACAATTGAGACTATTTTATAGGTTTTTATTTATGAACAATTGTTAAGAGCGTAGGCAACCCAAAATGTAGTTAAAACCCCATAGGCAGTTTTATCCACATGATAAATTTTCATATATTTTTCATGGGAACCCAATATTTTAATGAATGTTATGGGAATAAGTTTTATACACATAAATGGAAATATTTTTGTATTTTGAGGTATGTACTTCATGAACCATCATTTTGAAGATTCAGCTTCAAAACCCTCCTAAACCCTCAAAAAAATAGTTTTGGAAAAAGTTGATTTTATTTCCATAAAATCATCATGGATAAAATTTAATTTTTTTAAAATTTCAATTAAACTTATATAGTATTCCATAAGTATCAATTTTATGCATGGAGTTGTACGGATGAGGGTAAAAATCATGTTTTAGTAGAAAAAAGCATGTAAAATAAAGTATAAGAAAATTCAATAAAATGTAATAGATGGAGCTCAAATAATAATAATTTTAATTCATCCTAAAATATTAAATTGGTCATAAATCATCCCATAAGTGTCCCAACCAACTTGATTAAATTGGCCAGTCTATAGGAAAATGGATCAAAATAGGCCTAGTCAACCCTGTTGACTGAATGCCGAGTGTTTTCTCATCAAAATCAAATATATTATGATGAGAAAAGTTTTTACAGGTATATTTAATTTTTTTTCAGGTTTCATGGCATCTTATTATAGGTTTAATGGAGTTCAAATGCACATATTGGCTTTTAGGCCTATTTGGTCTAATAGGCCTAGTTGGCCAAATGGTCAACTTGAAGAATGGTGTTGAAAATATATCAAATGAATTAATTTTGGAGTTACCACATGAAATATATATTGTTTAAGTGAATATATCATTATAAATTTAATCCACAAGTTCCAATTCATCTAAGTTGAGTTCAAGTGGAAGTTGACTAGTCTTTGAGTCCACATCTCTTCAATTGACTAGTTTGACTAGTTTCATGCACCTCCCATGCTTTTCATGCAATATAAAGACATTAAAGAACTTAAAAAAAATTTAAATATGGAGTTATATTAAAAATTATGGAATTATTTTTTTTCATGCAATGAAGGTTGATAAGTCAACATGGGGCCACCACCTCCAATTCTATGCCCAAATTTGAAGATCATGCAAATTTTCATAGAGTTTGGAGATTTTGATGAATTGTTTTAATATTGTTAAAGGAGTTAGTCTTGAGTTAACTAACCAAGACTAGTCATTCTTCCTTTGGAATGACACATTAGATTTAGGTTAGTTTTTAGACTTATATACTGGATTTTTAAAGCCATTATTCATTAATTCCTGAAGCAGAGAAGAAATTGTAATTGAAACCATTTTTATCAAATAAAGAAGAATTTTTGCACATGTTATTTGGATCAGAATAGAGTGTAATTTGACTATGTAACAGCATACAAGTGGTATATATTTTCTATTTTTTTAGGTGCTTTTCACACCTAGTATGAAAATATCATCCTCTATAGGTCATTTGAAGAGCTAGGATTTGAATTTGCTTTACAAACTTATTTCAGGCCTTCTTTTGAAACACTAATGTTAAAGATTGAATGCAAAGTTTTCTTTTAGATTCATATGTGTATCTTACTTAGTTTCAGAATTCTTTTAGAGAATACCAATCATTCAGGTGCATCACCCAATTATATAGGATTTCCCATTTTAGCTTCTTTTTTCCCTTTTCACCCCAAAAAATCAAAATAGTTTAGTTTTTAGAGATAAATCTTAAGGGAACCAACCCTCTCTAGCAGTTCATCTCAATATAGAGTCACTTGCACTCTAAGAAGATCCAATTTTATCAACTAGAGAGTATGTATGCCTTGCACATCTTCAGTTAGGGTGTTCTATAGAGTGATAACAATTTTTGGCATGCCTGGTGGGACACATTCTACATACTAGAATTTGGAGGCATTCAGAAGATCAGTGCAACTTTCAGGAACTCAACGCTGGTTATGAACATCAGGGATCATTTCAATATTGATTACTTTCATCATTTTGCTTAGTAATGGTCTATAATGGCTTATTTTAGTATGAATCCATATTATCCTCTCTATGATCACTATGACCAAACACACTATGATCCTCATTAGGAGTTTGAGGATCTATATCAGGAATATATGCAAGAGTACTACCCAAATCCTCCCTATGAACAATCAATCTATCATAATACTACCCCTTACAAGTCTTATCATGAGCTATCCTACCCATTTAACCAACCTAAACATGGTTATTTTACATCTACCCAATCCATACCAATACTTAAATAAACTTTAGTGAGCCTTGAAAAGCATGCACTAGAGTTGTACTCATAGAGATATTATGTCAAAGATAACCCTACTCACTAGATCCATTATGTGAGAGAGTCATTGCATAAAATAAAAACAAAATGGGCACCTGTTGAGAGAGAAAATTGGGGCAATCTCACTAGTGAGATGATGGATGTAGGTGGTTACATTCAAAGTATTGAGGATAAACTAAAACACCTCAAAGATTAACATGTCTAACCTTACTCTTCTTATATGAAATCCATTCCTCCTCAAGAGACCATTCCAAGAGTCCCTTTGAGTTTGCCAAAATTTTCATGTATTTCTTAGACTTTCCCTTCTTTGAGATCTATCCAAGAGAACTATCAAAGAAAGAAAGAGATTTTTATGGTACAACTTGATATTGAGATCATTGACCACTTTAAAGAGAAGATATTCCAAGAGAATATTGATAAGTAGACCAGAGAGTTGGAGTTGAAGACAAGGAAAGAAGAGGAGAACCAAAATCAAATGGTCAAAAAGGAGCCTCTATCTTTCCCATCTTGGAACCAAATCATGCAATCAAGCTAATTTAAAGCTACTCAGGTACTTCCCCTCCTTCTTAAAGAATATAACTCATTTCCATCTTGGAAATCCATACAAAACAACATGCAGAAGAAGGAATAAGAGCAAGAGATTGTAGATTTAAATGAGTTTCAAGAAGAATGTGGTAAAGAAGATGCAAATGTTTATGAAGAGGTTGAGGAAGTAGTGATACCATCTTATGAAGAGAATGAAGAAATTAACATAGTAATTAATCAAATTGATGAATTTGTGAGGCAGCAAAAGGTTACCAATCAGTCAAAAATATCATTGGAGGACTTGTTTAAAGTTTTCAGAGTAGGATATGCTCTTCTCCAAGGGTAATGATCTAGTTACAGCCAAAGAGAGTAGCTTTGTCAAGCCAAACAAAGAGAAAGGAGTGGGTAGACCTTTAATTATACCACCTCAAGAGTTTATTGTTGATAGGGACTTATTTTAGATCTTCAGAATGGGATATCATCTCATTGATGAGCCTACAGACATGGATATGCTTCCAAAAAATAACATAAGTATATTTTGTGCTCAACGTAATCAACTAGATTGTGAAGAAATGATGCTTGATAAAGTAGAAGAGCCACCAAATGAGTATGTTTACATTGGGGGTTACTTTGCTCCTACTATACCACATATGAACATGCCAAAGGAGTTGTCAAAGAAAATATTTGATTTCTCAACCACTAAGCTTGAAAGGGAACATGTAGTACATTTTCCATCTCATTATGGAAGTGTACTAAAGAATTTTTCTTTTGATCTAAGAGGACTAGCAAGTTGGAGGTTAGTTTGTACATAGACTAGCTATAATTTCATTCCTCTAAGTGCATATCTACACTTGATTTTAGTAGTTTTTTTACATTTCCAGTTGTTGTTGTTCATTCCTCTAAGTGCACATGTGCACATGTTTGTTGTTGTTTGTGTCAGTTGTCTTGTTTGTGTCTTTGTCTACAAAAAGTCTTCCAAAAATTAATGCTTTTCCAAGTCAATTTTACTAGTGTTTTTGAGTTATTTGACCATTAGGCTGGTAAACCCCTAAAATTTGACAATTGTTTTAGTAATTTGACCTATCAAGGTTAAATTACTACAGCTATCATTTGAAACTTTTCTAAAATCGGTCATTAACCCTTTACAGCTGGTCAAATTGAGGAATTATGGCCTAAAATAAATAATTTTTGTAAAAAACATCAAAAAATAGATTGTGAATGGGTCATTTTATTTTCAAAAGAGCATTGTCAAGTTCAAATATGTAAACAATCCATGCATAGGGGTCAATTTTGAGAGAAAATTGAGATTTTTGTGAGCTATAGGTGATTTCAAGACCTCAAATTTTGTACACAAGGTCATAATTAATTTATTAACCTTTTGAAAAAAATCCATGTTCATTGGATGAGTGGAGATACTTGTTATTTTATAACAGTCCTTAGCATGTCCATTGGAGATCACTATTGGAGCATGCATCATTATGGAGTGCCACACAGGTTTATAAGTATAGGTAAAAGTTTAAAAATTATGAGATGATTTTTTTACATCATAATAATACATTTAGAGAGTGTAAAAACTCTAAATTTTAATCAAATGATGCTCATATAGGCTTTTGCAAACAAATAGGCATATAAGCCAAAAAAGGGTTTTTTGAATTTTCAAGTAAAATATAATTTTAGAGTGTTTTGATAGCATGGTAAATATTTAATGATGATGTTTTAAGGAATTATGAATTAGGTGAAGAGTTATTTTCATTTTGGTGAATTTTTTATTTTTAACAGTATTAGACATCCTTCCAAGCCTCCTATTTAGATGCTCATATCATTCACCACGTGTGGATTTTGGCTGAAAAATATTAGTATGTTTTGAGGAACCATATTTAATTATAATTAATGATAAATTTAAACCATTTTAGGGGCTTTTATTTATGAATAATAATTAAGAGCGTAGGTAGCCCCAAATGTAGTCAAAATCCCATAGGCAGATTTCTCCACATAATAACTTTTCATATATTTTACATGGGAACCCAATATTTTCAAGGATTTTATGGGGGTTATTTTGATACAAAAAAATGGTAATATTTTTTTATTTTGAGGTTTTTACATCATGAACCATCATTTTGAAGATTCAGCTTTAAAACCCTCCTAAACCCTCAAAAAATTAGTTTTGAAAAAAGTTTATTTTATTGCCATAAAATCATCATGGATCAGCCTAAAAAAATTTAAAATTTCAATTAAACTCATATAGGATTCCAAAAATATCAATTTTATGTGGAAAATAGCATGTAAAATGAAGTACAAGATAGTTAAATAAAATATAATAAGTGGAGCTCAAATAATAAGAATTTTTATTCATCTTAAAATATTAATTTATTCATAAATCATCTCTAAATTTTCCTAACTAGCTTGATCAAAATGGCCAGTCTATAGGAAAATGGAGCAAAATAGGCCTAGTCAACCTTGTTGACTGAATGGTGAGTGTTTTCTCATCAAAATCAAATATATTGTGATGAGGAAATTTATTCCAGGTATATTTTTTTTTTCCATGTTTCATGGTATATTTTTGTAGGTTTAATGGATTTCAAATGCACAAATTGACTTTTAGGCCTATTTGGTCTAATAGGCCTAGTTGGTCAAATGTTTAACTTGAAGAATGGCATTGAAAATCTATCAAATGAAATAATTTTGGAGTTACCACATTATATATCTATTTTTTAAGTTAATATATAATTATAAATTCAATCCAAAAGTTCTAATTCCTATAAGTTGAGTTTAAATTGAAGTTGACTAGTCTTTGAGTCCACATCTCTTTGGTTGACTAGTTTGACTAGTTTCATGTATCTCCCATGCTTTTCATGTAAGATAAGGACATTTAAGAACTTAAAATAAATTTAAATATGGATTTATATTCTAAATTATGGCATTATTTTCATGAAATTAATGTTGATAAGACAACATGGGCCCACCACCTCTAATTCTATGCCCAAATTTGAAGATCATGCAAATTTTCATAGAGTTTAGAGATTTTGATAAATTATTTTAATATTGTAAAAGGAGTTAGTCTTAAGTTAACTAAACAAGAATAATCATTATTCCTTTGGAATTCCACATTGGCTTTAGGTTAGATTTTAGACTTATATATTGGCTTTTTAAAGCCATTATTCATTAATTCTTAAAGCAGAGGAGAAATTGTAATTGAAACCATTTTTATCAAATAAAGAAGATTTTTTGCATATGTTTTTTAGATCAGGATAGAGTTGACTATGTACCATCATAAAAGTGGCATATAATTTCTATTTTTTTAGGTCCTTTTCGCACCTACTATAAAAATCTCATCCTCTATTGGTCATTTGAAGAGTTAAGATTTGAATTTGCTTTACAAACTTCTTTCAAGCCTTCTTTTGAAATACTAATGTTCAGGATTGAATGTAGAGTTTTATTTTAGATTCATATGTATATCTTAATAAGTTTCAAAAATATTTCATAGAATACCAATAATTTAGGTGCATCACCCAATTATATATGATTTCCCATTTTAGCTTCTTTTTTCCCTTTTCACCCTAAAAAATAAAAATAATTTAATTTTTAGAGATAAATCTTAAGAGAACTAATGCTCTCCAGAGGTTATTATCAATATAGAGTCACTCATACTATGAGAATATTCAACTGTATCATCTGGAGAGAAGGTGTACCTTGCACATCTTCAATCAAGGTGCTCTCTAGAGTGATAACACTTCCTTCAATGCCATTACTTCTATTCATCTAGTGAACTAATTTATGGTAGTTAATATCCATTTATGTCATGAAATTGAAGGGGGATTAATGAGGCTAATAAAGTCTAATCCCCAGTGGGGAAAGGGCTGATTCACTTCAATTGATTGGAAAGGTAAGGCTGCAAGTTTCACCTTTCATACAAACATAACACACTGTCTGCATTTCCTAACCCATGCATGATAATCACCAAATAAGCTTGGCCAATAATACCCACCTCTTATTATATTGTGGGATGTGGTTCTTTCTAAATAATTCCCTCCACCATGTCCATCATGGAAGTCCTCAAGCAACCTCTCCATTTGATGTAGTTCCATGTATCTTAACAATATACCATTAACATCTTTATTGAACAAAATACCATCAATAAGAAGAAATGGAATGGATTGCAATCTAACATATCTTATTTTTGAATGATTTAGATGAGAGGGATAAAGACCATCTTGGAGATATCTTACCAAATCATGATACCAACTAGAAGGTGGAGTATGATCAAATACAACCTCCATAACCACCTTATTAGCTTCTCATAAGTCTTGGTCTAGATGCTTATAAAGTCCTTTGACTCTAATCAAATTTTTAACCTTGATCTCCACATCATAATCAATTACCTTTGTTATCCAACCAGCTCTTTTCTCACCTATGTCCTTATTCAAGAGAAACTCCTTGACACTTGGATGTGTAACCATTAGGTGTATCTTGTTGTTAGACAATAAATATCTAAACTTCTTGAGAGACCTTATAATATAAAATCCTTGACTGAAGAAGGCTATTGGATGCTCTAAGGCTTCATGGTTTTACTACATAAGAATGCTTGAAATGGTGTCAATGTTATCATAGGTGTACAAAATGAATTCCTTTGATAAATTTGGGTTCATGAGCATAGGAACACTAGCCATGGCTTTCTTAATTTCCAAAAAAATCTTTACTCCTTCCTTAGACTAGTTGAAGCTCTAATTCTTATTTAGCATGGTTGTAAATGGCTTAACTAAAGTGGTAAAATTTGAGATGTATCTTATAATAAAATTGATCTCCCTTAAGAAAATTTGTAAAGCTCTATTGTGCTTGGGTAAGGAAAGTGAAAGAATTGAAGCTATTGTTTTAGGATCTATGCTTAAACTATGCTTTGAAACTATAGGTCTAAAGAGCTTACCTGCAAAAACTAAGAAGACACATATTTTGGGATTCAGGGAAACCCCAAATTGCTTACACCTTTAAAACACTTACTCAAGGTGAACCATGTGCTCACTTGAATCATTTGAAAACACTATTATATCATCCAAATATACCAGTAAATATTTATTAAGAATGACCTGGAATGACATATCCATGGCTCTATGAAAAATTTCTCCAACATTGGATAGACCAAAGGGCATCTCTTCCTATATGCAAATGTCCCCCACTTTGTGGTGAAGGTTGTCTTGAATTGGTCCTCTTCCTTGACCAAAATCTAGTTGTAACCACTATATCCATCCAAAAAGGAAAACCTTTATGAACCTACAACCAATTGTAAAATATATTCCATGGATGGTAGTGCATATTGGTCTTTAAGACAATCCTTATTTAGGTCATGAAAGTCAACACACAGTCTAATTTCACCATTCTTTTTTTGTACTAGAATAAGGTTTGCCACCCAAGTTGAGTGATTGATTGGGAATATAATAGCTAACTAAATGAGCTTATGAATCTCAACTCTCATCAAAGGCTCAAGATTAGGATTTATAGGCCTTTGTCTTTGTCTTAATGGCTTAGTTTCATCTTTTAGCTCAATGGTGTGTTGACCGAGACTTGGGTCAAATCCTTTGAGATCACTATATTACCATGAAAATATATTATAAAAACTTGAACATAAATCAATGAAAGCTTCATTTTCTAAATAAGTGCATACCTCACCCAACTTTAGGTTCTTATCAGGTGAAACTTCCACATTAGCATAACATTCTTTCCTTATTGACAAAGATGACTTTTCTTTCCTCAACTCATCATCACCACTGAATATGTTTTAAAGTGTGACCAATCCATTGGGAAACTTATTTGTTTTTAGTTGCTCAAACTAATCACCATACTATTGCAATTACATTGATTGATTCTTTGAGGAAAACTCAACCTCTTCTTACAAGAATCTAACATTCTGATTATCATCTTCAAACACTTGATAATTACCATTATCATCTGGGAAAAAATGCCTTACAATAAACTTAATGTGTGATTGGACTTTTTAATTTCTTACATCATTTGGGATACTAAATAATTCCCCAATGGTAGCCAACCTATTTGCTTGTTTGTTCTCATCTCTTAGTATTGCTTGAATGTTGAAGGTCTAAAACTCTTCAAAAAAGTCTCATTAAAAATATTCAAGTATGTCCTATGATTATAAGAAATAAGCAATGGGTTTTTTCATAAATTATGACCTCTTACTTGGTGAACTACAAGTTCACTATCACCAAAGACTTGTAAGGCATTGACTTTCATCTTCCTAGCCCAATTCAAACCATGAATTAATGCCTCATACTCTATAGCATTATTTGAAAAACAAAATTGAAACCTAATAGATTATAATTAACTTTTATTTTTTAGATAAATCAACATCATTATAGCCTTGGTACCATAATTATTACTTGACCCATATAAGTATAATTGGAAAAGATCTTCACTAGACTCATAATCCTTCATCAAGGCTAGAATTGGTGCATCTTTCTCATATAATCAATAAACACCAAGTATTTATTCTTAAATTAGATTATAGGATCATATTAATGTGAGATAGAGGCCCACTCATGAAGGAAAAAAATTGGAATCCCATCTAAAGGTGATTTAATTTTCTCTACACTATCATTTATCACCTCATCTGAGATGAGGTAATTGGCGTTCACAATACTTGGCATATATGGTTCTAAATGAAACCATGTAATAGGTTTAAAATGTATGGTTACCTTGGTACCATACCTAGTATTTAACATAAAATATGTCCAATCAATTGATAAGTATCCTCTAATCTTTGAAGTAAAGTCCCTTGACAGATATATGACAAAATAGGGAGGCAAATCTACCACAAATACATCCTGCTAAATGGTGATATTGAGACAAACATGTAGTGTAAAATTTATATCCTTGATGATGCCTAATGTATTTATTGGTGACTTATCTAGTTTCAATATTCATTTAGTATTTGGTTCATAAAGAAGACCAAGCTTGTCTATAATTTGCTTAGGCTGATAGTGCTACTGGTTCCACTATCCACCATATAGTTATGAACTAAACAATCACCAAATATAAAAAATAAGTATAAGGGAGGAGATTTAATTGAATTTTACTTATCTTTGTCCCCTTTTTCCATTTTGTGTACCTATTGTACTTGATGATTCATCAGCTAGTTTGAATTAGTTAGGACAACTTATTTCTCAACTAGTTCTGGAGATACCTTAAGAGCTGAAAGATCTTGGATGATCATATATTTTTATCCTAGAATATCAAGAGAATACCACATGCTAATGTTGACATTGAATTTATTTATCTAATTCACTATACTAAATGAATCTCCACTAACATTTGGCTACACCTTTTGAACCACTAGTTATTATCAGATCAAAGGTATTTGAGGGATCCTACTAACCTCTACATTCTATTTTTTTGTGTTATAGGGGTAATAGGTTGTTATTTGGTACTTTTTGAAACAAAATTAATAGTAATTAAACTATATTTATAGTCACATATTAAGCCTCATCAATGGCTCTTCTTTTATCTCTAGTTATAGTTGTAACTTGACCATTTGAACTACTAGTCTCACCACCTTAATTAAAAGAAACATAAGCATCCATTTACTAATTTACATTAACGGAATTAGGATAAACTTGAAAATTTTGAGCCTCTGCATAGGCTAATAAATTTATCTCTTGATATTTATCTCCTTAAAGAGAAAACTCTTATTATGTCATTTGTGGCATAGTAATATGCTATGATTACCAAGACCTAGTGTCGAGCATCATTGAGTTGGGAGGGATACCAATTTGAGTCATTCATAATTTTTTTTTTAGGTGGTGTGGGAATAATAGATTTTAAACTTATTGGTATATTGGGGTCAATAGTTTCATATGGATTAGTTGGAACTATGGCCCCTTATGCCTGAGAGAGTGGTTTGTTTTCCCTAAATCCTTGGTAGGGAGGCCTTTGATCTTTAAAGGGATAATGAGTATATTGATTTTATTATTGATAAGGCCTATTAGCTTGATATTTTTACCTCTTGATTTGTACTATTTCATTTCCAAAAGATTGAATCAAACCTTTTAGCTCACCAAGCTTATGGGCTTGACTAGAAAGGGCTACAACTTGGGCTTGATGAGGTGGAATAGGGGCTAATGATGGAAACTAAGGAGCTTAAGGGGGCGGAATAGATTGTAAATATAGGAATATAGGCATTAGAGGCCTTGGAGAAAGCTTACCATCTTGTATCAAACTATTTTCTTCATGTATTATAATCTCATAAGTATTTGGCAAGGTATTACCACCCATGGATTATAGCATCACACTAATATTAGAATTGAGGGTTTTGAAATAATACAATAATGCATATTCATGGGATGGTATAATTAATTTAGGTATTCTAGTCCATGTCTTTTGAAATCTAAGGTTGAAATCAGACATGAACTCATGAATATCTCTCTTTATGTTAGTCAGGTGTTCAACTAAAGATAAGTGATTAGATTTGTCCTCAAATTTCCTGAATAAGGCTACACCTAATTCATCCCATGTAGATATGGATTTAATGGAATATTCATATACCAATTCAATGCTTTTTCTTTGAAGGAAACAAAAATTAGTCTAATGGACACATTATCTTGAATAACATTATGCATTGAACAAAGGTTGGCAACATCTTAGATGTAATCAATAGTAGTTATTTGATCTTCTCTAGAAAATAATGGGATGATTTTAAGAGCATACATAGGAATATCATCATACTGGGCTAAGTTTAATGGACTACATTTATTGAATGGAATGGATACTTGATTTTTGATGGCCATTTGAGTAGGGGGATTACATTGATTGAAATAATAAGATGACTAGGAGATGAATATTGATTTTAGGGATAAGGTCTTATCTTATTAAATATTTCTCTCTTATATGAAATAGAAGGTAGCTTAATGAATTCAAAGGGAATACATTTACTAGTTGACCTTGTAGTAAGTTTTGGCATGAGAATGTTATCTAGATGGGGATAAAAACTCTATAACTTAAAGAATATTTAGATTTTTATGATGGTGGATGTCTTTTTATATTTTATTTGTTTCTCCTTAGATCCAAATTTCAATTCTTCTAGGAGACTTGGTCCCATCAAGCATGCTAGAATTGTTGGCATCCTAGGTTGTACCCTAGTTAAGCAAAAGGGAGTGTTCAGGTCCTCTTTCTCAAACCTAGTCCAACATGGGAATGACCCTAGGCTATGGGTCACCTAATATTGGGTTAAAACTATAGATAAGGATAGATTAATTTTGGGTCTATCACCTATGCTAAACCTAAACTAGATTCTTGTTGAGAAAAGGAGATAAAGATTCATAATAATCTATGAAAGCATATAAAAAGGAAGTGATGCATCAAATGTTTTGATATTTATACTTACACAAAATACACTATAAGACACATTAAATACTAAAAAATATAACTTCATTCACTCTTTGATCAAACCTCACAAAATTATTTCATACAAAGGCATGGACTAGCTATCAACCTAACATGGGAGGGTAGTTGTCCACTTCCAAACTGACCAACATAATATATATGCACTTAAAATGACTTATGAGAATTACCAAAACACTTCATGAATGGGAGAAAACTTATAAATAGGTGAGGAACACATAAATTCACTCAACCACATTAATGAACCCATAAGACATGCTTCAACTTAACTTGAAAATGGAGGAATTCAGTCTTATATTGCATCAAATAGGTGTTATAATACAAATCTTGATAGAGTCTAGCTATGCAAAAGAGAGGGATCATTTTCAAGGATTAGCCGCTTATATTTATAGTATAATGGGATGAGAGAGATGGGGATCATGCATACAAGAATGGAGAAGGGAGCACAATGATCTAGATTTCCCATCATCTAGAGTTGATTCAATTACAAAAGATCATAATGTCTAAGACTACTTTTGGAAAATGGATACAACAAATACATTAGTCCTTTTTAATCCATTTTTTTATCTACATTGATGTTCCTTATAGTTATAATGATAGAATAAAGTCATTTGAAAGAAAAATTCTAGTGTTAAAGTAGTTATAACAACTAGATCAATTTGTTGTGAACTTGTTCCAGCATGAACTACTCCCTACTAGTTCATTTTTGACATTCAAGATTGGAGAAAAGGGTCATAATCATGCTACTAGCTTTAGCAACAAACTCATTGAAACTAACATTTTTGCCTACGTGGCCTTTTTTTGAAATATTTAATCTAGTTTGAATTTGATCATATTTGGCTTCAAATCTTTATATTGGCCCTTGATCTTGATCTAGGTTTTTCAAAATGTGCCATTTATTAGATAAGCATCCATTCCCAAGATCCTATTGTTAGCTTCATCTAATTTCATTATTACACCATGTGGTGGTCTCACATTTGATATGAGCTCCTTATTTTATGCACTATTGATCTTCCTTTATATGGATCACATGTGTACCACTAATTTATCTAATAGTTGATATGGTTGAAACACTTGGAAATAGCTTGTTCATCCTTGGGATCCTTTGACTCTTTGACCCTTACCCACAATCGATCTAATTTGGTATGATTAAACATGAGATATTGATATATTTGGGTCCACTATCCTTTTCAATCAATGTACATCATTATATCTCTGTTCAGGTACCCAAGATCTTGACACTTATCATTAATGCATTTATGCTAACATTTTTGATTTGATTCTCATCATTGATCTCTTTGGTATGATTTAATGCATGCCATTGGATCTTCCTAATCCCATTGTCCTTGTCAATCGATGCTCAACATTGGATTTGATCCTAGCTCCTAATATTTAGACACTTATTATTTTTGTGTTCAACCTTGGAACTTTTAAATTTAAATGACTATTTCATAAGGTTTTTATTTGACATCCTTATGAATTTCATAATCTACTTGTTTAAATTTGAATGCTTGTATCTTGAGATATAAAAATCATCAAGACACCAAATTTATAGAGGCTATTTATGGGACTAAAATAATCATGTCCATGTAATTCTTCAACCTTGGTCAATCTCCAAAGTAAATTTATGTGATGCACAACTGGAATGAGCTATTCATTTTTCAAGGCTTACCATGATGGTATAGCTCCTAAAGATAATCAAATTTACACTTTAATCTTGATTAAAGTGTTTTAAAATCTTGAAAATGCTATGTGATCTCCTCTTAAAATCTATCTTCTCTTTGTGACATTGGATCACTTTTGCATTAGGACCCTACTCAACTTCTTATTCTGGATTAGATAGATTTTGGTATGTATTCTAAATTTGGCCAAAATAATCCTATATAATCCATGGGTGAATAATGGGTATGGGATGGTATCTATCAATTAAATAAGTTCTAGGTGGAACACATGGTTTAGATCATGCACATTGGCATTTGGATACTCGATCTATAGTATTGCATAAGGAATTATGAAGAGAGATTAAGTTTTGTTTTCATTTTAAAACCTTCTCATTATATTTATGTATATGCTTATTTATTTTCATGACACCTTGGATTAGTTAAGTAAAATATAAAAATGTTGCTACAATTAAAAATTATAACATAAAATGAGTTGCGCATGCATCCATATCAAACATATCGATATAAAATAAAATCCAAATGTTAACTTGTAAAATATTGTTAAGTTAGAAATAAAAAATAGAGAATTAGGAAACCCTAGACTAATATCTAATTTTTTTGAGGACTAGAGGTTGGGTTCACCAGATGTTTAACCATAAAATATAGATATGGGGAATATAGGATTAAACGGGCTGAGATAGCCTAGAACACAAGGATGGTAGACTATATCTAAAGTAGGCCATTTATGTGAAAAAATCATAAACATATAATATTTTCTATGTTGAGATATACTAAAGATAGAAATTATAGGTATGTTATATATTAAAATGATAATGAAAATAAGATACTTAGTTTTGATGCTAATACATAAATGGATCTGGAATAAGGAGAAAGTAGATTGGATCTAAATTTTGGATCAATTCCCTAATTATAGAAATTGTAACTCTATAGACACATACACTTGCATATACCTAAGATGATTATGTTGATGATAATATATAACTAAAACATAGGTCTCCCTTAAAAAATACCCACTAAAACTAGATGTGACTAATTAGATTCTTTTGTTTTATGTGTTGCCTTCACCCTAGTGCATTTAGATCAGGGTCATGGATAGTTTCTCCTTGTCAAATAGAAAAAACCTAGTTATTCATTATCATATTGGATTTAGGAAAAATGGGTTTATTTGGAACATAATGTTGAGATGTGTCAAATACCTCTCTATCAATGAGCACTACATACATAGTAAATAATCTAAAGAGGGCCTCAAACTTACGTAGTTCACCCCTATGGGTTAGATTGTGTGTGAATCATGAAATTTGTGATAATCAAGTACATAGAGTGACATAACTTGTAACTTGGAAAATATGGATCATGGATTTATTATTTAGTACTTTAGACATATAGATATGTTGTCTTTATGATTGATATGGAAATATGATAAAATAGGGAAGCTTTATTCATTTGAGTGTTTAGTTGTGTACTTTTTGGTTTATGTTAAGTTAAGAATGAATGAGGATTGATATTATATTTATACAAATACATTTTGATGATATCTCAAATTAAATCACTTAGGTTAACCATAGGAATACATTTCATTTGTAAATTGGATGACTTTAAGGCACTAGACACTTGTGTTGGGATAGGACACTTGCATCAATATGGGTATCTAACTGGGAAGCAAGTGTCAATATAGTTAAAAAATAAGTGAAAATATATAACTTATAGAGATGGAAGATAAGTAGGTTATAACATTTTATGAAAGATAAAGGGTCTGCATCATCAAAATAACATTGGTTGGACTGAGAGATAAGTAATGAGGCACACAGAGATAGTGTATGTGATCCTTTTGGAAACATGAAATTTTTATAAGATAAAGTTAAGGTACATATATGATATTTATTTTCCAAGTTTAAAATAATGATTTGCTATATAATTCATAAATAATGTCTACATTAATGACATTCACACTTTTTAATAGTACTAGAGAAATAACTATTCCCTTAGGAATCAAACACTATAACAACTCCTTACTATGTCCACTCCTCTAAAAAATGTGAAACCCCTCATAATACTATATAAATAAATGATAATCTAACTTTATAATCCAAAAAACCTAAGTCCTCCAAATAATTCCAATATGTTCCTAGAAAGATTGGGTATAACATAGTGGAAGACATGAAGAAGATCAAAGAAAAAATCACACCACATGAGCTTGCCTAGATCACTAAGTAGAGAGATCTCTTCCTTACATCCATAATAGATAAAATATATCAGATCGAGCCTAATATTATACAAACAATGTGATCACACACAAGAATAATATTGAGGTTCTCCTTTTCCCCCTTATAATTTAACTATTTAGGAAGAAGCTATATAACTATTTATTCGACTCAAGAACCTCATAAAATGCCATGGAATGCTAGAATTTATCAAATATTAGGGATAAAACCTATTAAATTAGATAACAAAGTGGCTTAATTTGATATTTCATAGGTTAATATGGTAAGATAAATCCTAAAAGTCCACATGCAACTAGAAATTGAACCTAGAGTACACCAATTTATAAAAATTTAGGTGGTGGATATCTTATAATCTTAAAATATGTTACTTAATAGAGATTGGTCCAAAAATATAAATGGGTATTTGGCTAAAAAATTATCCCATATGCATCTTCCTTGAAGAGGTGTGGACAATAAAATCTGTGTTAATAGTGAACCTAGGACAAAACATATGATCACATAATACTTTCATTTGACATAGGAATTTATACCTTGTTTATATAAAGAGAAAAATACAAAGTTGACAAGAGTTATTAGTCATTAATATTATTATCCCTATACTTTGATGGGGCATATTCCCAATAAGGTTCAATTTACCCATAAAAGTAAAATGACACTTAGTTGCCTATAAGTTACAGTTCCCATGCATGAATAGCCTTAATAAGTAATAATCCTTGATCATAGGTCTACAATTTTACCTAAATCACAACATCAATGAGTTAAATAATTTTGGGGATTCTGAATTAGTCTTAAATTAGATCAAAATTAAGTTCTAGTTTAATCTATATTACTTAAGAATATATAAACATATAGTATGGGAATTGATGGAGACATTTGATGTATTCAATGTCATTCACATCCATAAGATTTAAATTAGGTCACAAATTATCTATCATACTTGGATGTGAACATAAATCCTTTGGATGATTTATAACTACAATAATATCCATATAGCTTGTGCCTTGCCTGTTGATGCTAGACAACATTGATAACTTCCAAGTTTTTGATGATGAACACCATTTACTATATTTATTGAGTATCTATAGGATATTTATTTCATAAATAATATAAAAGAGAGAGATGATTATACTAGTGAAAAATTTGATGAAGTTGGTGTTAGGAACTTGAGATAAAACTACATCCTGAAATGAATATATTTTTTAGAGAGTGTTTGATCTAGATAGGTATCTATGTAGACTAGAGGGGCCAACCTACATTAACTAGTCATAACTTTCCATCAAATTGGGTTAAACTAACCAACCTAGGGACAACTATATTGGTCCCAAATATACCACAAATGAAATATAATTGTCTGTAAGACTACTTTTGTAATACATATTTATCATTGCCTAGACACACAAGGATCATAAAGTATTTGAATTGAGTGGAGTCATAGATACCATCCCACTAAAAAGTAGTTAAAAAACATTTTAGATATAGGTAAAGACTTGTTAACCCAATTATATATCCCCTTATCCATAAGGATTTCCATAAGCTCATCTTAGCTAGGATAATTTTCCCAGTCTACCACTCTATGTGGGTTGCCAACCTAGTTTCCATTCAAAATAATAATGGGGAAATTAGACTATGTGTCAATTTTAAGAATTTAAATAGAGCCTCTAAAAAATATAACTACCCATTACCATATGTAAATGAGTTAATATAAATGGTGATTGGATCATAGATGATGTACTTCTTTGATGGATTCTCATGATATAATAAGGTTCTAGTAAGCCTAAGGACTAAACAAAGATTGTGTTCACAACCAAGTGTGGCACTTTTTATTATAAGAGAATGTTATTTGGTATCATCAATGTAGGAGCCACTTTTTAGAGATTAATAGACTTCACATTCAAAGGTATGATCAATAAATGCATGATTATTTATATGGATGACATGACTATTTAAAAAAAATGTAGATATGATCATATCCACCACCTATAGAAGATATATGAAAGGTGCATACAGTATTTTATTTATCTCAAACCAAATAAGAGCATATTTGGCATCATGAAATGTAAAAAAATTGGCCATGATATCACCAAGGAAGGTATTTATATTTAACCTAAGTGTGTTGATTTAATTTATAGAATACCTATTCCTAATAACAAGAAATAATAAAAGTAATTCTTTGGTAAGATATAATTTGTGTGAAAGTTTATATCTTATTTTGTTGAGATTATTAAGATTTTAAATTCAATGCTAAAATAAGACCCAAAGGTGGATTAGACAACTAAATCTAAGAAATCCTTCTAAGACATAAAATATGACATCATGTAGACACTAGTATTAATCATCCTAGATTACAAAAATGAATTTTACCTTTAATCCTTTGATTTAGAATACACCATATTTGTATCACTCACTTAGAATTTAGATGAAGATGAACATCTGATAGACTTCATGAGCATGAAAATGAAGGATTCTAAACTAAATCACTCCACCTTATAAAAACACACCCATGTTTTAGTAAAGGTTGTAAATAATTTCTACCACTACATCATTAGGAAAAAGGTGCATGTTATCATTCTAAATCTAAACATAGATATCATACTTGGTTATAATGAGTTAGGAAAATAAAAGGTTAGATGGTTGGCCAAGTCACAAGAACATGTCCTTAAAAACAAATTGATCAAGTTGGTGAGAGGCCAAGGCATCACTTAGATGATTAGAAAAATTGACACAAGAATTATTATGGTGTATCTTGACCAGTTAGAAATAGTCCAATAGGACTGGTATGATTCTATTGTCCATCATATTATTTATGGAAAACCTCTTCCAAGTTTGAACCAAGTGCAAAAAAGAGTCCTCTGGCTGAAATTAGCCCATTACATGTTGAATAAATGATTACTTCATCATAATAAATATGAGTGAATATATTTCAAATGCCTATCAAATGAGGAGGTAAAATAAGTCATGATAATATTTCATAATTAATTGGGCAATGACCACCCTTCAGGAACTACAACAACCCACAAGATTTTCCAAACTAGGTATTACTGGACCATCATGTTTAAGGATTTCCATGACCATTATTACACATGCCATAAATTACAAATATTTACCAAGAAATAATCTCATGTTACAATTCCCCTTCAACTTATAATAGAGGAGCACCCTTTTTCTTAATGGGAACTTAAATTTTTTGAAGTCATCAACCTAAATTCATCAACATGCCATAATTTTATAATCATAACCATTGATTATTATACTAGATGGATAGAGGTAATTTTTAACACTCAAAATTACACTTTTAAGAAGAATTTGTTTAGGCCTACCTCAAAATTTGGGGTAATAAGGGATTAGCCCAGAGCTGTGGGTGACATATGGCTGGGCTAAACCTCTAGTTTATGGGTCTAGCTCCCCTGGTGTATCTATTAATATCAAATAAATAAAAACTACTAACTATTAGGGTGAAAAGGGATAGAGGAATGCATAAAGGAAACCTAATCTAAAGATGGTGACGCATTAATATAATTTATCCACTCTCTTTGATCTTAAACAACACTAATAGATAATACATGAACTTGAATCACTATCTCTAAGAGATTATAAGAAATAGTTTTTCATATATAGGATGATTATATGATTAGATCATGAGGGTAATTAAGGTAAGATCTATTTCAAGACACTTACCAGTCAAAATTCCACTCTAAGTTTAGCCATTAACACCTTACACACTATATGACCTACATAGAACATCTACTTAGCAACTAGGTGAAGCAAGGACTTGCAAAGGGAGATAAACCTTCCACATATACAAATAAAACAAGAATAACACACTATAGACTAACATGAATAAGTTTTAATAATCTATATATCAGTCTAAGAGGTCTATAAGATACAAATCTAGGTAGAGTTTCCTCATACCAAATTGAGGGATGATTACAATGGCCTAAGATCCTAAATATATAGAATAATGAGTAAAAATGAGAAGATAATGTGTCATAAAAAGAGAATGAAGATGCCTTGAATAACCCTCATTTATTCAATAATAGTTAAACTATCCATAAAGATTAGTAACAACTCCCTCATGTATTACTTTGGTGGTGAGAGGTCTTTAATGAACATCTTGGGCATTGAGATGGAGTGGTGGAGGCTTGTTAAATTTGGTTCAACTCTTTCAAAGAATTTACATTCCCAAATATGGTCAATGATTCCTCTTTTTTTAGTTACAAAGTATTGAAGTGGTGGAATTAGGCCTCCATAGATCATCTAACAACCCACTTTCTCTTTTTGTATGTCAACTAGGAAAAGAAACTACCCATTATCCATGATGACCATATAATGTGTGATTTATCACCATTATTAATCAATTAAAAGGGTGTAATGACCCTAAAATTATTCTCTCAATATCCCCTCATGCCAAATTACACCTCTTCTTATTGACCAAGTAAGCTCACTTAGGTAATTGGGCCTAGTGGCTTAGTGTTAAGTGATTGGTGTTCATGAAACCTAAAAAGAAAATTTTAAACAAGTAGATGAACATGTTTTATACCTAATTTTTTTTTCTCATCATAACCTATGCCTTCCCAATATTTTATACTTGCAACCTTGCCCATCTAGGTGACTAGGTCACCTCTTACTAGCTTTTACAGATTAACCATTTGATGTAGACTTGTATAAGCCTATATAGGGAGAAATATGAGTAATTTTTGGTGTAAGAGAGTGAGATAAACCCCATAATACCTTCCCCAATGATCTTCAATATTCAACCAAGCTCTATACCCTATTTTCATCACTATTCCCTATAAAAGCATGGTTTTAAGGGGGTCCATACAAATATCTATACAACCTAATGTCATGAAACTGACCCAATCAAATTGTATTATGTGATTTAAGTGTTTACCAAGACATCCAAATGAAACTGGATACAAATTCCTCAATATTTTCTTGATTACGTTATTATTAGGGTTCATGCAGGGTTTTGGAGGTTTACCATCTTAATGATGGTTCATAAAGTATAGACCTCCAATCCAAAAAATATGGCCATGGGTATTGATCCCATAAACCCTTAAATTTATCTTGGCCCCATTTAACTTATATGATGAGATATGAGTGGAATGTGATAGACCTCAAGCCTTTTGCCAATTATTTTGGGTAGGTTGCATAGTTAGTGATTATTCATAGATATGGGATCCTTAATCTAACTATTTTATACATGTATTTTGAGTGTATAAGTGTCCCTAATCTCATATAAGAGCACTATCTCTGATTTATCTTGTCATGTGAGAAATGAGTGTTTGAATAGACATCTTGAGGTGTTAGACTATTGTGTTATATCTCAAGAGAGATAATGGGGTGAAAATGACCATTTATTTGATTATTTACATCTATAACATATTATTTATATTTTTTACCATCCTTTTACATCTTATTATGGCCTATATTATTCTATGGGGATCTGAGCTAGTTAACAAAAATGGAGATGGGGTATTGAGAACTCAAGAAGGCTTTAGACCTTACAAGCTTAATCTAACCTTCAAGACTCTAAGTCTCTTTTAGGTGATCATTGATTGATTCAATGTCACCCTATAATAAATTCACCATCTATCCTCACTTTTTTTCTTTCCCTCAGCTACTATGACCTCCAATCTCTACCACTCTCTTATGATCTACCCTGAGTGTCATTGACCAGTCTGGGTGTTTAACAGTAGGTGTTAGAGATCTAAAGTAGGTTTCATGTCTCATATTATTTAATATGTTTATGGATTTTGGAAAATTAATTTAATATAATCTCTCAAGGTTTGAAAATAACCTTTGAGCTGGGCCTTCCTTCAAGTCTATTCCTTAAGCTCCATCTATATCCCTGCAATCAGGTTTAGGGTTTATGAACAACCAAGCCTATGCAGCCATAAGGGCTTAGTTGAGTAATTTATTTCTAAATTTGAGACTCTTAACCTCATAAAAAACACTAATATTATTTATCACTTCCCCTTAAGATGGTTTAAACCCTTCAATAGCCTCTAAACTTGCATATGCCATCAACTTTTATGCATAGTCCTACACATGTGACTTTTAGGCCTAATTAGGCCATTATGCTCTCTTTATTTGTCTCAATAACCCAAGATCTGAATGTAGACTAATATTTTTAAGATAAAAATTCTCAATCCCCTAATTTACTCACTTAGTAATCCTTTCTATGTAGAGTTCAAGACAATTTAGCTCTTTTCCTCATGATACTACTTGTAAGTGGCAATTAAGCCTACCTAGACTATGTACGGGTGAGTATCTTACTTCTTAGTACCTTTTATTTAAAATTAAAAATTCTAAGATAATTTATGGTGTCCCTTCATTTTCATGGAATTTTTAATCTCTTTTTAAGGACCTTTCTACTCAACCACCTTGCTTCTTCATGACTGGACTGTGACTACCTATTTAGACTTACTAGCTTATCAAGGTTTCTTATTATACTTTAGAGGGATAGATCATTCCAATTGACTGAGGAATCTTAGAAAAAAATAGGAGACTTATTTACCCTCCTCTCACTTCACCATTATGCAGGGTTCTTAGAATTTCACCCTCTTATCTAAAGACCCTACTTGAAGGTGACAGTCTTGGCTCTTGACTATGTGTAAGTGGGATTTTATTTCTCTTCATGAAAATATTATGTCCATTTACCAAAATTTATTATCCTTTATATGAATTCCTTAATCTCAAATCACTCTTATCACCTTGAAGGTTCCTTAGAGTGGGTTTATGTTCAACTTGTTCTGCACCTATAGTCAGGCCTGTAGGTGGTGATTATAGGCCTCTGACTATGAGTATGAATTTGGAAAGTGGGAATGATGTTCCATTAGTTATTTGGGTCATATATATGTTTATTAAATCTTATTTCTCCTTAAAAATATCTATATCTCTTTATAACTCATCACACTTTGTGTTATTTCAAACCTATAGTCATAGTCTTGCTTTTATTAAAAACTTGGCTGAGCTTATATCTCAAGGCTAAAGGATTAGTTGATGAAGTTGGTCTTATAGACACCTAAAACTGGACACAACTATCCTTTGATTATAATCTAGACCAATTCCTACCAACCATTATAAATTAAGCTTAGGAATAATTGAACATCCCAAATTCACTTGCACATCATTCATCAAAGCTTAGAATCAAATTGAGACATCCCTAATTATGGTATCCTATCATATGCAACAATAACATCTCATGGATTCATCCCTAATAAACTTATAACATCTCAATAATCAATTTGGCCTATGGAACTATTAAGTGGGGTGCTTTCACACTTAAAATCAAATATTGGAAATTCTAAATGGCTCATCAAAATTAATTAACAAGATAAACCAAATTAAGTACCTAGTTGAATTATCCATGTGGAATTAATGAATAACTAAAAAAGGAAATTAAAAAATGCAAATATCCTAGCCTTTCATCATGACCTTTTTGAGTTTTCAAGCTCTTTTGAAATATCATAAAATATCTCATTTCGGAGACACATGCCTGTTCATTACAAATCATGATTAATTGACAACTATTAACTCTATTGAGGTTATATTTAACTCACCTAGGTTATGTTTGAATCCATTACAAGCCTTGAATATACCTTGACTCACCTTGAGTTTGGGTTAGATAATTTTATATAAATATAATGCCTTTCCTATTGAATATAAGCTATTTTTGTGCAAAGTTATCATGCATAAATGATTTCAAAGATCTCATAATCTAAATTTATAGTGCAAATTTAGAGAAAGACATAAGCTATTTTAGTGCAAAGTTATCATGAAAAAATGACTTCAAAGCTTTGATAAGAGTAGTTTTATAGTGAAAATAATCCTATCAAGTAGTGTTATAATGCCAAAATCTTGAGCTAAATGACATCAAACCATATCACAAGCCATGGTGCCAAGGAGAGAAGGAGCTACACAAACTCCATTGCCAAAGACTCTTTAAAGCACAAGCTGAACAAGGCACTCAAAAATACATTTAGAAATCCAAAATAAGGTAAAATATTTGTTATCTTTTTCATTTTAGTTGTGATTTAATTTGTATTTTGTTATTAATCTCACCCCTAGGATCTAGGCTTGGAGTGTGTTTGTATGCTTATTGAAGTTTTTGTTGCTTGAACTAACATATTACTAACCTCCATTCTTAGATTCATATAATAAAAAATGGAATACCTAATAGGACTTTCAGTCATCCCATGTAACTAGGAAGACTAATATACAATGGTTAGTTTTTCTATTGATGACCTAAGAATCTTCAAGATTCAAATTTTAACATTATTTTGCACATATTCTATTTTTAGTGTAAGATAGTTTTACACAAAGACTGACAGTGGTTTTAATAAGACCAACATCTATCTTGCTAAAATTTACATAAATTCACCTATAAACAATGTTGACCTCTCTTTTCATCACCTAGAACTAATGTTGATCTTTGTGTGTAGAACAATAATTGATAGGCCATATTTTTGAGCTTTGTTTGGGGTCATACAAACTTTATTTTTGATTTTTTTTAAAACCACAAGTTTTATCCTAATTTTTTAGAATATGCTATAATTTTACCTTAAAGATTCATAGTTTTTTCAAAAAATCTCTAAAACCCCCCTAACACTTTTTGTAGGACCCAAAGGACACAAGGAGGCATTTGAAACACTTCTTACTTGCAATTTTCACATTTCAAATTGGTGTTTTGAGAATATTTTTGTTTAAATAATCTTAGTTTTTTTTCAATATTTCAAAAAAAAATGCCAAGGGTCCAAATTTCATAAATTTTTTTCTTTGTTATATTAAAACAAACTCACACATAGATTACTACTCTTAAGAGTGTTTTATTTTATGCTTGTTCTTTCAAAGTTATCTATTTTTGTAAAATGATTAATGCATGTATACTCTCCCCCCATCCCATTTATGGAACTTGGGCGATTAAAATAGATATTTATTTGCATTTGTTCCTTTTCCAAAGGCATGAAAAGAACATAGTTAAGGATCTACTCTAATCCATATGGTTTGGGTGATCTGAATGTGACTTTAAAATCTTCTCACTAGTCATATTTTTATGCAATTTGGCTTGTTAGCAGGAGTTCATAGCCTCATCATGAGTTATTTATGGGTGAATTGACCTAGGTTTTAATCTCATAGAATTTTACCAACCTTGATCTATGTTAGGGTATATAAATTAGGGTAAGATACTTAAATTGCTAGGGGGCTGACCAACTAACCTCTCCAATCGTAACAAAAACTTGAGTCAAGTTGGGATAACCAAGGGATTATACTAAGAAGTAAAGGGATATAATCACTATAAAAAAGGAAAATACCCTTGCATAGTAAGTTATAAAGTATGAAATCAATTAACATGATTGCATCACTAGTTTTAACCACACTTGAGACCATCTAGATGAGCAAAATCTATAATTTTAGAATAACCCCACTTGATATGGCCATACTATTGATATAGGGTGAGTAGCCTAAAGTTACATTTCAATATACAATATATTAAGATAAGGGGGTGTAAAAAACCTAATTATTCATGCACTTTTATTTTTGGATTAACACTTAAAATCTTCTCAAGATCCTGTATATAGATGAGATTTGACAATACTATGCAACCTTGTTAATTTTAAGATTTAGGACATTACACTTAGGTGTTTGTATCATTTTATCCTTTATTGCATGGTTTTTTGAGTCTAAAATATATATATTTTTTGTTATGATACATCAAAATGAGTCTTTTATACACATCACTCCATTATTTTAGGAGGCATTACACTGTCTATTTGACACCATACTTTTTCCTTAGTCTTTTAACAAATCTTTGTCTATATGTCAATTGATTGGAAAGGGTAACTTTATGCTACCCAATTCATTTCAATTTTTGTGCCTCAAAGTCTATAAACCAACCATATATCATACCTTTAGAGCATTATAACATCATTATGCTGCTTGAATCATTTTATAGACTTGTTATTACTTGTGTCCAAGTTTACAATTTGAAACAAATCCACGTGTGCCTTTTGGATCTTTGTCTAGTGCTATTATGCCATTCACCTTTGTTTAGCTTGTTGTTTAATAAAAAAAGCCTAGTTTTCCTAAGTTGAGATTTTAATTAAACTTGACAAGTTCAAATCCAACCACTGATTAATTTTTGTTTATGCCTTGTCTAATTTGGGCCTACACATCGATCTTTATCTTTTGGGTTGTCTAACTTAGGTTAATTATTTGCATAATTTAAAAACTATTGTTTGTGCTTTTATTTGGTAGAAATATAATATCTCTCCATGTGCCTTTTGTTTCATGCATTATTCCATTTGACCAAGTTCATATTTGATTCCGTATGCCTAATTTATGCCAAAGTGTTTTAGATTTGTTAGATTGAATCATCCTTTTGTTTAAAGTATAGATTTTGTGCTTATTTTTCCAAAATTCCTAGAACATGCCTATTTGAGCCTAGATTTTAACACCACATTTGGCCAAAAGACCTAGCAACTTTTATCTTCTTAGATTACACTTGTTTGGAACACTTTGAACCTAGAGTTTGGCATTCCATTTTTAGTTCATCTACTTGAAATTTTGTGTGTGAGACATTTGACATTAAAATATTTTATACCAAATTTTAACATAGACCATTTTCTATATATAGCTCCCCTAAACCAATTTAGACCTTGTTTGGACCATTTGTCCTTTAAACATCATTTTTTAGAGTTTTTATAACTCTAAGCCTTTTATAGAGCATTCATCATTGATGTGGATATGTCTCATTACACTTATGGTAGAACCATGTACAATCCAAGTAATGATAGATTGGTTGTACAAATTGACTTTGTTTGAGACCCCTATGGTAAAGAAGTAGTTTGTGAAATGGATCTATATCCTCCTTACTATCCTCAATCTAGGGAATAAAGGAAATCACCATATTCGGTGGTAAATTATTTGGGATGATTGATGTATAATGTTCATCATCTCATTGATCATGCATTTGATCCCCCACCTATACCATTAACCCTCCTTCAGACTATATGAGCCACCAAGCTCCACAACATCTAAGGATTACCATTCTAAGACCTCATCATTAAGCTTGTGTGAGAAATCAAGATCCATAATGCCATACCATTTATATAATAAGACCTCATACTTTGGCTTGTATGAGAAACCAAGATTCATAATGCCCTACCATTTCTATACCAGGACCTCATCCTTTGACCTGTGTGGGCAACCAAGCTTCACAATGCCATATTATTTATATACCAAGACCTTTTCCTTTGGCTCATGATAGTAACCGTGTTTTGAAATGACCTACCATTACTATTATATTACCTCATACTTTGTAATGTGTGAGTAACCAAGATCCAAAACACCCTACCATTTCTATACTAAGAACTCATCCTTTGGCTCATGATAACAACCATAATTTGTAATGCCCTACCATTACTATTACAAGACCTCATCTTTTGGCTTATACAAGCAACCAAGATCCATAACACCCTACCATTTCTATACCATAACCATATCCTTTGGCTTATGCAAGTCATCTAGCTTTGAAATGCCCTATCATTACCATTCTAGGACCTCATCCTTTGGTTTGTGCAAGAAACCAAGTTACATAATTCCCTACTATTACTATTTTATGACCTCATCATTTGGATTTTAAAATAAAAAAATCTCCAAAATTCCCTACCATTTCTATATTAGCACCTCATCCTTTGTCTTATGTGAGCAACCCAACTCACAATGCCCTACCATTACCATTCCATAACCTCATATTTTGGTTTTTATGGTAACCAAGATCCATGAAACCCTACCATTTATATTATAATACTTTATCCTTTGGGTTATGTGAGGAACCAAGCTTTGCCACACCCTACTATTACCATTCTAGGCAATTCCATGTATGGTAACTCGTTATCCCAACAAAGTTATCTAATCACAACTAGATGAGTCATAGTTATTATCCTACACCATAAACCAACCTTTGTTAAGATCATCATTATCCAACCACCAACAATTATTAATATATTACCAACCATTCCCCATTTTAGAAAACCCATTCTAATTTTCCATCCCTAACTTAGCTAATTAGTACCTCTCCAATAGAACCAATCATTCGAAGACCAAGATATGTTCAAAACTGGTATTTTACAAATGATTGTAAACTAAGGCCAAGAAAACCAACCCAACCATGATGTTTTTATTGAACCAACCATGTGTGAAAATTTAACATGTGATAAATCACCTTTTAATACTATACCTATTCTCAAGGAGTCTCACTTTGACAAGCTAGTCTTTACTGAGTCACTTCTTAGTGATTATAACTACCTTTAGGAAAATCATTATCTTGACCATATGCCTATTTTCAAAGAGTATCCCTTTGACAAGCCAGTCTCTGAGGATTTATCTATTGACCTTTTTCCCATCATTGAGGAGTCTCACTTTGACAAAATAGTCATTATGGATCCCATTATGCCATCATAGGCCATTATTTTTACAATACCAAAAATTAAACAAGACATAATTATAGAAACATGCACACTAGATGAAGAATCTGTATTGATTTTATGTTTTATTCTTGAACTGAGATCATATTTAGCATCAAAATTAGAATCAACATTAGTCTCAACATCAAATTTAGAGTCCCTTGAGTCAGATTTTGCTTTGTAATTAGAATATGTTCATGATTATTATAACATTGGTTATGTATGCCTTTCATATCAATTTGGATACATTTGTGATCCTTCCATGGTTTTTGAAGATGAGTAATTCAACTTCAATGCAAGTTCTCCTAGTATATTATATAAGGATTGTGCAGCCACTTCCCATTCCATTACCATTCCACATGCCATTACCACCAACCAACCTAGCCATTATTTTGGCCTTCCACCTCCTACAAGCATTGATTGGTACTGACATAATCAAATCTTGTTGAACATCACCCATGGTGACATAGTAATTGCATAACATTAGGGGTGTCAAGACCACATTCATGTAAAATAAGAAAAATCTCCCGATGAGACATTTTTAAATGTACTAGGGGATAATCAAAGTTCAAACTTAGCATATTCTATTGAAACCTTTTGGGAGGTGCTAGAAGACAATTAAAGTCAAAATTTAATGTTTCTCAGTGAAACCTTCTCAAAGGTGCTATGGGATAATCAAGACAAATTCATTGGTGAAAACCTCATCGAAGTGCCAATAACTGAGTATAATAGTTATTCACTACTTGATTAAGATAAAATCAACACAACTTCTAATATACAACACAATTAGATGGTATCTACTCTCAGGCCCAAATAATAGAAAAATATGATGATCCTATCTAGAGCATATTCAGAAGTCTTTGGCCTTGACACAACCAATGTTACGTCAAATTTTAAATTAACAACATTGTGTGTGCCTAAAAACCTTGATCTTAATTTTTTTCCCAACCACTATGCATTCCATTATCATCCATCTTTACATTGCCAAATCAAACCTATCATCCACTATTTATCCATATTTACCTTATTTAGCCATACTTTCCCTCACAAAGGCTATAAAGATATCTTGTCTTGATGTTTGAAAGAAACAAAATTATTGATCAATGAAGATCACAATAACATTATTAAAGTCCAAATCTACAGTTGATTCTTGATAGAGTAGCTATTCAAAATAGGTGTGGGTTATAAATTTACATGATTGATTATTCGAGTTGTATAATTTGCTAATTTGTGCATCTCCACATGAGTAGGAACAAAATAATCATTTGCCTGAATGAAATCATAAAATCAAAAACCATACTTTGCCAAAAATGTTTACCTTGACATTTTCATGTGTCATTTACCTTGCCATTTTATTTTTACAATTCCTTATGTCATTGTTTCATACCCTACCCTTTACCTTGACTTATCACTTGGGGGAAATATTCTTACCATTATGACTACAAACTTCTTCATCATATCATTTTTACTAATGACATATCATATGCCCCATTATACCATACCATCCTTATTAGACCAAATCATGTTTTTTATACCCTATGTTACCCCTTTTTTATCTTGGTTCCTTTTATTCTTCCTGCACCTTACATGAGGGGATTCTGATCTAGTTTCAATAGTTTTACAATTACATGTTTAAATGATAGTATATGAAAGTATTTTGATAGTTAATCTATCAAGTTATTTTTCATTTACATTTGACTAGTGATATTTATTATAACCACCTATGGGAAAATTAGTAGTCCACCTTATGTTACTAATTATAACTTCTTATGGGTAAATTAGGAACAACACCTTTACCATGCATTATTACATCATTTTATCATTATTATTCTCATTTTATTTGCCATTTGAATCAATTTTAGAACTTGTTGTGACCAAGTTGGTTCTCCCAACCTTTTGTGTGGATAAAAATATTGTGACTTGAGGTCTTAATAGGATTACATAGGTCTTGCTCAATTCATGTTGAGGTCAGATTAGTCCCACTTTACATACACTCTCATCATTTTTTGAAAAACCTAAGCCAATGATATTGCCATTTTATGAGTGGTATCTTGTCAATATCATGAGTTAGGATACCCCCAAATTCCAAAAATGTTCATAGAATTTCAAAATCCAAAAACATTTGTCTTGTGTAAGCCTAGTTAATCATTCTTAATTCACCCTATTAGGGAAAATCCATTGTTAGTATGCTTTATTTTTATTTTACTTTCAAGATTTTTGTGTGTTTTTTTTCTTAGTTGTATGTTTGTTTGTTTTATTTTAGTATTGTGCCTCAACTCAATTTATATGTTTTCATTGGATGATTCCTTGTGCATTATTCTTGAGTCTATCCATATTCATACATCAACATTATCATCATGGTTTTTATCATTGGTGCATTATTTTTAGTTATTTATTGGATCAAGAGTCAGTCCTTATGCATATTATAGCTAAATTATCATGGTTTTTTTATATCATGGTGCATACCACCATATGTTATAGCAAAAATTATCTTGGAAAGTCTTACAAGCAATAGATCCATAAAAGTTTCTCCTTGGTAACCTTGGCAAATCCTCCCACCCTCTTTGATCAAATCAACCTCTTGACAATTTTAGTTGTATCAATGCTAATAAGGATAAGCATCTCCACATTGGTAGGTATAATTGAATCATTCACATTAATCTATTATTATTCTTCTATTCATCTCTTTCATCACTTTGTGCATCCTTGTATGCCTAGTTATTTGTGCCTTATTTAGTCATTAAACCATACAATCTATGTTTATACCTACTCATATTTAATGTGTAATATGATATATCCTTGAATTATGCTTGAAAAATTTCCCTACTCGAGCATAATCAAAAATCATTTTTTATTATAGGTCATATTAATGATTATAAACACCTATGGGAAAATCATTATTTTGATTCATCATTCCTAACTGGGGCATATGCCTTTGCCATTGATTATAACTTCCTTTGGGAAAATTAGTGTCTAAACCTTTATTATTGATTATAAGTACCTTTGGGAAAATTAGCACTTTTTAAATCAATGTATGTAGTCATTTTCTTGATCGAATTAATCTCACCCATGGGGTAATTCCATTCTTCTTATTGTTTCTTTTCAAGGGATTGTCCATCAATAGTATGTGTCCACCACTCCCTCTTGGGGGTATAATTATAGGCTTCACAAACATTGTTTGGAGATTTTTATTCAAATATCATCTTATTTTCACCCTATTTCATTATTTGAGAAGACATTGTTGTGCCTATAACTTGTAACATCTTCCCAAATAGGGGAAAATTGTGGACACCTAAAATTGGCCACAACTGGCCTTCGACTAGAATTTAGATCGATTCCTACCATCCACTACAAATTAAGCCTAAGAATCACTAAACATCTCAAATTTGATTGCACATAATTCATCAAAGATCAAAATCATATTGAGACATACCTAATTGGGGTATCTTATCATATGTAACAATAACCTCTCACAGATTTATCCCTAAGCACCTTAAAACATTTCAACAGTCAATTTAGCCTATGGATATTTTAAGTGGGGAACTTTCACACTTAAAATAAAATCTTGGAAATGCTAAATGGCTAATCAAAATTAATTAAAAAGCTAAACAAAATTAAGTGCCTAGTTGAATTATCCATGTGTAATTAATAAATAACTAAATAAGGAAATTAAAACATATAAATATCATAGCCTTTCATCATGACCTTTATAAGTCATCAAGATCTTTGGAAATATCATAAAATATCTTATTTTAGGGACCCATGCCTATTCAATACAAATCATGATTAATTGACAACTATTAACTCTACTAGGGTTATATTTGACTCACCTAGGTCAGGTTTGAACCCATTCTAAGCCTTAACTCCACTTTGACTCACCTTGAGTTGGGGTTAGATCCATTTTATATAAATACAACACATTTATTATTGAATTATAAGCTATTTTGGTGAAAATTTATCATGCAAAAATGACTTCAAAGCTCTCATAATCCAAAGTTATAATGAAAATTTAGAGAGAGACATAAGCTATTTTGGTGCAAAGTTGTCATGCTTAAATGAATTCAAAGCTTTGAGAAGAGTAGTGTTAAAATGTAAAAATGCCTAGAAAGTAGTGTTATATTTCCAAAATATTGATCCAATCTACATAAATCCATATCACAAGACATGATTCGAAGGAGAGAAGGTGATACACAACCTCCATTACCAAAAACTCTTTGAAGCATAAGTCAAGCAAGCCACATAACAATGCATTTGGAGCTCCTAAGTAAGGTAAACTATTTGTTGTGTTTTGAATTTTATTTATTATTTCATTTATATTTTTTTATTAGTCTCACCCCTAAGATCTAGGCTTGGAGTGTAAGTGTTAGTATGTTTAATGAAGTTTTTATTGCTTGAACTAACATATTACTAACGTCCCTTCTTGGATTCCTATGATCACATGTCTCTATTGGACACTAACTTATCCATTACATATGTATATTAACATATCCTTATGACTCATTAAGGTTTATCAACACCTTATATACCCCATCAAAATAGTTAACACTTAATTTTATTAGTATGCACCATAAGCTTGATGTGACTATGAGAGATTGTCTTTGCATAATATGCTGAGGATGAGGATTTTTTTTAGTATAAGGAAATGATATGCATGAGGTAAACACCATATATCATGACTGACAGGTGATTTACATGTATTCCTTTGAAAAAACTTGAGTATTCTCCATAGTCCTTACCACAAACACCCTATTCTTACTTGTATGGGATCACCTTATACATAATGCACATGACAATCATCTTAGAGTAGGACTTGAAGGGGGTATGATAGATTAGTTGAGTATTTTAAGATAGATAAGGGTTGAATGAAATACAATAAATCCATCACCTAATTTAAAACATCCCTTTCTTCTATATCCATGCCTTGAATGCTTTGCAACCTAAAGAGACACAACTTGTAGCTTATACAAGTGAAAAAATGAAGGTTTTACTATTTTCCAAGGCTCACACATGTGAAATAGGGGTGGAAAATGGTGGATATGGAACTTGAGGACTTGTATAATATATATCCAAACATTTATTACATCAAATAACTAGCATTGTACTAAAATTATTGTATGTTTGACCATTACACAGATGGAGAAGGAAACTTTGACTGCTACACTTCTTAATGTTTGTCCATAAAGCACATGGGATCAATATTGAAACCAATGACTAGGATTGGAATACCCCCTTCATCTAGCCATGAGTTTGGACCCTCAACTTCTCTCTCCTATATGATTTGAGCACAAAGTTAAAGTGTTATCCATGTCTTTCAAAGAGGTCGGTGGAGAAAGGGAAATAGTTTTGGACCTGTCTTGCACATTTTGGATGTGAAAATTCTTTGAGATACCTACCATGAACCTTGATGAAAGTTTTGACTTATTTTTGTATGGACTTGACCATATAGATCTGTATAAGCCCAAAAAACTCTTGTAAAATAGTTTATTTTCTATATTTTTCCATGTTTGAAGCTTTGAGGATCCATTAGAGGGAAGATGGAGGTAAAATATAGGTCAAAATAATTTTAAAAACATAATGGTATGGTTGGGGAATTTGAAAATTCATTTTTCTCACATGTGGGACCCATTTGATGAATGAAATGTGGGGTTGGATTTTAAAAGGGGACTTTTATGCATATAAACCATTTTATGATGACTTATAAAGTTTATGAAACCTTTTAATACCCCTAAAAGCAATGTGAAATTTTATTTATAAGAGCTTTATAATGGAAAGGTTTCTCTAATGACATGCTTGAAGGGTGTATTTGATGACTTGAAGGGCTAGTTAAAGCTTGAAATAGTTTTGAATGGGAAAACCATGGAATATGAAGTTAAATACATCATTAAACTTCAGTTTATTACTCAAATGAGGCTTGGTCACCCTTATACATCTGATAAAGAGGTTCATGTTATAAGAAATTTCTTAAAATAGGATTAGAACCATGAGAACTAGAAACTTAACCTTGTTAAATTACCTTAACCTCTGCTAAGGATCCTTAATTTTGTCAAATAATGCTTAGATCACTCTATAGACTTCAAAATACCTTTAATACTCTTTTCCTCACTCAAGGACCACTATGAAATCTAGCACATCACTTAAGGACCCAAAAATAGGCTATGACATATGATGATCTTTGAAGCAATGACCAATCAAACTTGATACCTTAAAAAATGATAAAAGGGTGAAAATGAGACCAAAGAAGACATCAAAAAGCATGTAGACCATCATGTACAAGCTTATATGGGTGTCAAGAAGAAGTTTTTGATTATAGGGGTTGCCATTTGGCCTAGGATTCCAAATTATCATTAATAATAAGGACTAAGAATATCACTACTAAAGAAGTGATAAAATTCCTTGAGGAAAATATAACCACACAGTTTGGTACCCCCAACTTCATTAGTATATGATAATGGCCCCAATTTTCATTCATCTAACTCATTGAATATGCTTATGAGAATGAAATCACCCTAAAAATTACTACTCTCAAGGGAATGGGAAAGTTTAGCTAACCAATAAGAACTTGATAGACCTAATAAATAAATATGTAGAAAATTAACCAAGAGACTGACACTCACTATGTAAATATGCACTTTTAGATGATTGCACTAGGTATAACCAAGCCCTAAAGAGTTTGTATTTTATTATATTATATGGTCTATAACCTATATTATCAATTATTTTAAAGGTACTTACATAAAATTTCATGAAATAATACATGGAGGATAATCAAAAAATAAATTCATGGTTATTGGACATTTCTCAAATGGAATATAAAAGAGAAGAAGCCCTGCACAACATTGGTAGACATCAATAACCTATCAAAAGATGGTTCAAAAATAAGGTGAAGGTGAAATCCTTTTGGTATAAAACCTAGCTATATTATGTGATAAAGTGAATGAGAATAAAGGATAACATTTTAAATTTGACCTACTCTAGGATGGTCCTTACCATATTTTTGAGTTACTCAAGCAAAATGATTTTAGATTAAAGAATCTCAAAGGAAATGATTTCCCATTGATTGTGAATGGAAAGTTATTGAAACACTAATTATTAG
This sequence comes from Torreya grandis, assembly GCA_037957365.1. Taxonomy (NCBI): domain Eukaryota; kingdom Viridiplantae; phylum Streptophyta; class Pinopsida; order Cupressales; family Taxaceae; genus Torreya; species Torreya grandis. The sequence continues at coordinate 273,282 of JARHVA010001000.1, read as the reverse complement.
ATATACCATCCGCTATGATCTTAGAGTATTCCTATGAGTGAAATTTGATAATACAAATATAGGTTAAGAGTTAGTTTAGTTTGTTTTTGTTATATGTATGTTTTCTTTTGTTGTGTGGTTCCTTCTTATTTTTTCCCATTTGTTGCTTTGGTTATGTCATTTTTTCTTGATGACCCCAATATCTTATCTATACATCTCATAAAGTTAAACCCATTCCCATAATAATATCAATAAAATATCCAACACCAAAAATTGGTCTATATACCCCTAGATTTGGTCCTTTCAAAAGCTAACAATACCTTGAAAATATAGTTCAAGACATTGAAATGTAGAAATTAGGTTTCCATTATTAAATGATCTAATAGATGGATAAGTTTATTTCATAATAAACAAAAATAAGAGTCCATAAATTCTAAACTGAGCATATGATTAGGTAAAATTTTTACTTATACCAAGAGATCATCACTATACTTAAATCATATCCAAAGGTCAGTATGAATTCATTACATAAGATAAGAATAACCTTAGTATTAAATAACTATTTTATTATTTTTGGGAAGGTAGTGTTTAGTTATTAAATAATAAGGGTCTAAAATCAGGGGAAAATATAGTTTAATAGGGAAAAATAAAGATTTGTATCAAGTAATTTACATAATGAAGAGACATGATCTTATCTGAAAATGGGCTAAAATGGATGATTTAGGGGCTAGAAACTAAGATGTAGGATTGGGACACTATCTAGAATTTGGATCTAAACTTCATTTTATAATTGGATAAGAGTAATAAAACTAGATATGAGTGGAATTTGTGTATTTTTACACCTATACCTCTATTTTTCTAAGGATATAATCTTTTTGCATTTTATTTACCAGGTCGGTGTGAGCCTATGTACCAAATTTCGGAGGTTGGAAGTCAATAAATCTCACTATAGGTCTATTTCAATATCTAAACCCTATATTCATCTACACACATGGAAATAATAGATGCATCAAAAGTAAAAGGGGGAAAATTGGGGGAAATAATGATCACACGATCTAGAACCCTTATTGTCTTGATCATTGCCTACATTAACCCTCAAGCTAGGGTCTCAGATCAAATGTAGTTCTCCCTTAGGGAACGTACATAATCAATGTACATGATATATGCAAGAATGAATTTCACCTAGCACCTTAATTGATAAAGCATATAAGTCTAAGTGTGATTCATAATGTTGAGCTATACTATTAACTAATTTTTATTAAGTCTAATATGCCAAAGTAGTAAGTGCTAGATATAAAATGCCTTGTGTAGTCCTTTATATAGGAGACTCTTTATTTTGAATTTGGGAGCTTTATTTGCATTTGGATGACATTGGAAAACTTAAAGATGAAGCTAAAAAAAGGGGTAAAACTCAACTAGAAAAATAAACTAGCTGTTAAAGGTGAAAATGGCTTTGGACAAGAGCACTAGAAATAAACACTAGTGGCATCGGTGCTATTGTCCAACCCTAGTGCTCTTGTCCTATAGTCCCAAGACCTAGGGGATGGAAAGAGGATAGAAAACCTAACTTAGATAAGGTAGAATTATTGTTTGAAAGGTTTTAGATGATCAAGAATAGGCAAAAAGGTATCTAGATAGAGGAGGTTGAGCTAAAAGTGATGACTAGAGGCATAATGATAGAATCAAGGTTAGTATAGTTTGAATTGATTAATTAGACTGATTTGTTTGATAGTTGAATGAGATTTTTGATTGGTTAGGACCAATTTGAATGTCTGGGTATGAAAGAGGTATAGAGATGTGTGTTCTAGAGTAGGTAAATGATGTAGTAAGATAATAAGTCTTGAATGATGTTAAAGGTATCATTATCATAATTTTGTGAAATAAAATAGTTTGTAAAATTGAGATACAGGATTCTAGTTATGGGCAAAATAGTATTTTTATTTGAATGGGAAAGTTGTTTGATATAGAATAAATGGATTGATTCTTGCTTCATTTGTGTATTGACTCAGTTGAGATTTAGAGGTCTTGGAGTAGGAGATATGCCAAGGAGATGAGAACCTATCATGACCTAATTTGAGTAGTTGGTATCCCATGTTAAGGCTGGTGGGGAGATTACCTTGAAAAGTAGCTAAAATGCATGGTTTTTGTCTATTTAAAAGCTTGTTTTTGATGTTTTGAGATATTTTGAAGTGTTTTTGGAAATTTATACTAGTTCTAGTGCTCCTTTATAGGATTTAGTGCTCCTATCTAGTGTTTAATGCTATTATCTAGGTTTTGGCACCATTTTCTAGTGCTCGTGTCCTTTTACAATGCTATTTTCCATTAGGGCTAGTATTTTGGAAATTTGAGTAGTTTCCTATTGTTTTATAGCTTAGCTAGTTTCCTTAGCATGGTTGACTAACATATATGCTATTCTATAGTGTTTTTATAGGGTGAGGTATGGATGAAGGAGTTTCATAGAGGTGAGGTGATGGAGACACTAAGATTGTTACTTATATCAGTTGATGAGAGAGTTGTGATGGATAGGGTAGGGTTGGGTCATGTGTGTGACTTAAGCATTGTGTAATGGGATAGGTATCTAACTACCACCTTAGTGGATGGTACACATGTACTTTTTAGCTTCCTACTAGAGAGATTATTATTACTATGGAGGATGTGTACCATATTTTACATCTACTAATTAGTGGATGGTGTGTAACTTTGTAGGATGACTTGGGTGCTGATGATATTGATCATGTGTCATTTGTATTTTGCTAGTGTGCCTTCAGGCATACATAGGAGAGGTAGTGATAGTGATTTATTATTGTTAGTTATTATGTAGTCAAGTGTTCTACATCTATAAAAATGGTTAGTCATGTTATTGGCTTCATTTATTGCTATGGATAGGAGTGGGGTGTTGATTGCATACAAGATGCATAAGATCATTCATAGTGTAGAGGTGTATGAAATTATGTTCTCATGGGGTAGGACTATGCTTTCCTATTTATACAATGACATTTATCAATTTACTTAGGAGGCATTTAATGGTGGTGTGATCATGGCTACTTTAATGCATTATAGGGCTTATGAGTACATAGTTATCATGTGACTGAAAGGATTATCGAGGGAGAGGTAGACACCTCCACAACCATTTGGAGAGAGGTGGACGAGTATGTTGGATATCTAGTCTCCTAGGATAGATCACTATAGATAGGTTTTAGATAGATTGGTGGCTCAAAATATCATATGGAGGCCCTGTAAAGGATTCCCTAGGTGGCTTAGGGATGGAATGCAGCTGTGGTATATGAGGCTCAATTTTTGGTTACATGACTACTGGGTTAGAGTGTATGAGTGATTTCAATATGAGCATGTGACTAGATAGTTTGGGGTACCATAGGTTATGCACCCTATAGTATGGATGTGGGTGAGGAGTGCATGGGCACTAACAAGAGTAGGATCTCATGGGAGACCTATCGAGGCTAAGTTATCACCATTACCTTTAGATGCATGATACATGGCTATATATATTCTTAATGTAGATGATGTTGGATGCATAGAGTCATATACCACATGGTGGATGAGGCATCAATGAGATCTATTATAACCTATTGGTAGAGAGGATACCCCTAAGTATGATGATCATATGATGATATAGATGATGGGAGGTAAGCATTGATTAATATTTGAGTTGTGTATAAGTTTGTGCTTATTTTTAGCTTATCTTGAAAATGTATTTTTAACGTAGTGTTTGTACTTTTGCATGTAGGTGGAGTAAGAAGTGCTCAGGATGAATTACCTATTAGGGGAGGAGGTGGAGATGATGGGTTTTGAGAGATAATTATTGAGTTGACACTTTGAGAGCTTACACAACATGTTCTTGATGATGTGGTAAATGAGGGTTTGATAGAGTGAGTGATGGTTATAGATGAAATTTATGCTCATTTGTTTGATAGGGTTGTTATAGATATAACTATGTATGTTAAGGTAGTAGGAGAGAGAGATGAGATGAGGGCTAAGTGAGATACACAGGTTATGGATGAGTACATGGATTTGTAAAGGTGGTATGCAGATTTGTGTGAGGATCATGGTCAATTATTAGATCAAGATAGTCATCATAAGAGGCATTCAAGAGCTCAAAAAGGTGTGGGGACATCAATTATGAGGTTAGACTATGGGATTATTACTAGAGGAGAGAGTGAGACTAAGAGTGAGGGCATGATGATGATTCATGATTGATTGTATCTTTATATGATGTATACATTTTGAAGACATGGTTATATATATATATATATATATATATATGAATCCAAAAACTAATATAATACATACATACATACATATGTGTGTGTGTGTGTGTGTGTGTGTGTGTGTGTGTGTGTGTGTGTGTGTGTGTGTGTGTGTGTGTGTGTATTAGTTTTTGGATTCATATATATATATATATATATATATATATATATATATATATATATATATATATATATGTATTTATGTATGTATGTATACTAGTTTTTTGGATTTGACTTATGCATACTATGTTATAGGATTTGAAATATATTGTTATATTTAGTGCAATTTGTTGATTAGAAGTAGTTGGTCTAGTATTGATGTTAAAAGGTTGTATATGTTTGATAAAATGGTAATTGGGATATGTGATTTGATTAATTTTATTGATAATTTTGATGTTGGGATATTGATTTCAAATTGTAATCATATGTAAGCAAAAATTTGTTTATTTTGGTAATTGGTAAATTATTTGGATAAATTTGACCTGGTTTGAGATTGGTAAAGTAGGATTTGGATAAGTTGATTTGGTAAGATCTATATTTTTGATAATTTGGTTTTGGTTATGGTAGTTATTGGGAATTAAGAATGTTAGTTGTTAGTATATGGGGATGTACGATAGCTCAATATGCATATTGCTTCCTCGAGAGTGGCTCAAGAATACAAAGGATAGCTACACCTTTGGCTCTATCATTGCCTTGCTAAGTGAATCTATGAACTGATGCTGGTATGAATGTGTGTCATATCACTCTATGTTGTATCACTATCTAACCACTATTGGCCAACTAAATAAGTGTCCATATTTCTCATGTGGTATAGGAATATGCTTTGTATCTAATAATGTTTATTATGTAATAATTATATCTAGATGTGGAGATGCTACAAAATGTAGCTTTTGGTGGTCATGTAATTAAAACTATGTGTTATGAAGAAGGCTCATCTATTCATAATCATATACCTTGTGGCCTCTACTATGATGTGTATGACTGAGCCATAGATCAATCTAGATCTAAAACTTATGATGAGGGCTCCTTTAATCTCAATTATAGTGGATTTCTCCATGAGATAGGACCCAAAATTTTTGGCTATAGTGTATATTTCTCATGAGCAGTATTATGTGATGTGGGTTCATTTAATCTTAGTTGTAGTAAGATTGCTACATGAGATAAGACCCAAAAAATCTAGCCATGGTGAATATTAAACATGAGTAGTACTCTACTATGGTGCTTACAAATCTACTAGATATGTATTTAGAATTACAGTATGTACTCCTTGAACTACACTACTATATGTAGTCAAATTTTATTATACTAGTTTCTAAACCTTCTAAATATGTAGAATATGAGATCTCCTATGAGCCTCTATCCTAGAACCCACATTTCTCTCATGATGAGTGACCGATGATTCTTATAAAGGAATGTCTTAAGATGACTCAGTCATGGATGAATGAGGTTTATGGTTCCATGATAAAGGAGATATCAGTGCCACCTATGTGAATGCTATGATGCCATTATCAATGTATCTATTAATGGAATCTCTAAATCCATAACAATCATTATCTCTATGTCCACATATATGATGGTAGTTGTAAAAGGTCAGATGTGGCTATTTCTATAGGAGATGTGGATTTATTCGTTGAGTATAAGGTAATGTGATTAACCTCCTCTCTAAGAGTGATGATAATATGATATATGTACTATCTTGATCTGAATCAAACTATAGTGGTGCCTTGTTGTTGTTCTCTAAAGTGCATATTGTAGGTTGTACTTTGGAGATTGGCTCTTTATTTTTAATCAATGGTTTTTTTGGTTATGGTCTCCTATTTTGTTTAGGACATGGTGGATGTTGTGTGCTAAGAGTTATAGCTATTGCTATGAAATCTAGAGTAATTTGATCAACTGAATCCACCTAAATTAATCCCAATTTCTTTTCTAAAGCTAGAACTATATAGTGTAAATGCCTAAAGGAAGACTCTATCTGATATAGTTGATGCTTGAGGAGAGGTTGGTGAAGCCCCTTAATAAAGATATGCTGAATGTCTAAATTTACTAACTTGTATATCAATCTTAATAGGTGATTATTAAATTATAAGATATAATCACTGATTGGCTCTTAAGTATTTTGATGTAAACTTGTAACTTTCTCATATGTAACATGAGGGCCCATGTTTACTATGTAATGTCTAAGAAATGGCTCCTCTAAGTCAACATATGTGTGCAAGGAACCAATGGGGAGTATATGAAAGAACCAATTATATGCTTCCCCTACTAATGTCTACTGGAATAACTTGAGTAGAATCAAAGGACTCGCATGATGGCAAAGCCTTCTGAAAGGCTTGAAGGTGTATGAATAAATCTCTAGTTCCATCAAAGTGAGGCAATGATGGTATCTAAAAATTATTATGAAATGAATCTTTTATGAATGTTTTTGGAATTAGGTTACCATGTGGATCATTGGCATCCATCCAAGACTTATAAGCCTTTTTAAAATTTAATGAGATGTACTTGGTGTTGTAATTCACCAACTACATGAATCAAAGAGATAATCTCCTAGGATGGTACATTAGCATCTTGAAGTGGTTTATTTAATTGTTGAGTTTGATTATTAATTTTAGCCATGTGAATGCTACATTTGGAATTTGGATCATAAAGAGGGGGTGTGCTCACTTGAACCTTGGGAGTAATGGTAACTTGGACCTTACTAGAGGGATATAGGCTACCATTCTCTTTAGGTGAAAAGTGAGAATTGGGTTCTACTATAGTGAGGGGTGGCTTGGGAGATTCATTGGTATCTTTATGTTTTAGTGAATCACATTCTAATTGAGTAGAATATGTGCTATTATCATTAACATGTGCATTTTTTGAAATAGAATCATGCATAGAATTAGAAACAACATTTGGAAGTGTATTATGTTTGAGAGGATTGAGAGAAGAGTTAGAAACATGAAATGCATATTATTTTCACTATGTGCATAATAATCATCATTGTTCCATGCATTGTCAACATTGGAATATTGTTCATAATCACTCTCATTTTCATATTCATTTTCATGTTCACTATCATACTCATTATCACTTTTAGTGTAACTAGGGAGAGGTGTAAGATAAGAATTTAATTCTTTTATAGTATGCAATAAAGTATCATTTGAAGTTGGAATATCATGTGTATCTATGTTATCCATGGATGGAGTGTATGCATGATTTTCATGTGCAATATGATACATAAGAGAAGAAGAGTTCTCATTGAGATATTCTCTCGACAAAGTAGAGTTTGGAACATGAGATGTATCATTCGAACTATGTATTGGCAATTTGATTTGATTCTATTACATTTATATTGTTTTAATTTAAAAATAGAGAAGAGAGAGAGAGAGAGAGAGAGAGAGAGAGAGAGAGAGAGAGAGAGAGAGAGAGAGAGAGAGAGAGAGAGAGAGAGAGAGAGAGAGAGAGAGAGAGAGAGAGAGAGAGAGAGAGAGAGAGAGAGAGAGAGAGAGAGAGAGAGAGTAGGTTCACATGGAAGGAAATTATCATCAATAAGAGGTTAACTTGGAAGTGTATAACTAATTTGTTTCATTTGGTACGTTGTGCATAGGAGAATAAGGTGAAAAGTACCTTTCCCATTTATAAAAATTCTATTCTTTAGAAGAGGGAATAAAAGAGAGAGGTTTGAGACAAGAAGATGCATCTATTTGTACTTCACTATCACTATCATGTATATCATCATATTCTAATTAAAAAAATAGTAATTATCTTCATTGTAAATGAAATCATTTTCCACATTTTTATCTATTGTGAAATTTTGTAAATTTGTCCATTCATTGGCATAATTATGAGAAAATTTTAGAAATTGATATATGGGATGAGAGGGAAGAAGTGCCTTAGTGGTCATTTTATTTATTTCACCAAAGATAATTTTTAAAAGTACTATTAAGCAAATAAATGCAAAAATAATGATGAACATAGAATATTTGAGAATATTTTTGACTATCCAAACAATTTTCAAAAATTCCAAAATATTTTTCTAAGAATTGTAGGGGAGGAAAACTTGGGGTTTGAGGACCTAGTTTGGAAATCTAGGGTTTTGGATAGGATAAATGCACAAATTTTTTGAATAGGATAAATACATAAAAATTTATACAAAAATAAAAAATTTGAAATTAAAATTTTTTTGCACAAAAAAACTACCAATACTGAAAATTTTAAATTATTTTTGACAAAGTAAATAATTTGCAAAAATTCCAAAATATTTTTCTAAAATTTGTAAGGGAGGAAGGCTTAGGGTTTGAGGACCAAGTTTGGAAATCTAGGGTTTTGAGCTAGGGTTTTAGAATTTTTGAAAATTATGTAATAATTTTAAATTCTAAAACTAATTTTAAATAAAACAAATGCATAAAAATTAATATAAAAATCAAAAAATTGAAATTGAATTTTTTCACAAAATATGAAGGAAAAAACTAAAGGGTACCTAGGTTTTTTAGATTTATTTGAAGTAAATCAGGTTCACCAAATGTTTTATTATTTTTGGGAAACTAGTGTTTAGTTCCTTAATAATAAGGGTTTGGAATAAGGGGAAAATATAGTTTAATAGGTTAAAATGTATATTTGTATCCAGTGATTTACATAAGGAAGAGAAATTAACTTATCTAAAAATGGGTTGAAATGGATGATTTAGGGGCAAGAAATTGAGATGTAAGATTGGGACATTATCTAGAATTTGGATCCAAACGTCATTTTTTGATTAGATAGGAGCACCAAAACTAGACAAGAATGGAATTAGTTTTATTTTCCACCTTTACTTCTATTGTCTTAAGGATCTAATTGTACTAGGTTTTGTTCACTAGGTTAGTGTGAGCCTGTGTACCAAATTTTGGAGGCTAGAAGTCAATAGAGCTCATTATAGGTCTATTTCAATCTCCAAACCTTGTATTCATCTACACACATGGAAAAAATAGATGCATTAAAATAAAAAGGGGAAAAAATGGGTTAGGGGAAGAATGATTGCATGATCTATAACCCCTGTTGTCCTGATCACTGCCTACATTAACCCTCAAGTTAGGGTCTTAGATTAAATTTAGTTCTCCCTTAAGGAACATGCATAATAAATGCACATGATAGATGCAAGAATTAATTTCACCTAGGCCCTTCCTTGATTAAGCATGCAAGTCTATGTGTGATACAAAATGTTGAGCTATACTATTGATTGATTTTAATTAAGTCTAATGTGCTAAAGTAGTAAGTGTTACATATAAAATGCCTTGTGTAGTCCTTTATATAATAGACTCTTTATTTCAAATTTGGGAGATTTATTTATATTTGGATGATATGGGAAAACTTAAGGATGAAGATAATAAAATAGGTAAGCCTCAAATAGTGAAAGAAACTGATCATTAGAAGTGAAAATGGCTTTGGACAAGAACATTAGAAATAGATACTAGTGGCACTGATACTATTATCTAACCCTAGTGCTATTATCCTAAAATCTTGGGACCTAGGGGGATGGAAAGAGGATAGAAAACCTAACCTACCTGAGGTGGAATGACTATTTTAAAGGCTTTAGATGATTGGGAATAGGCAAAAAGGTGTCTAGAGTATGTAACAAGCTTGAGATAATTGAAATGAAGGAAATTGTCAATGTGAAAAAAGCTCATATTCTCTAATAAAAATCTCCTATGAAAGGACTGTAAAAAGACATGATATGCATGGTTGCTTGAAAAATTTAGGGTTTATACAATAAATCATTGAATCAACCATTTAACCTAGCTTCATTGGTTCCCAACCTTCATGGATCAGAAATAAATAAAAAATTAGGATTAAAAGAAGATTGAATTTCAATAAAAATACTAAGATCTCTTCCAAAGTAAGGGTGATTTAGGCAACATACAATGTATTATTTCTATCATGGATGGTAATAGAGCAAGGCCAAGAGTGGAACCAAAATTATATTTATTGGGGATATGGACATCTAGCTCATAGTAGAGTAATATCTGAGCCTTCCTTTACTTAGCTAATTTGTGTAAAATAACAAGTACCCTTAAAAAATTATACACACTTAAGTCACCTCTAAGCTTAATCTTCAATTCAAAGAGAGATAAGATAAATTAAATAAATAATTCTTCACACAAGATGATATCATAAAAAATTTAAAGCCTAATATGTTATATGTTGAAGAAGAATTAAGATTTTTTTCCTCCTCTAGTTTAGTAAAAGAAGTTTCAACCATTGGTCTATTAATTCAATAATAGAGATCTACATTCTAAGTTCTAAACACTTAGCAATGTTTTCCACACGTAGTCTCCATTTGTTGTGATAAACATTCCCTTTCGTAGAAAAGGGGACCTATACATTGTCAAAATCTAAAAACTCTCATCACTATAATTGAGCCCCATTTTCCCCATGTGTGATTGAAATTATGGAAGCCAACTCAGTCTCCATTGAATAAATATTTTGTAAGAACATTGATATTTATTATGTTTAAAGATTATTCACAACTCTTCCCATCTTAAAATTATTTGGTACCATTTCATTATTTAAGTGTGTTCATATTTAGTCTATTTTGGGTGTTAACTATTTTTTGTATAAAATTCATTCACATGCATCTCCTAGAATCTCAGTCATGGAACTTTAGTCCCAAAGTCCAAGATGGCACTCTCTCATAAGTCATGTGGTTAAATAGGTGAATGTAACTTTTTTAAGTGTCTCTTTTAAATGATTTAACTTTTTCTACACTTATTTTATGCCCTAAGAGGATAAAAACTAATGAGGAGTTTACACATCTTTCCTAGCACTTGGAGGCATGATAGTTTTCAGATCCCCAAGAGGATAGAACCACTGAGGAGGTACCACATGTCTCCTTACACTTGTAGTATTAAATATTTTAGATCCCTAGGAGACTCAAACCAATAAGGAGGTTTTATGCATCTTCTAACACTTGGAGGTATTAAATTTATTATATCTTAAAGAATCCTAAACCAATGAGGGGGTGACACATGTCTTATAATATCCATAGGTTTTATATCTATCAGAGCCTTGGGAAGCTTAAACCAATGAGGAGGTGCCACATGTATCTTGAAACCTAGAGGAGGGGGTGACATGTGTTTCCTGACACCTAGAGATGTCAGACCTATTAGATCCCTAAGAGGCTTAAACAATTCAGGAGGTGCCACATGTCTCATAAAACCTATAAGTGTTAGAGTTTTTAGATCCCCAAGAGGCCCAAACCAATGAGGATGTGCCACATGTCTCCTAACACATATAGGTGCCAAGGTTATCAAATTATTAGGAGACCTAAAATAATGAAGATGTGTCATGTGTCTAATTTCACTTGAAGGCATAAATGTTATCATAGACCTGAGAGGACCAAATCATGTAGGAAGTGCCACATGTATCCTAAAACTTAGAGGCATTAGAGCTATTAGAGTCCCAAGAAGCCTAAAACTAATGAAGAAGTACCACATGTCTCTTAGCACTTGGAGGTATTAAAGATTTCAAATCCTTAAGAGGCCCAAAATAATGAGGAGACACCATGTGTATCATGACACTTGAATGTATCAAAGTTGTTAGATCCATAAGAGGCCCAAAATAATAAGGAGATACCACATGTCTCTTGATACTTATAGGCACCAAAAAAATACAATCCCTAGAAGGCCCAAACCATTGAGGTGGTGCCACATGTCTCCTAACACTTAGAGGTGTTAGAGCTATAAATCCCTAAGAGGTTTGAATTATTAAGAGAGATTCACATATAATTCATAAAACTAGGTGGCATATGGTCATGTGAGGCTTTGAAAAAGTAAAAAAAGGTACATGTTATCCCTATAACCAATCAAATAATGCCACTTGTAATTTTGTACACTCAAGAAATTAACTTTTACATAGACACTTGTCAAAACAAATAGATCCCTCCACACTTCAATGAAATACTAAATGGTCTCACCACTCTCTAATAAACATGTGGGAAACCCTATGAATGATTTCAGTGCCATGAGAGATAAAATAGGCACATTCCTAGCATGTTATTATATTTTATTAGATTTTTAGGGGATATCATGATCTGATAACTATAATGGTCCTATCACCACTAACTGACCTAAATGGGGTGTGTTTTTGAAATGTCAAATTAATGACAATTTATTAAATGGATAATTTAGGGTTCATGTCATAAACTCATAGTTTAATTCACACAATGTGAGCCTACCATAGCCATTATTGTTAAAATATCACATATATCTAAGAGGTCTCATCTAGACTAAGCATCATGTTCTATCTTCTATGCATACAAATTATTCCAAGCTCTCTTATTTAAATTTCATTCTAGAGCCTATAATACACTCCTAAATGATTATACAATGGTTCAACCATGGCCAACTCAACTTCAAATGTCACACTAAAGTCACAATTTTGGGACACCAAAGTCCTATATGGGATCATGAGATACATGAATTACAAAAAGATATGCAAAACCATTGAATATATCTAGCTTCGTAGTAGCCATGATGATCCAAAATATTTTGATTTGGAGTTTTATACAAACCTAATATCCATCAATGTATTAATATTATGAAAATAGGATTCTAATTTGGAAGTGTTCCACTGTGCATATCTCATTTAAAACCTAATTCTCTCTTCTAACTAGCCACTTAGTGCTAGATTCAAGATAACAAACATTTATGGGCTAGTGGTAAAATAGTATTATATCATATAGGAGTAAATATTCTCTTATGACAAGGATTTAGTCAGCTCCTTGATCCAATATCATAACATATATGAATTCTAATGAGATTGGGCCAAGGAGCAAGATCACTAGGTGAGTAAAGATAACCATGACTCATATATAATGAATATTTTCCAAGAGGGGGTACATAGTGGTACATTAATACTAAACCACCTATAGGGAGGAAGTGATGTAATGTACATAAAATTATTATGGGTTCTAATCCTTAGCATCATCATGAAGTGGGAGGAGGATCTATATTTTAGGAGCCTCATCACCTTCCACCTCACCTAATAGGTGAATAGGGTTTGTGTAGGAGGTAAATCTAAAATGAGGTCCTACATGGTCAATGTTATTTATACCACCTTAAACTTAAATATCTCAACCTTACCTCTGTGGGTACTAATGGCTTCCATGCTTCACATAGTGTTTTAAAAACTCTACATCCACCACTTATGGAACCACATCCAGTATATGTTTGACCACTTTTACCCCATCATGTATTAGGAAATTAGTGAGAGGCCAATTCCAAGATTATTAGATGAAATGTGTGCTTCCCCCCAAAACATTAAAGATTATTGGTAATACAAGTATCACATTTTACTCAAGGTGGAAGGCATTCTTGGGGCTCCTCTCTTACTACCATATATAGTCACAAAATGCCTCACATAATAAGAGATAGCTTGCCAATTGGTCAATGGAATCTTGGGTTTCTACCTTACCATGAAACAAAATTCCAATCTAAAAATCCCCATGGTCATTAGTAATAATGAGTAAAAAAACATACAGGTGCTATAAGCCATGGCCTAACATAGGGACTCCTTTAATCTAGACAAGGCACAATACAAGGAGTAGTATCTTTGAGGCATAATGCATACTCATGTGGAGATATACTAGCTACACCTTAACATCACCTAACACCATAAGGTCCACCCCAATAATGAAATTCAAATAAACTTGGTAGATGATGCTGAGGTGATTGGAAAGATGAAGGTAATATCCCTCTAAAAGGCATAAGCCCAAGTAGATCTCAAGCCCATGTTGGAAGAGATACCTAATCATCTAAAACCACCTCAAGTGTAATTAGTCTTCCCATATCTAGTCCTAAAAAGAACTATTTTTGAGGTCCCATAAATGGTGAAGATCTATTCCTAAAAAATCCTATGAGGTGTCCCATCTAATACAATTCTTTTAGCTTCAACATCTACCTTGCATGTAGTGAATTCTAAGGCAATCCAATATTAATCTACCTTTACTCTTCACATTACAAGTAGATCATAATCACAGAAGATCCCAAGTTAAGATGATCCTTTTATTTCCCTAGTTATTTTAAGCTCCACTTCTTGCTAGACTAGTAAAAACATTCTCTTCATGGTTTTACAACTCAAACATAGCCTACCCCTATTATGACCCTTTTGTAGTGACCTTAATATAAATAATTCCCCTTGGATCCCTTGGCTCTAGCTACATTTATATTTTTTATTTTACTATCCCAATTGTATCTTGCACCTCAAATCACTTCTCCTATGTCAACCCCTCTAATTGTCTAGGTTCCACTTTGTCCTTTAGATTCTATAATATTTGGTACTTAGATCCTCTTGATTCTTCCAAGATTTATTACAACCCAATTTTTTCCATATATGATTGCACTCACATGGTATATGCCATTGGTGACTCTTCACCCATTCTTGTAGGTCAACATAGATCTTCATAGAGCCTAAATACTAGTTGTTCGTACATTGTTAATGGTCCTTTCAACTACATTTATCCAATTATCATCAGTTTCCATTTTAACAATAGTTCTTCCTAGTGTTTCAACTACTTTGGTGGCTCCTATGAATTTTAGCTTTATTATTTTCATATCTCTTTTTTCTCCTACATCATCATTGGGAATGACATTAGTCACTCAACCCACAAAAGCTTTGCATAGGATAATTATATTACACCTAATTTAATATATACATCATCGAAAGATCCAAGTAAGATTCCAAAGAAGAAACCAAGAGTGATTGATCTTAGGTAGCATATGAATCCCCCTAGACCATCTAAAATTACTAGTTGACCCCTCTATCCATCACCCTAGGCCCTCAAAGATTTGGATTTAACTAGAAAATTTCCATGTTTTCCTTGAATACTCATATGCCATTTTCCATTGCCTCTTAAGTCTCCATGAATTTGTACCAATGGTATTCTCATATTTTCCCTTGGGTTTCCTATTTTATGGTTCCTCCCTTCATTCCAATGCCACTTACCCACTCTTCACTCCATTTTTACCTTCATCTTATTTTATGAATATTCATCTCATGACATCCCTTCCACTTTAGCTACCACTACCCCTCTTTTTTCATCTTCCACCACCATGGTAATAACAACTAAACATGTATGGATTAGGCATTTTGGGTATTTAGGTGTAGATAGACCAAAGATGGTCTACCATAAGGACCTAGACATCTAATTATAATTTAATAGGATTTAAAGATGATGAATAGGGTTCTCACACATATATTCACTCAGGAGAGGAACCCCATGGTATGGAGGACTAGACATGATCTTTTATCCCTCAGTAAATGAAGACTATGAGTGAAGAAGAGAGAATCACGAAGGACCCAAATTTAAGTACTTTGAGCCACCAATCAAATATAAAAAAATTAATTAAATACATTAAAGAGTAGGTTAGGAATATTGAGTCTCATGTAAGGATTACCTTCCCTATAGGTTTGATTATAAAAGTGAGAAAAAACTCACAATGTTTCTTGTAGCCTTTGGGGTGGTGACTAGAGCTCTCTCCATGAGAAACTAACTTCTCCAATGATTAAAAAAACCTATTAGGATGGGATCATTCACATGGATAGAAAGTGAGATAAGGTGGATTCCATAATAAATAAACAGATATTCCCAAAATTGAAGATAATGTTCCTTATGAACCTAAATTTATATCAAAACTATATGGGAGGCATGATAAACTCCATTGAATAAAGGTTGATCGACACTCATGCCAACATCTATCCCTTAGAAAATAGCAAGTACCTATCCTAGCTTAATTAAAAGAAGTTATTATTGAAATTTTGGACTCCTAGGCCAAAATTCAACCCCTACCATCCAAAAATTAATCATTACATCAATTTCCCTTTCAAATGATGCCTTTTTAAATGTATCTTAGCATTGTTAAGATACTATTTCATTGTTTAGGGTTTATTTACAAAAGTTAAGGTTAACTCTCCTTTGTCTTAGATTTGTTAAATCACTCTTCTACTAAGTTAAATGTGTTCAAGTTGGTGGAGATAATAAAAAAATATCATTTTATATCCTTCGGTATTTAATTAAGGTCATGTTGTATTCTATTATGTTTGTACTCCTATCTAAGAGATCAATTACATCAGTTTTTAATGTTTACTCACTTTGGAAACCTCTTTGTTCATTGTTTCAACTCCAAATATAGAATAATGTAAGGAAAAAGATGCAAAAGAGAGTTTTATATGTTAAAATATCATCACCCAATCAATAAGAGATCCATTTTATTCTTGGTACGTAGCTACATATGGTTACTATTCCTAATAGATAAGTTTCATAGACATGTTTTTGATGAAGATGATAGGTTTTCATGGTTGTTAAATCATATTAAACTAAGAAAATAATGGAAAAAAGTGATAAATATTATAATCAACCTTTTATATCCTCATCAAGCTCAAAACCATTCTTAGGAAGAATACACAGATCTAAACAAGGTAGAAAAACACTTGATATTTCCATTGGGTCACTTGCAAGGCAAGAAGAGTCATTTTCATGAGGTTGTTTCATGAAAGAGGATAGGAACCAAAAAAAATTATATTATGGGATGTTTAATACCCATATTAAATTTAAATCCATGGTAAAATTCTTGGGATTAGGGGGCAACACTTTATGAATAATTGTTAACAAGTTTGTTATCCTAAAACCCTAGTAAAACCCCATCAGCTCATTTTTATTTTTGTTGAAATTTTTTTGAGATGTTTTATGTAGAAAAAAATTTAAAAATTTAATATAGTTTATTATGACCTAACACATCATATCCAATAAATATCCAATCATGAACAAGCTCCATGTGAGAGAACATGTCTTCAAAGTGGAGAAAATACAAGGGGGAATAGTCAGAAAATAGTGTTTTGATGAGGTTTATGTGATTTATTTAATGAATATAATTATTATAATGGTTATATGGGTTAATAAATATTCAAAAACAAAAATAATCATATCTTTAGACCCTATAGAGCTCAATTTTTTTTTAGCAAACTAACATGCTTGTTACCCTACAAACCTAGTTTTCATAAAAAAGTGGATACCTTGAGTTTTAATTCTAAAAAGCCTATTAAATTTATAAATAAGGTATTTTTAAACATTTAATAAATTTTAAAATTTTTATAATGTATTTAAGGTAAATTAAGAGAGATAAAATGCAAAAATACAATCTAGGTTTGCTAAAAATTTAGAAATATAGACTTCAAGAGGATCAAAAGTGGCATAATTTAAGAATGGATGATAAAAATGAATTTAAATTTAATTTTTAGGTCATATAATGTTGTTTAAATATGTTTTATGTATTTAAAATGCTTTATTACATTGTAATGGTGAGCTAAGGCCATTAGATAGGCCAAGATAATGTCTTCTTAAGAGGTTTTTTAAAACTAGAATGAGGTTTCAAACCTTCTTAAGGTCATCAATGGAAATAAAAAACTTCAAAAAAACCATGTAGGAATATAATGGTATCATTTGAGTCATATTAAATTCATATAAAATCCTATTTAAATTGTTTCAATTTTATTTGAAAGGTTTACCCACAGGGAGTCCATTAGCTTCATGTTGTTGAGGACACTCAAAGAAGCATAATAGGCCTCTATCAACTGTCCAAGCTTGACTCAAGATTGAAAATTCTATTTAAGACTCATAAGAGGACTTAAAACACCTAAAAAATTAGTGTGGATCTCATGAAAAATGGACAAAACCCCTATACAATTCTCAAGCCTACGTGGAGCTTTTATTGTATGATTACTTACAACCCTCTCCAAACTTCTTGCTAGTAAGTTGTGAAGAGTCTTTTAAAGATGGTTTATAATATTAGATATAGATTTTATTATATTATACAATACCTACATGAATATTAAAAGATATTATGGTATTCTTAAATAAAATAATAAACCTTGTATGAGATATAAAATTATCTTCATTACTTTCCTTAAGATCAAACAGACTTAGACATGAAAATTGTTGGTTCTAAAGATAAAGATCAAGTATGGATAAGTATAAGTCTCAAGTTTAATTCTCACCAATATGAGAGATACATATTAATATCCAACAATTCTATGTAAATATGCTAAGAATTTCAAGTAGGCCATGTGTCAAGATAGCAACTTGTAACTCCTCCAGCCAAGAATGGGCAGTTTAGAAAGGGAAAAGATGAGTCATATGAGGATAAGATCCATTCATACACAAATTCTCATGAGATCCTCACTAGAAAAAGCCAAAACATGTTGAGGATGAAGGATATGACTATTTATTCACCTTATTTTAGCTTTATAACTAGTTTCATGATGCATGATAGTCATAATGGACCTCCTACACGTCCACTCTCTCTCTTTTGCATTCTTCTATATTTGGCCTTAAAAATATTGTAAAAGGATCCTCTAAATTTTTGTGGCAAAGCCTTGATAAAATTTATTATTTCCCAACATATCTCTACTTAAATTTTTTAAACAAGGACCTACTTTATCAAAAATATTTCCTTCTTTCATGATCTGTGAGGTAACCTAAACTTGATTCTTGAAAATTAAATTGACATAATGACACTTCCATTATTATAAATCAAAGATATGATCATGATTGTTCTTATTTAAATATAAAATATTTTTGGAGAATTTTCAATGATTTCATGGTGATTTCATGGAGGTGTCTTGGTGAGTGGAGTGCCTTGATAGTCTAAGTCACAATGACAAAGTGTGCAATATGCTTGTCTTAGTATGCTTGAAGGAGGCTTGGTTGATCTTCAATTTTGGCATGGTTTAAGATGATTAGGGATGAGTATGGTCATTTGAGAATGTGTAAGGAGTCCTATAAAAATTAAATAATTCTTTGAGTACTTGTGTGCATGATTTTATTTCATCTAATTGATCATTATTTTTATCTAGACCTTTTGGGTCTAGTGGTAGAAAATCTAAGTACGTAGTTTGATGATGTCACCATTGCCACATGTGGATGATTAAAGGGGAGTTGGTCTTATGGTTGTGATAAAATTTTTACCTATTTAATATGTAATAAATCCTAAGTAATTAAACTAATTATGAAAAAATATATTCAAGTGAAAATTTGGGCTCCTAGGTAGTTTGACAGTGTTTTCCCATACCCAAATATGCATCAGACAAGAAAGAACTAAGTAAGCAGTTTGGTGATGGAATATATCACATGTGTTGATGTTTTATGAGAATTTGATCATATGGGTTTGTTAAATTTTTTATTTAGTTGATATGAATGAAATTTCAAGTCATACGATAAAGCGTGTCAAAATATATGCATGTTCAAAGTTGGCCTTTCAGGCAGTTGTTGACATAGTTGACTCTATGGTAGATAAATCTAAGTGAGAAAATTAATGGCATTATATCTCACATGAATGAGGGTTTTAGGATAATTTTGACACATGGTTGGATTTTTATATATGAGGATATCATAATTTACAAATTTTAGATCATGCATCTAAGTGAAACAAAAGTTATTAAGGTCCAAAGTTGGCCTTCTAGGTAGATAACAATGGTCCCCATACCTAGTCTATTTTGTATGATGTTAAAGATCAGGACCAGATGGAGATTTAATGGTTCATAAGAAATAATATGGATTTATTTAATGGTATGTATTGATCAATATTATTTCAAGGTGTCTAATTTTTAACATAAATAAATATTGAGCTACGCAGGAAAGATCAATGGAGCATGTTTATTCCTAGATGTCAGGATGTAGTGAGATGGTGCCAAGTGTTCAATATTTAACATTAAGAAAAGATAAATATCAATATTATTCTAAGGATAAATGGTGTTTAGGTGTTATTAATATTCAATATCAATGGTGTGTTAAATTCAAGAGGTCAAAGTGATAGTTGTCTAGCATTGTTAAAGTAAGGATAATCTTGAAGAGATCATTAGAGCATGTGTGATCAAGATTACAAGATTGCACGAGATGAGGCCAAGTGTTCAAAGTTTAATATTTGGGAAGTGGAAATATTTGAGTTAAATTTTTAATAATATCAATATTTCATGATTGATATAATCTATGAGGGAATGAGATGCATTTTTAGTGATTGAAGTTTAATTGTGACTGTTTGAATTTAAATATTTGAATTTAACAAAGGCAAGACTAGTGTCTAGTTTATGGGCTATATCTTTTAATATATGTAAAATTTTCTCATGGTGTAAAAAGAAAATTTATATAAGAATCCAAGAAAAATATTTCAATATAGATTTAAATATCTAAAAGTGTGTATAATCAAAGATATTGAGGTTCAAAGTTGACTATATGTTCATGTATATTTTACATGTAACCCAAGAAGGATGTTTGAGATTTTATTGATGTTGTGTCGACGTATCATGATGAATTATATATTTATGGGTGTTTTATAATAGATGATAAAAATATATATGGATTTTTTAGGTTTTAAAAATCCATAATTAATATGAAAATTTGATAAAAAGGTGACTGTGTGTTCATTCATGGGGACTATGTGTATATAATGTTGTTTGAGCAAATTATGCTTTAAAAAAAGAGTGTTTTGGTGATTTTGATCATTTTAGGATGTAAAATGGGTCATGTGGATTGGGTCCATACATTTTTAAGTGGTCTTATGTTCTTAGTTTGTTTAAAGAAGTGTCAAAGAGGTGAATGGGTCTTTATAGGACCTAAAAGGTGACCCTATTTGAAAGTGTGTTATGCATAAGTGTGACCCATGTAAGATGCCTTAAGGGTGAAGGTATGTATTGTGGATAATAAAGAAAGATTGTATAATTTATTATTAATGAATTATATATAAATAGTGAAGCCAAATGTAATGGTTTTGAGACTATGTATGTAGACTCAAGGAAGACTTGCTAGAGGTGAGTGTGAGAATTATGGAGTGAAGGAGAGGGAGAGTGCCCATTAGATGAGTTGATTAAATAGAGTATATTAAGGATTGTGTATGATATATAGGTCATTTTTATGATTTAAAATTAGTTCTCTTTTAGATTAAGGATATATGAAGAGGTTTGAGTATGCTTATGATGATAATTTCAGTGAAGAAGGAGAGAGATTGTGACATGCCTATGTGAGAGGCTTGTATGAGTTAGAAAGGGAGTTTGGGAAAGGGTTAGATAATAATATATCCATCATAAAGTGTTGAATACATTATTACTAAGGTTAAGGTGTTAAAATGAAGGTTTAAAGGACTTTATTTTCCTTAAGGGTAGTTATTCCTTGTGAAACAGGTGTTTCACTAAAGGCCTTTGGTCAGGAGGATTTGATTAAGGTTTTATGGTCTAAATGAGTTTAATAGTTTCTTGTTTGTAATTTATTATATAAAAAGTAATACATGTTTACAACCTTGAGAGTGTGTTTTATACTCCATGAGGGTTTTCCATAGGAACTATGTGTTATTTGTTTGATCTAGTGTATGCATTGAATGTATAAGATATCTTGTTAATGTTTCTTGATAAAGTTGATATATGATGATTATTTAATAGTTTGAAATGATTGGAATTGAAATTGAAATTTTTGGGCTCACTCATTCACCCCCCCTCTCAGTGATTGTACCTCTAATAATTGGTATTAGAGTAGGTCCTTTGGTAAAGGCTTGACAACTTGAAGGTGATCTAAGGTAAAATATAATAAATCATCAAGGAGGTTTCTCTACTAAGAAAGCACCAATATTCAATGGATCCAATTATGATTTCTAGAGTGTAAGGATGAATACATAAATTATGTCCCTAGGTTTTGATGTATGAAAATATATTATGGATGGTTATGTTACTCCTACTACTTCATCTAGTGGTTCAAACAAGAATATGTTTGAGAATAATTCTAAGGCAATGAATGCCATCACTTATGGTCTTATAGAGACTGAGTTCACCATGGTAATCCTTTGTAAGTCTATTATAGATATATGGGACAAAATGTAGATCATTTATGAATGAGATTAAAAGGTCAAGATTAGTATGTTATAGACTCATAAAACATAATTTAAAAGTCTCAAGATGAAGGAAGAATATTCTATGGCATCCTTTCTACATAGAGTTGATGAGATTGTGAACATCATCAAGGTTTTGGAGAGAACCTTGAAGAGGATACTATAGTTAAAAATTTATTAAGGTATCTATCCCTCAAATTTGATCCAAAAGTATCTAATAAATAATAAAATCATGATCTTACTTAGTTTAAGATGGATAAATTGCATGGAACCCTTACTACCTATGAGATGAAGAAGAATGATTTTATACCGCCAAATAAGGAAGCAACATTCAAGACATAGATGAAGCTAAAGAAGAAGTTCCAAGGTAAGAAACCCAAAGAGGATGACATTTATGATATAAATTAGGATGAAATAATTACTTTGATTTCAAGGAAATTGAAAATAGGTTCAAGTAAGTATAAGGGTAAACTACCCTTCAAATGCTTCAATGGTAGGACATTTTGCTAATAAGTGCCCTCATAAGTATAATAAGGATGATGATGAAGAGCATTATCAAGGTTATGATGATGGAAAGAGATAATTTAGGTCAAATAATAAAAAGGGATTAAGAATGTTTGACAATAAGAATAATTACTTCAAGGAAAAGAAGATTATTTACACCAAAGAATATTGTAGCTCATCATATGAGAGTGAAATCAATGACTTAGAGTATGATCATTAAGATGATGGTCCTATTGAAGATGAATACCTTTTTTATGGTTGAGGAAGGTAGTTGATCACATAAAAAGGAGTATAATTTGAGTGATTCAAATGATGATGAAGATGAGATGACTATGAGACTAATTTGATAAATGATCTTGAAGAACTAAAGATTGAGAAGAATATTAACAAGAAGATAAAGTTACAACTCAAAGATTGAAGAAAAATTCAATGTGTATGAGGCAAGAATGAATGAAGACATCAAGTAGCATGAAGATATGGTCAAGCATCTTAGTTGTCAACCAAAAATTTTGTCTACAAGCTTGAAATCTAAAGAAGATGATTATGAAAGGTATGTAATTGAAAATGAGTCATATAAAAATATGAGTTAGAGAAGACATATAGTAAGGTAATGTCATTTGTCATATTTAAAAAGAGCTCAATTAATTTAGATGATATTTTGAGTGGTCAAAAACATATAAGTGATAAGACTAGTCTTGGATACAAAAAAGATTTGAAGGCTACATGTAACTCAAGATAAGATGAAGACTAATGTCAACAAGGATAATCATACTTTGAAGACAAATGATTAGACAAGGAATAAAGGTACTGGAAAAATGAAGACAAATAAGATCAAATAACCAAATTCAATGAAATTTGCAAATTTTAATGGTTACATTTATACTTGTAATCAGTTTAGGCATAGAGATAGAGAATGTAGAAGACTTTTTAGAAATGAGTTAGAATTAGACTATAATGGGGGTCATTAGTCAAAATGTGTGAACAAGGTTAAGTGATTCAACTATCTTAATGAGGGACACTTTGCTAAGCTTTATAAAAATAAATAAAGGAAAGGTAAGTCCTCTCTAAAAAGAGTAGTTTGCTTCAATTATCATGACATTGGACACATTGATAGTTTTTTTCTGAACAAGGTAAGCCAAATTGAGTTTTCATAAAGGAGTATTATTTACTACAACTATGAAAACATTAATCACATTGCTAGATTATACAAGCAAAGGTCTACAAGTTAGAATAGGTTTAATCAGGCTCTTAAAGTGCAAGGAAGAAGGCAAGTCAACTCATGGAAGCCAAAGGTGGTAAGTATGAGTCATGATGAGATTGAAGGTCCAAGTAATCTCTTTGTTGTGGTGGAGAATGCTTTAAAAGTTGAAGAATGCCAAAGTCTCTCATTGTCTTCTCATGTTGTGGATGAAGAGACCAAGCTCAAGGATAAGACCAAGGTACTAGTTAAGGTTAGATTTGAGATGTGTATGGATCCAAGTGAACATCCTACCATTGTTGAGCATGTATCATACAAAGAACATCACTTACCAGTGCCTAATGATGTGGTTCCTAACTATAAAGTGGATTTTTTATATGAAAAGGTATCTCATGAATCTATGTTGTCTCCATGTATTATCAATCCAATCTTAGAAGAGAAGGATAGCGATTTAGAAAAGGAACTTGTTGTCATAATTTAGACTAAGCAGAAGAACAAAAGAAAGAAATATTATAGCTTTAAAAGGATTCTAGTGGATACTAAGGAGATGTGGGCCACTCCTAGCTTCACTTTATTTAAGATAATTTTGGTGAAAAAGATATCTCTATCTATCCTTCTTAAGAGACTCCTTTTAGTGGAGAAGCAATTATTGATATGGTGTTCTTCAAAAGGTATTATTTGGATCAGTTTATAGAGTCAAATTAAAGGTTCTCAGATGGAAAAGGTGGATTTTTGAGTTGTCAAGATGATATTTTTTTGCATAGAAAGGTCTCTTTAACTTATTATAACTTGATACAAGTGGTTTAGTAGTTTGAAGGTATGTTGTAGTCAAATTTTACATTTTTTGTTTAATTTTAGGTTTCCTAATTTGTGCTTAAGAGTATGCAAGTCCTAAAATGGGTTATAGGATGTATGGATTCCAAAATATTTGGAAGATAAAATATTGGTCCAGAAGTGTGTAATGGTTGTCTCTATGTCTACAAAATTTTTTAAAGGTGGATGTTGACTAGAAGGAGGTTTGTTGACTCTGTTTGTTTTGAGATTCTAGGGTTTTGGGTTCTACTATAAAAGTGATTTGCCTTATTATTTAAGGTCTAAGGATTTTTAATATATTTAATGTGATAAATGGGTTGTAAAATAAAGCTTCACATAGATTTTAAGGTTTGTGGTTTTGAAATTATTCATGTTTTTGTCAAGATGGAAGCCTAATTAAAAAGTTGATTTGTGAAGGAAGTTTATTACAAATGATAAGATAATTGTTTAAAATTGTTATGATTAAAGGGGCATATGAGAGTGATCCATTTATGAATTTTTAGGTCTTTAACATGTGTTTACTAAAAGTTATGGGCTCTGTAAGCTCTAGTTAGGTCTACAGGGAATATATATAGGCCTAGTATGAATATTTGATATTTTTGTTTAGTTTCTACAAAATATCAAGGCATGAGTATTTCAAGGTGAGTTATAAGTTTGGTTTAGTGCATGTTTCATATTTGGTTAGTGGTATGAAGTTCTATTGGTGGTCCTTGCAGTAGCTTAAGATAGAAGGCTAGTAAGTCTATGTGTTGATTCTTCATGGTGTATGGAGATCTAAAGATGCTCAAGATGTGTAATGGTTCATACATCTCAGGGGGATTCCCTCTCATATGTTTCATCAAATTATTTTACTTATGTGTTCTTTTTTCATTAGCTGCAATGATTGGTTGAAGAGAGTATTGGCATGGAGCAAGAGGAAGTTGACAAGGTAAAGAAAAAGTAGGCTCAAGGTAAGGGGAAGTTTATATAATCTTTCTAAGGTGGTACTTTACTCTTGATAGTATTTTTAGGTCCTCAATATTAAGTAGTTACCACTTTTTCATTGTGTCAAAGGGGGAGAAAGTTTGTATTTTGAGTGTTTGAAGAGAGAAAAGAAAGGTGAGTTGTATATTGATGGGTGTTGACATCAATGAGAAAGGGGGAGATTGTTTTATAGTTATAAATTATGTCATGCTGATGTAATATAAGTTTCATAGTGAGTGGATTAAGTTCCTTGATAGTCTAAGTGATAATGACAAAATGTGTAATATGCTTATCCTAGTGTGCTTGAAGGAGGCTTGGTTAATCTTCAATGGTGGCATGGTTTGAGATGATTAGGGATGAGTATGGTGATTTGAGAATGTGAAAGGGGTAATATTACAAGTTAATAATGTTTTGAGTTATTATGTGCATGAGTGGATTTCATCTGGTTGATCATTGTTTTCATCTATACATTTTGGGTCTAGTGGTAGAAAATCTGAGAAGGTAGTTTGATGACATCACCATTACCACGTGTGGATGATTCAAATGGAGTTAGTCATATGGTTGTGATAAAATTTTTACCTAGTTACTATGTGTTAAATATTAGGTCATGAAAATAAGTGTGAAAAAAGATATACAAGTGCAAATTTGGGCTCTTAGGCACTTTGACAGTGTTTTCCTATACTTGGCCAAATTTGCTTGAGGCAAGAAAGAGTTGAGTAGGCAATTTGGTGATGACATATATCACATGTGTGGATGTTTCAAGAGAATTTGATAATAAGTGTTGATTTATTTTTGTTCCTAATTCATATGCATTAAAGTTTGGGTCATGCAATGAATCACGTCAAAAGATATGCATATTCAAAGTTGGCCTTTTAGGTAGTTATTGACATTGTTGGCTATGTGGCAGATAAATCTAAGTGAGAAGATTAATGGAATTATATATCTCACATAAGAAGGTTTAAGTGGTATTATGACACGTGGATATATTATCTTATGTGAGGAGATCATATGGTCCAAATTTTAGATTATGCATCCAAGCACACCAAAATTTATTGAGGTCCAAAGTTGGCCTTCCAGATGGATAACAATGGTCCCCATAGTCTATTTTGCATGATGTTAAAGATTAGGACCAGATGGAGATATAATGGTTCATGGGTGATCATATATATTGATTAATATTAAGTTAGATTATTTTAAGGTGTTCAATTTTTAACATAGATAGAGATCAATCTATGTACAAAATATCGATAAAGCGTGTTTATTACAAGATGTCAGGATGCATATAAATGGTGCCAAGTGTTTGATGTTTAACATTGAGCAGAGATAAAGATCAACCATATTAAAAGGATAAATGATGAGTGGATTTTAATAATAATTTATATTAATGGTGAATTTTAAAGTCAAGATGTCAAAGTGATATTTTTTTAGCATTGTTAAAGCAAGGACAATCTTGAAGAGATCAATGGAACATGTGTGATCAAGATTATAAGATTGCATGAGATGAGGCCAAGTGTTCAAAGTTTAACTTTTGAGAAGTGGAAAATTTTAAGTTAAATTTAAAATAAGATCAATAGTGTGTGATTGATCTAAGCTATGAGGGCATGAGATGTGTTTTTAGTGGCCAAATTTTAACTGTGACTGTTTGAATTCAAATAATTGAATTTAACAAAAGAAAGACCAGTGTCTAGTTTTTGGGCTATATCTTTTGAGAGAATTTTCTAATGATGTAAAAAGGTAATTTATAGAGGAATATAAGGTTAATATTAAAATATATATTTTAAGATCTAAAAGTATTTAAAATCAAATATATTGAGGTTTAAAGTTGATTATGTGTTTGTGCATATTCTACAAGTAACATGGGAAGGATGTTTAAACTTGTATTGATGTTGTTTCGATGTCTCATGATGACTTAGATATTTAAGAGTGTTTTAGATTTAATTAGGAAAATATATATAGATTTTTAAGGTTTTAAAAATCCATAATCAATATTAAAAATTACTAATAAGGTGACTATGTGTTTGTTCATGGGGAATGTGTGCATAGAATGTTGTTTGAGCAAATTGTGCTTTAGTAGAAGAGTGTTTTGGTAACTGTGATCTTTTTAAGATGTCAAAGGGATCATGTGGATTGGTTTCATGCATTTTTAAGCTATCCTATATTCTTATTTTGTTCAAATAAGTGTCAAAGAGGTGAATGGGTCTTCATAGGAGCTAAAAGGTGACTTAGGCCTATTTGAAAGTGTGTTGTGCTTAAGTGTGAACCATGTAAGATTCTTTAAGGGTGAAATAATGTATTGTGGAAAACAATGAAATATTATGGAATTTGTAATTCATGAATTTTATATAGATAGTGAAACCAAATGTGATGGTTTTGAGACCCTATGTGTAGACTTGAAGAAGACTTGTTAGAGGTGTGAGTGTGAGAATTATGGAACAAAGGAGAAGGAGAGTGCCCAATAGATGATTTGATGAATAGATAAGATTAAGGACTATGTGTATGAACTTTAGGTCATGTTTATAATGTCATATTAGTGATCTTATAGTGTTAAGATATGTGAAGAGGTATGAGTGTGCATATGAGGATAATTTGAGTGAAGGAGAGAGATTGTGACATGCCTATGTGAGAGGCCTGTATGAGATAGAAAATGAGTTTATGCAGGGGTTAGATAATCAAAGATACATAATTAGGTTTTGAAGACATAAATACTAAGGTGTAGGTGTTTAAACTAGGGTTTAAAGGATTTGATTTTCCTTAGGGGTAGTTACTCCTTGTGAAACAAGTGTTTCACTAAAAGCCTTTGGTCAGGAGGATTTGATCAAATTTTTTTGGTCTAAAGGATTTGACCAGTCTCTTGTTTGTAATTTATTATAGGATAAGTAGTCCATGTTTTGTAGTCTTGAGAGTGTGTTTTATTCCACATGAGGGTTTCCCATGGGAACTATGTGTTATGTGTTTGATCTAGTGTATGTATTGAATGTATAAGCTCTCTTATTAATGTTGCTTGATCAAGTTAATATATGTTGATTGTTTAATAGTTTGAAAGGATTGGAATTTAAATTGAAATATCTAGGCTCATTGATTCACCCCCCTCTTAGTGATTTTACCTCTAACAAATCTTTGGTTTATTTTATGCATGTTCATCTAATTATTTTTTAATTCTAATAATTCATGAAGTTTTATTTTCTAATTTGAAAGCATGATAGTTTTTTTTAGACTAACTAACTTACATGTTTGTTAAGGTTTTGTTGCTTTGTGTCTTAACCTTATGCATATGGTTATTTACTTATAACTATTTCTACTTTTAACTCAAATCCTTTCCAAGTCACTTAATCTATCCATGTAACATTCACTTTCTCTCTCGAAGCCCTAGAGGTAAGCAAAGTATGCTTTATACTTCAAAATTCTAAAAAGGTTTATACCACTATGTGTTATAATCCAACTAGCCTATAAATTTTTAAACAATTAGAAATGTCTAAAATCAATCCCAAGCAAGTGAAAATTTGGGATCATGCTGAGTGTCATGATATTGCTCACCTAGAAACTACTAAATTAAATTTTAGTGTAGTACACTCTCAATACCAGTGGAACTATGATAGCCATCCACATGTCATGATCCCACTCACTCAGTGACTGACAAAGTGAAGTTTAGCATATGAAAAATGTTATCATTCAAAATTTTCACTTATGGATACTTTATGGTATGAGGAAACTTGGTGGTGGGGTGTTGAGTTTGAAGGTCTTACATAGGGCAATAGAGTCTAAGACACTAGGCACATAACTATTATTTATTATCTATATGTGTGAGTATCAATTATATCATTACAATGATGGGAATTTACCCAAGGTGTGGGACCCTTGTGCTCCTTAGGATGAGCCTCTAGAGTAGGTTATATTCCTTTTATTCTAAATGCACCTAGTTTAAAACCAACACATAGGCGTAAAGAGCATAAAGGTAAACTACCACTAATCTAAACCTAGGATCTTTAAGAGGAAAAGGGAGGGAGAAGGTAAGAGATGCTAAAAGTAAAATGTGATGCTCTCAAAATAGAATGAGTGATCCTACTATCATAAACAAATATAAAATCTTGAGAATAAGACAATACCACACATATTCTACCAAGTCACTCTACATGCACAAGTATTTTATATAGAAGTGTATGAATGCAACACAACATTGAGAGGGATGAAGATTATTGATTGACAAAGCCTACACAGATCCTGGTGTGCATAAGATATGACCTACAAGTGAGTTCTAAGTTAAATGAAGAGTGTTGGGGATGAATGAAAAATGAGAGGGGAAAACATTACCCACAAACATGAATCAACAAATACAAATAACACATAGATCATTAGAATAATAGAATAAAGTGAAGTTAATTCTCATTAACATGCAAGGTCTAGCCAATACAAGTGCTCATGGAGGGAAATTTTAGTATTTTAAGGTTGATAAAATATGTTGACCCCTTATTATAATATAAATATAGGATTTTATAGAGAACAAGCCTATTTTTTAATTAATGCACCACTCAGGGTGATAGGTACATCTTTTAATTCTTTTACAACACTACAACCACACTTTCTAAAGTTCATCTAACAAATCAGGCCTAGAAATCATAGAAGGAACCTTAAATGCATATGGGGAGAATGAATATTTCCTTGAAAATATTAGAGAGTGGCATGAACTTGCATTTTGATGTCTAGTGGCCACTTATGCATTCAACTATTTTGACAATCTTGAGCTCTTGTGTATTAATGTCCTATTTACTGAAGGACAAGATCATAATTCTTATGAATATGAGATAACCATGGTGATGTCTTATTTTGGGTGGATACTTATTGAATATATGGCTCAAGATGCTCCTTTATTAATTACACACATCTACCTTTACTTTAAAATTTGAAACTAGGCCTACTATAGATTGAAAACCAATTTGTTTATTGGTTTTTATAGATGGTCAGTACATCCACTTAGACATGTCTATATCATATGAATAGATAATAGCCCATCTTGATCTATATTGGGTCTTAAAAATACCTATTATATCCCTATAGAGTCTTAATGGAGTCATTTGATCTTAAAATATTTGCTCTTGGTCCAATCTAGATTGTGTCTTGGATTGGATCCTTTGTATTTATGTACTTTGGTCAAAAATGCTTCACCAACCCCTATCAGAAAGTGTCCTAGGCTCCATCCATAATTAATTTATCATTAAATATTTAACCTAACATTGATGAATCCTCTCACACCATTGATATTTCTTGGTACAAATGGCTGAAAGCTATTGATCTATTCTTGACTTGTCAACTCTATCCTCATTAGTGCCACTTGGCAGTCTTGCATTTGCACTCAAGATCTATTGTTAGTCTGTCTACTCCTATGCTTATACAACATGATATATACTCATCTCATTTATTCTTTGACTCTACTCACATGTCATTAATCTACCATTATACACTTAAATGTGCTCTATTATATCTTCCTAGACCCACTGACCTGTCAGTCACTACTCATTATTAGATTTGATTTAGTTTCCTAAGATATGGACACTTGTTAAGCCCGCATCCAATCAAGGACCCTTTGATGGTTTTTCAATGCCAATGGTTATTTTATGAGGCCCAAATTTGATGTTTACACAAACATCTAAGGATTTTCAAATTTAAATAGCTACTTGAAGGGGCTAGAATTTAACATCTATGTAACCTCCATCAATTTCCCCAGGCCATTTCCTTTGAAATTTATCTAGGACACTTTACTGTGAGAGTGACCCTTTGAGTTTCTACCTAAGGACACTTTTCTTGAAAAGTTATCCTTCAAGCTTTTATTTTCATGTGGATTTCTAGCTTTGGTCACTTTTTCTAAAATAATTCTAGTTTGCATTTTTATCGGGACAATTAGTTTGGATAAAATGTCTAAAATAATTTTCTCAAAATAATTGAACCTTCAATTTTCTAAAACATGTAATTCTTTTGGGATATTTTATTTGAAATTTTACCATGGGAATTTTATCTTTGGATCTTTTGCTATGAGAGTGATCCTTTGGGTTTTTACCTTAGGACACTTTTGGTGAAGAAATACCCTTCAAAAAAATGTATAAGACACTTTGCTTGAAAAAGTGCCCTTTAGGATTTTTTGGTTTCAGAATTATTTTTGTGGGCCTTGTGTTTGAAAAAAATTATCTAAAATAAACCTACCTTTGAATTTTTTGTCTTACATTTTCCTTAAATGAATTATGCCTTTTGGAAAATTATGTGGATAATTTCCCCAAAAGAAATCCAACACTTAGCTTGAATAATACCCTTCAAGATTTTTCTTTGGTCTAATTTACTTGAAGAAATACCCATTGGGATTTTTTGCTTTGGGCCTTTTTCTATCAAGACTTTTTCTATGGATAAAATGTCCATAATAATTTGCACTTTGGAAATTTTGTTTTGGAAAAAATGTCTGAAATAATCCCCAATACTTATCCAAATAACTCAAAATAATTATCCTGAAGGAAATATTATTACTTAGGCCAAAAAGGGTCTACAAAAATTGAACTTAGCCAAATAAAAGGTTTTGCACTTGGATTTTTGGCCTGTAGGCTCTTCCAGACTTGTTCACAAAACTACTGATTGACCTTCAAAGCTTTATAACTCTACTCAACTTGTCCATTTGGGTATAATCTTGGTATGTGGACTAATAATTATCCAACATATTTTTTAACTCATAGGGGTTACATGCATGTCTATGCAAAACAACCGAAACCATGTACCTAGTCTAGTCCATTGGGCATGGATTCTCTTCTTTGAATCTAATATATTGACTACCAATCCTAATCTAACCTCTTTTTGAAATAAATACAAAGGACCAAAAAAATAAAAAGACAAGATAGAGTGCCCAAGGCAATTATTGAAAGGGAAACTAACCTAGAACAAAATAGGGACCATAAACAAAGATGCCAAAAAATAGAACTTAGAGGAATGCATGAAAATTATTCTAATATGTACATGAATGCAAGCTATAAATATTTTCCACCTGGGTCATATGGGAAACTATTTTTGGCACCTTGGGACTTTGAAACATACATACCTTTTCTTGATAGCTCTCTTCTTTAACTATGAGAAATTGAATTCTCATGTCTTCTTTGGGAAGCAACTGTTTCATCTACTACCAATTTAAGGTGCATGAATTGTAGACATGAGTCCAAGACCCAACCATACTCCTTCCAAATTTGTGGACTTTGTAAGAATAAATTTAGTTCTTCCTCATTCCTAAATTACTAATCATGAATGTGTAAACCAACTTGATGTGTCTCCTTTCACATATATGTAAGGTTGACCTCTAAGGGAGATAGACCTGATCTTGTGATTTATTGAGGCCATTTGAGCTCATTCTCAGCTTCTAAGAGTAGAGAGATATCTGAAGTTAGAGGGAAAATTTGATAACCATGTTTGAAAATTTCAAAAATGTCATCTCTTGAGAGAATAAATACCTCTTACTTGATGATAACACTCCTCTTATCCTAAAATAGACCACATTCAAGTAAAGAAAAACCTAAATGAAAGATATCAAATAAATTAGAAGATTTGTTCTCATGAAACTATAGTTAAATTGGAGCCTTTTCAAACTAAATTTTAGAAGTAAGCATATCAGTTTCTTAACCATAAACATGAGGCTACAAGAATTATTTTGACATCTCAGATTGGTCAATCAACACTACTTCATTTTCAATATCAAACTGATGACTGAGTATGTTCTTAATTTCAGCTTATTCTTCACCTATAAGATCTTATCCTTCATGATAAATGGCATATTTTATTTTATCAAGGAACTCATGGAAAACATCATCAACTTATTCAACTGGGACATCCTTCTCTTGTTCATCAAAAAATTCTTCCTTATGTACTTGTTCTTATACTTGTGTCTCGGTCTCTACCTTGACTTTCTCTTGTACTTGTTTCATATTTGCATCATCATGGAAAATAGAAGCATGTTTGTCCTTGCCAAGAGGTGTTCCAATCATTATTTTTTCTTCTTGGTCACTCAAGTCACCTTCATTTCCTACTTCTTTAGATTTATCTTTTTGGTTTGCCTCAAAGAGTGTCATATGATATCTTAGCAAGATGCGATAGGTCCAAATAAGTTACCAAAGTTTTTCTCCTCTTAGATTGCCTTCACCTCCTCTTCCCATTTTTTTGCCTCTTAAATGGCTCTCCATAAAGGAAAGGCTCTTGGATTTTGAGGGGAAAAGAGTGGAGGTTGCATGGTCTCTTGTTTAACTTTCATAATCACCACATCCTCCTTCTACCTATTACTTTAAATGGATTTCTAAAACATAAATGACCTAAATTCTTGGAGAGGGGAGGGAGGGGATTAAGTGACCTTGTATTTTCTTAACTGCATGATTTAATTCCAAGATGTAAAAGATAAAGATTCCCTTTCAGCTTTATGATTTTGGTTTTCCTTTTATTTCCTTGTATTTATCTCTAAATATTAGATTTGATTCACTATATTCTCTTGAAATATCTTCTCTTTAATATGGTTAGTGGATTCATGAAGATAAGGAACAAAAAAAGATTCTTGAGGAGGGATGAGAGAGGTTTTCATAAGTTTAGATCCTAATTTAACTTGGGTCCTCAAATCTATATTTGCCTCACTTTGCTTACCCCATGACTTCACCACTTGATTCCAACTTGGAACCTTAAAGGAATTCATAAGGGGTTCTTGAGGAAGGATGGAGTCTTTGACCCTAACAATAAGTTTTTCCATAAAAATATCCTTTCTTTGACAACTCTCTTGGATAGATTTCTAAGAAGGAAAGGTTTGAGGAATATATGAAGAAATTTGAACATTCAAAGGGTTACTTGGAATGGTATCTTGAGGAGGAATGGGTGGTACATAAAAAGGTTGAGGTAGTGTATATGTAGGCACATAAAGTTAGAAAGGTTGGACCTATTATTTCTCAATGACCTTTAGCTTATCCTCAAATTTTTGAATATAACAACCTACATCCATCATCCCACTTGAGAGATTGTTCCAGTTTGATCTCTCAATAGGTGCCCATCCTTCTTTTATTCACTACAATGACTCTCTCACATGATAGACCTAGTGACTAGGGACATCTTAGCCATAATACTTTTGTGAGCACAAATCCAATGTATGATTGTCAAGGCTTATTAAATTATGCTTAAGTACTAGCATAGATGGCTCTTGATAGGGTTGATGAGGAGTGGTATTATGATGGGCTTGTTGTTCATATGGAGGACCAGGGAAATATTCTTGAATATGTGATTGAAACATGTCCTCATGTTACTAGTGAGGATTATGAGGAAGGTAAGAGTTATTCCCTTGCTAATAAGGATCATGAGAAACTTGCTAAAGTTCCTCATAGCTTTGATATAAATCTTGGTAGAGATAATTAGGCTCATATGGATCATGAGGGTCATATTGGAGATCTTGATAAAGAGGTGGATAATATGAATATTCACCATAACTATTCAAATTGACCTCATATGTCAAATGAGATGTAAGAACTGACTAAAATTTTCAATGAGACATACCTAGTCTACTCATAACCAAAATCTTTGATTTGGAGTTACCATTGGTGCTAATTTACTTTCTTCTAAAACTTGATCAGAAGAAAGATACACAAGGATCTTTCCACTCTTTTAAACTTATTCCCACTTGAAATGCCAAAAATTATTGTCATTCAAAATGTGCACCTATGGATGCTCCATATAATGGGGAATATTGGTGGTGAGACATTGAGCATGAAGGCCTTAAATAGGATACAATATTCTAAGGTACTAGGCATAAAATTATTATCACTCAACTACACAAACAAGCACTGATTGTCTTATTATAATGATGAGAACATCCCCAAGGCATGGGACCCTTGTGTTCCTTGGGATAAGCCTTTAGAGTAGGACATATTCATTCTATTATAAATGCACCAAGTTTAAGACCAGTGCACATGCCTAAAGATCAAAAAGGTAAACTATCACTAATCTAAACCTAGGATCTTTGAGAGGAAAAAGAAGGGAGAAGGTGAGAGATGATGAAAGTAAAAGGCAATGTGCCCAAAATAGATCAAGTGCTCCTAATACCATAAAAAAAATGCAAAATCTTTAGAATAAGGCAATGTCACATATATTCCACTAAGTCACTCTACATGTATAAGTATTTTA
Organism: Torreya grandis; assembly: GCA_037957365.1. Taxonomy (NCBI): domain Eukaryota; kingdom Viridiplantae; phylum Streptophyta; class Pinopsida; order Cupressales; family Taxaceae; genus Torreya; species Torreya grandis. Next base: position 237,514 of record JARHVA010001000.1, on the reverse strand, counting down.
TATAGAGGTGAAGGAATGCAATGCAACATTGAGAGGGAAAAAGATTATCCATAGATAAAGACTATGAAGACCCTAATGCACACAAGATATGACTTGCAAGTGAGTTATGATTTCAATGAAAAGATGCTAGGGATGAATGAAAAATTAAAAGGGTGAACATTACCCATAGATAGGAATTAAAAATCACAAATAACACATAAATCATCAAAATAATAGGAGGTGAACTTAATTTTTATTAACATGTAAGGTCTAGCCAATACAAGTTCTCATGGAGGGAAATTTTAGCAGCATAAGGTTGCTAAAATATTTCAACCCCTTTTTATAATGAAAATCTATGATTTTATAGAGAACAATCCTATTTTATAATTAATGCACCACTTGGGGTGATAAGTACAACTTTTAACTCTTTTACGTAGCTATAGCCACACTTTCTAAAGTTCATTTGACAAATTAGGCTTGGAAATCATAGAAGGAACCTTACATGTGAATGGAGAGGAGGAATATTTCCCTAACAAGATCAGAGAGTGGTGTGAACTTGCATTTTGATGTCTAGTGGCAATTTATGCATTCAACTATTCTAACAATACCTCAAGTTCCTATGTATTAATGTCCCATTTAATTAAGGGAAATATCATCATGATTATGAATCTGATAGAGCCAAGGAAATGTCTTGTTTTGGGTGGCTACTTGTTGAAGATATGGCTTGAGATGCTCCTCCATTAATTGTACACATTTACCTTTACTTTTAAATGTGAAACTAGGCCTACTATAGATTAAAAACCAATTTGCTTATTAGTTTTTATAGATGGTTGATACATCTAATTGGACATGTCTATATCATATGAATAGATAGTAACCCATATTGATCTATGTTAGGTCTTAAAAGACATATTATATCCTTATAGACTCTTAATGGTACCATTTGATCTTAAAATATCTACTCTTGGTCTAACCTAGATTATTCCCGGGCTTGGATCCTTTGTATTTGTCTACCTTGGTCAAAAATGCTTTACCAAACCCTATCAAAAAGTGTCTTGAGATCAATGCCTCATTCATTTATCATTGATTATTTGACCTAACATTACTAAATCCTCTCACACTATTAATATTTCTTGTTACAAATGGCCAAAATCCATTGATCTATCCTTGATTTATCAACTATATCCTCATTAATTCCACTTGGTAGTCTCAAATTTGTACTCAAAATATACATTTATTCTATCTACTCCCACACTTATGCCATGTGGTATCTCTTCAGCTCATTGATTCTTTGAATCCACTCTTGTATCATTGATCTACCATTATATGCTCAAATGTGCTTTGTTAGATCTTGAAGGACCCACTAACCTACCATTTGCCACTCATAGTTATATTTGATTAGGTTCTTAAGATCTGGACACTTGTTAAGCCCACATTCAGTCAAGAACCCTTTATCAAATTTTAAATGCCAATGATTATTTTGTGAGGACCAACTTTGATGTCTACATATATGTCCAAAGATTTTCAAATTTAAAAGGCTACTTGAAGGGGCTAGAATTTGACATCTGCATAGTCACCATTAATTTCCCTAGGTCATTTCCTTTAAACTTTTGTCTAGGACACTTTGCTATGAGAGTGACCCTTTAGGTTTCTACCATAGGACACTTTTTTTGAAAAATGACCCTTCAATATTTTTATTTGATGTGGATTTCTTACTTTGGCCACTTTCTCTAAAAGAATTTTGCTTCAAATTTTTGTTGAGATAATTATTTTAGACAAAATGTCTAAAAGAATTGAACCTTGAATTTTTTGAAACATGCAATTCTTTTAGGCTATTTTCTTTAGACCTTTTGTCTTTAGATCTTTTTCTATGAGAGTGATCCTTTAAGTTTTTGATTTAGGACACTTTTGGTGAATAAAAACCGTTCCCTTAAAAATAAATGTATAAGACACTTTACTTGAAAAAGTGCCCTTCAAGATTTTTTTTTAGAAGTATTATTATGGGCCTTGTGTTTCAGATAATTTATCCAAAAGAAACCTACCTTCAAAATTTTTTTATTACATTTTACCCAAAAGAATTATGCCTTTAAGAAAACTATGCAAACAATTTTCCTACAATAAATTTGACACTTAGCTTGAATAATACCCTTCAATCTTTTTTCTTTGGTCCTTCCATTGGGAATTTTTCTACAGATAAAATGTTTGAAAGAATTTGTACTTTGATAATTTTATTTTGGACAAAACATCCAAAACAATCCCCAATACTTATCCAAATAACTCAAAAAAATTATCCCAAATAAAATATTATCACTTAGCTCAAAAAGGGTCCACAAGAATTGAACTTAACCAAATAAAAGGTTTTGCACTTAGCTTTTTGGCCTATAGACTCTTCTAGACTTGTTCACAAAAATATTGATTGACCTTCAAAGCTCTAAAACTCTAATTAGCTTATCCATCTACGTACAAGCTTGGTATGTGGGCCAAAATTGGCAAAGAAAACTTCAAGGTTGGTGAGGTTATGATAACTACCCATGTGTCACAATTTTGTAGACCCATAACTACCAAACCAATCTAAGAAGTTTTTAAGTCCTTAGGGTGAGTGAATCATTGAGATATAGTTATGTGTCATCATCTCTATCCCTTAGAGTCTGCAAAATCATAAAAAGGAGTACAACACTCTTGGGACCAATGAAATGGTGACATCCCTCCATGTGCCATGATCTCATAAGCTTGAGACTATAAAGGAACTAGTCAACAAAGAATGAGCCTGGTTAGTGGAAATAGATGCTCTTAGGGGAAGTGAATTTGACAATTGTCAAATGGAGGTGACAAATCACTCATGAAAAATTAAGATAATATACTTGGTGCCAAAGATTGAAAAGGGTGATGACACTTCTCTAGGCAAATTTAAAATATTAAAAAAAATAAATTAAAGAAATCCAAGGTTGTTAGTGCCATTAATCTGCATGAATTGGCTGATTATTTTTATTGAATTCAGTAGAGGTGAAGAATCTAAAATAAATATATGTGATCAATGAATTTAATTACATATACATTTCCATCTAATTAATATCTTCTAATAATGATTTGATCTCTATGACAACCATAAATTCCATAGTTTCATAGAACTAGCTCTTTCAAGTGTAAAATAATGTCTTTTGCTGCACAAATTCCACCACCCCCTAATCATATTCCATTTTAAGACCTGAGAATTACATGAACATAAGGCTTTATGAAGTTTCCCTCGACTATGAATTCAAACATTATTTCACTATATGAGAGAAAGTCAAAGTAGTATAACCTTGTAGCCTTGGAGATAAACTCTCAGATTTCACACAAAGATATAGGGAGGACCTAATGGTAATAAAATCAATAGGGTTACATAATGTTATGAAAAAACTTGAGGTAAAGCCCTGACTGACCGATTACTTGATCTTTTTGTGAATTCCCAAATTTCTATAAAAATCCTATATTTCTGCCAATGTAGCACCCCAACGATATATATTAGTGGAATTACTTTTGAAAAATACTATAGGCTTCCCCCTCCTGAAATGGCTTATGATCAATCCATAGTCAATTCATGGATGTATACAAATAAGTCAAAGAATAAGTTATGATAATGGGCTAGCAATCCTAGTACCTTCATAATCAAGGGCACTATTTCTCCTATTCCCATTGCCATCTCCAGGCCTAGAATCTAAATTTTTATGGATTTTCTAAACTAAATTTATGGATTCCATAGTATAAATTATGTTAATGAGGCTTGAATTCCCCAATTGGACACCATCTTGACTTCTACCAAGTCCACAAATATTGGTGAGATCCTCATTCCCAATTTGATCACCTAGGTCCTCAATTTAGACAACATACTAGATGATAACTTTTATATGATGTTTTATCTAGTAGACACTAAATTAGGAATTATTCACTCAAATTTTGAGGAACCATGTGAGACATCAACTTAGTATCCTAAGAATAATATTTTAAATGAATTTAATGTTATTCATATACATAAATTTAGGAATAACATGACTAGATTAACTAAGACCTTCTATCTAATAGATTGGTATTCCATTTATGGCAAGGAAATTCCTAGAATGTCTAACCAAATATGAATAACTATTGAAAGGATTGTTAATTATTATCTCTATCTAGACATATAGTCAACATAATTTAGGGAACTAGAGTTCCTCCTATGTATCTACCCTGATTGGTCCCAAACAAGGTGGCAATGTAAGAAATTATGGCCCAATTAGCTGATTCTATGGATGTTAGATTGAGAAGTGCCAAATAAAGAGTTATCCACCCACCTCCTATCAGCATTGGTAGGATCCAATAATGTAGATGAAATTTTTATCTATGGAATTTTGATTTTACAATTATATCAAAATATCCAAAATGTCAATCCACCATTAAGAGCTAGAGCCATTTAGGAAAAAAATTCAAAGAGAAATGAGACACTAATACCAACACTAGATCTTAAAAGATCATTTCTCCAAACCAAGATTCAAACAATAAAAATACTAAATGATTATGGATGAATATTGATTACCATATAATTATATTTGGCATTATGATGTTGGGTTGATGAAGACACTTGGATTACATGGGTTAGTTAGATTTAAGACTATAATGATAGCATGGAAGCTCATAGGTTAATTAGTTAGTTTGGCCATGGAGGAGTGGCTTGTTTAAATATATTAAGGGATAGAAGATCAATGGTCACCATTCAAAGTTGGTTACCATAAGATCAAGGGTGGATGATTATCTAAAGAATCAAAAATTCCTTGGAAGCCTCTATAATAGAGGATTCTAGAGAGAAAGGGGCTAAGTTAGAGAGGATTATATAATTGGAGAATTCTAGAATCCATTTAGGGGATAAGTAAGGTTATTAGGGGATTATGATAAGTGATTAGATAGGTGATTATGGACTATGGATGTAGGATATCCTAGGGTAGGAGGGTAAGTGGGTCATGGGAATTTAAAATTCCCAAATATTAGATAAGTGGGATTAGTTAGTAGCTAATGGGGATTTAGATGAATTAATGAATAAGTGGGAAGGGTTAAATTTAGTATGATGAAGAATAATGAATGGGGATGGGATTTAATTATTTAATTAGGACTATGGTTACAATATTAAATATGATAAATAATGAGATTAATAAAATGGTTAGGGTGATTATATTTAGGTGCATATATTTTTCCCCTCTTTGAAAGGGCATTACAAGTGGATGAAGTGGAATGAGTAATGGTATTTCAGAGAAGAAAGACATGAGATAGATGGATGTTAGTAAATAATGTTAATGACTATAATTCCTGCTCTATGGGACATGTGAATAAGAATGAGATGGGTGCCCACTCAAAAAAGGAAACAAGGGGTGGGATACGATGGATAGAAAAGGGGATGGGGTGCTAGATTTGAGACAAATGATAAAGAAAATAAACTCAACTTGAGTAATGAGCTACAAATAGATGATGCCCCTATAAAATACATATGCACATGGAGTGATAATGACCATGTTATGGTTATCAACACATCTAATGGGGGAATCAATTGTAACATAATGATGATAAGCTAAAAGGCTACAAGATTTTGATGTATCCCAAGCAAGGATGCATGAAAGGGAGATATTTAGGCTAGGACAAGATAATTATTTGATAAGATTAATGATGATTGTATTTCAAATATAAGATTGAATTGTAAGATGATGGATATGAGAGAAAATAGATAATGCATCAAATCAACGAGCCATAATGTGATTGATAATGATGATGTCCCTAGTAAGGACACATGTAAGGGAGTAAAAGATGACAATATAATTTATAGTCTTTGATCATTCCCCTAGTTAAGGGAGGAACCAATCAATGATAATGGATGATATATGAAATAAAATATGGATGTTGTGATTTATTGGGCCCAATTGATAGGTGCTAGTAATTGATAGAAAATATTAGGGGGAGTATTATGGGGATGGTGATTGATTAATACATTGATTGATTAATGATTGATATTATAACTCAAGGATTTTACTGATGCAAGACTTGAGGATGATGAGAGATAATAGATATGTGATGATGAATGATGGAGAAAGAGAAAAGAGTGGTTGAGCTGACCTTAGGCACACAATGTGACTTATCATTGCTTACATAGTTTGAAAAGACCTTAGGTCAATGTAGTTTGGACTATATTAGAGATGAAAAGATAGAAAAGAGAAGGATGATGATTATTATTTTTATAAATGTTAATTGTTAGATAGATGATGTGACTTAGTTGTGAGACATGAATATAGAGGACTATATGAGAGATGATGTGTTACATGTAGATGACTACAGAGATGATAAATGATTGACTAGAGGATATAGACATGGCGATAAATGGAATTTATATGATTAGACTTGGATGATTGGCTTGAATATAAATGATTAGGATAAATTATTAGATATGGAATGTTAGAAATTATGATAGGTGATAGAAGATAAGAGAAATGATGAGTGTGTAGATGATCAAGCCATAATGGATATAAAAATGCTGATCATAGTCTAAATAATTTGATAAATATAACACTTTGTAGTATGCTCTATTATATAAATATGATTAAGAGGACATTATGAAAAAGTGCATAAAAGGGGAAAATAGTGAACTCTACATCATCAAGGGAACCTAAAAACATCATTGTATATTTTGGTGCCATTATAACATCCTTGTTCATTACCCAATAAACAAAAAGAAACATAATCCAAGACTGAAATGAAACATATAAATATGAATAGAAGGAAATCAGATATATAAATGATAAAATACATGTAAATAAAAAAGAATAGATAATTAAATCACACAATTATCTAGATGAAATGTCATTGTGTCTTATCTAATTATCTTAAGAGTCAACAAGATGACTGATCAATTGATGGGTTGGACTGAGGTTAGGAACTTAGACAAGGTATAAAATTGGAGTAGATGAGGGATTTGTATTTAAATATCAATAGTGATTTAAAATAGGGTGTGTTAGAGAAAATTAAAAATAAGGGCTAGTTGACTTGAGGATTGACCATGTCATGATCTTAGATGAGAGACTTGTCAGGCTAAAGTGAGATTAGGTCAGTGCTAGCTTAATATAGACTATATTTGCCCCATTTTAGAATAAGGGATGAGAGAAACTATGGGGATGGATGAATATGACTTGGTTATGAAATAATAAAGTCATGGAGATGGATTCAATTAAGGGAATAGGCATAAGACAAGACATCTTGGAATATGTTTGGATTTTTCTAGATTTTATGATTTTTAGGGTTTTTTGGAATATGTATGTACACTATACAAATGGGGTTAATATAAAATGGAATAAAAATCCTAGAAACTATGATAAACATGGATGGCATAATGGATGAGACAATAAAAGGATGAGGGTGATGTAAAAAGGTGGATGAGGACCAAGGAAAAATATGACTAGGGATCACCAATGACCACAACAAGAAGGAACCAAATATCAAATTACCTAAGTATGCATCAAAGGATATGCCAAGTTTATTATAAAACATTTATTAAGGCACATTACATGTATTTACAAAGGTAAATATGGTAAGGAATGATAGACTAGATAGGGATCAATATACATAATGGATAAATATGTTTATAACATGACATGGATGGGGTTGGCAAGAACATGGGATATCATAGTAGAGATGAAGTGGTTTTTACCCCAAGTGTTAAGATATAATGTGGATGATAGATTGTTTTACCATGATGCTAGAAACTGATTTTCATCATGGTACTTGCCCAAGGTGCCAGAAGATTAGTTTTCACCATTGGATGAATGTTTTATTTTTATTTTTTTGATTGTTTTAATTTTTTGACTCTTTTGAATTTTTAGCATCTTAGTTTATTAGAGGTAGGTGAGATGTAGGCAAATTATTTATTGATCATTAAACTAACACATGTTATAAATATTTATGAGGATAGGATCATGTTGTTTATTTTATATTTACTAATGTCTTGGTGACCTTTGTTGAGTCTTGATTTAACATCTTTTGGACATCTTAACCAGGTGTCTTTGAAACCCTTAGAAGAGGTGATGCTACTTGAGGAAGTGGTGTGTGGTATGGATGGGATTAAAAATTTATTTTTATGGTGGGTTATAGGATGTGAATGAGTTATATGGTTATGATGGACAATACGACTGTAAGGGGAGTGGAAATGTGGTTTAATGGGTTCATACATAATTGGATATGGTGAAGTGGAATTTTTTGATTGGTGTAATGAGATTAAGGGATCTAAGATATTATGAATTTATTTCTCTTTGATTTAAATATTATGAGGATTTTAAGACATTTTAATTATTCTTGAAATATTTTTATCTTATAGATATTTGACTTGGATTGTGATTTCCCCCTAAAGCCTGATTTTGGGTTTCACCACAGAAATTTGACTTTAGACTTGATAGATGATATTTTTTGATTTTGATATACCTCCAAAAATTCAAGGATATTTATGTTAAGGGGTGATGTTTTTTGACTTGGATGATTGTAAGACTCTTCTTGACTTTGATTGATTATTATTGGATCATAGCTTAGTTGATTATTTGACTTGATTAATTGATTACTAACTTGGATACTTGTGGATTTGACACACTACATTACATGATGAAGGGAAACCAATGATGCATGTTATTATTTATCCCATTCATAGATTGGGATGAAAGGATTGTTATAGGAGGTAGATGGTTTGGGATGTGTAATGGAAGGGGTGGATTAAGGGGATAATGGGTAGTATAGTCCTCATAACAGATACTAGGAGACCCAACATCAATGTCAAAGAAAGTGTCCTCAAGAATATCAAAAGGATCACTAAGACTCTTCATAGAATTAAAATATAAATCAAACTCATATCCATCTTGATCACTAACTGATAAAGCATTCAAAAATCGTGTTATGATTTTATAATCCTAAGACAAATCAAGATTTATGCCTTTGGACTATTCAACATTTTAATTTGAGAAATATACAAATAGATAGGTGTTGGCATGAATTTCATTATCTAAATAGGATGATGCTTCTAATATTGATCTTGATTTAAGTACTAATGTTGAAAATGATCTTGACCATTCTGATGTTGAATCTAGCTTGGATGTTGATGAGATAATGTCACTAATAGATGATTTTATGATAGTATCCTTAGAGAGGGATTTTTGAATAGTATTATTATCTACAAGTACCTAATTTACCATAGGGTTGTGAATGGGTATTTTATGTTGAATGTATTTTTGAAAATGGGGGTTTGATGTGGATGGGATATAAGGATGGTTTGTTTAGGGATGTTTGTGGTATAGTAAGGATTAGGGTCATGACCTTCATTAAGGAGGTAAGAATATTGATCATAGTTAGGAAAGGAATCTTGGCATACCCCCGTTTGAACACTCCTAGGTGTGGATGCATTGGATTCTTCCTCAATTTTGATGTCACCATTCTCAATTAATTTTTGGATATAAACTCTAAAAGGGAGACATATAATAATATAATGCCAAGGGAATTTATGGTATATACAAAATATTTTGGCTTGATACCATGAGGGTACATGTTTAGACAAATATAGAGGTATTTTTTTAGGTGTTAAATCATGCATAGGGACTTCAATTTCCAACATAGGGCTTCCACAGATATTGGGAAAGGGGTATATTGCTTATCTATAGTGTTGGTTGTGGAAGTTTTAGATTAAGGAGTGGAATAATGTGATGCTGGTATCATGATGTAAGGAGATTATTTAGGATATGAACTAGAATTGGATGAGGTTGACAAGCTAGGATTCCCTTTGCTATTAGAATGAAAGATTTGTGATGGACTATGACTAGTAAATGGAGGATTCGATTGTGGATGGATACAAACTAGAGGAAAGGTTAACTGGAGGGGGTCAAGGTCTTTGGGAAATTGGGCAACCATCTCAAGGAGATGCAATATTATTAAATATTTATTTTTAGTGATATATTCATTAAAAAAGGTGATATTTGGACTAGGAAGGTCATGACTAGGACTAAGAATAGTGGATGGGGGATTGGAATGAGATTAGTTGTCATGATAATTGGATGGGGATAAGGGTTGATGAGGGGCTTATTTAGGAGGTGAATTTAAGATTAGGGGTTTGAAAACATTGGGAAGGTGAGAAACCATATATAATAGTCATAAAAGGACCTTATCCCTATTGGCAAAGATGTACTCATTAAATAGGGTGACTTTATCACTTGTATATTGAGTGATGTGAGGACTATGATTATGATGAATGAAAAATGGAGTGGATAGTGGTGGGGTAGGATATTGGATAGGTATATATGGGGATTGGGAAATTAATTTAGGCTTGATGGGATCAAAGTTGGAAGGTAGGTGAGAACCCATTTATAGGGCTTGCAAAAGGATCTCATCCTTGTTATAAAATAGGTATTGTTCTATGAGAACATGGTCCAAACACATGTGTGTGGATGATGAATAGGTGATGGATGATAAAAGGGGCTGATGTAAATGTATATGAAGGCTTGGATAGATATGTTATTTTAGTAAAGTAAGTCTGAATGATTGATCTAGTATGATAGGTGATGATGAGGTCAAGATAGATTAAATGTATTAGGATATAGGACTAAAATAAAGTTTCATACTGATAGTACAATAGGTGATAATGACCTATAGATGATGCCTAGTTTTGAAACTAGAAAAAAGATGAGGATTCAACTAATGTCTGGATTCAAACTAACAAGATGATGATTGGATGGGTGCTAGTTATGAATAGGCAAGATGACTAGATTAGAGATGACTATATTGATGATGATTGGATGATAGATTGAAACCCATAAAGTGATAGGTTAATAATAGGGTATCAACTAAGTATGAATTATAATAAAGATGATAGGTTATAGGAAAATGATAGTGAATTAGAGTGATAGATTGATATGTAAAGACAACAAAAGGACTAACTCAATTCTTAGACAAATTTTATCAAGGTTGGATGGGTTCTAAGATTATGTGATGAAGAGTATATGGGGATAAATGATGGGATTGAGTTTAGGACAAGGTTGATGACATATGATTTAGAAAAGTGTATGACCTAGAAGCCAACAATAAGAAGATGGGATAAAATGGGATGGGGTTTGACTAGATAGGGATGATAAGACAAAGAAGTCAAGACAAAATAGGATTAGGATATGTCTAAGATGAGATAATAAGATGGAAAAGATTGTTCAAGATATGATTATTGACTTCTTTCTACCCTTGGGATTAGAAAGGGTCAACCTATGTCATGAACACCTGAGCTCATGCCTTAATAACCTTATTATATCCCTTGAAGTGTCAGGGCATTTAAAAAAGGTGATGACTTGTCATCAATTCAAGGTAACATGTTCAAGTGATGTGTTATGTCAAGGAGTGTCATGATGGTCACATTCTCAACCTTCTAGAGAATGTTTCAAGTGTCTAATTTGTGCTAGATATGTATAAGAGCCTATGAAAAGTCTTAATATCTTCCTTATGACCCAAATAATTCATGAAAAAGGTGACTCATGATGTTACAACCATAGCCAACCATGTGAACATGCCAAAAACCTATAACATGAGGTAGAATTTAGGAGATTGGAGATCAATATGGATGAGTATGTTTGACACTTATTCAAAACCTTATCATGATTTAAGGTTATTTAGAAATTATTAAGGTATCTCCTTAAATTGATGTTTCACTTAGAATTATGCATGTATTACCTCTAAAGGGGTGTCTAACCATGGATTGATAATATTTTGGCCCCAAAACACCACTAAGACCATCAATTATGCCCTAAAGGTTACATTATCACCATAATACCATGATTCAATAGTTTCATATGCAAAGGGGTGGCCTTTTATAAGTCAAATGCTTTGATTCACCACTAAATGGGCCCACACATGGGAAAGAATGGATTTTAACCTTCCTTCCACCCATAATACCTATTTTTAATTCATTTTGACCCCTCATTTCCCTCCTCCTACCCACCAATAACACTTTAATATCTAAAAAATTGAGAAAATGTAGAAAAGTGATGTTTTAAAGGTGTTTTCAAGTGTGTATAGATATGTAAAGTATGGTCATGGTCAAAAAAGGTTAGGGATGTGTAGAGGGAACTTAGTAAAGACATCATGTAAGATAATACATGAGTTTAAATTAAAAAAAATTAAAAATTTGCCCCTCTTTTCATCATCCTCCTTAGAAACATTGGATATCCTCTTATATTTTTGTTTAGTATAGATAGGAGAGAGAAGATGGTGAACTAAAATCTTGGCTAGAGGAATGGGGTCTAATATCCTTTTGATCCTTGGAATTGGTTTGCATAATGATGACCCATACTTTATGAACAATAGTTAAGAACCTAAGGTAATCAAACTAGTCTTCTACATCCACATTGGTCAATATTGGAATGGTTTCAGTGAATTTATAAATTTTTTGAAGAAATTGGTGTTTTTTTTATGTCTTCTAAAATCCTTCAAGGTCCTGCCACTTCACTTTAGACTCCAAATCCACACGTGTGAGTTCATGAGAGCAATAAACCTCTAGGTTGTCACAAGTTGAAGGTTACAAGTAATGTTTTCCTGATGAAAAAGGGCCTTCAATGCATATATCTAAACATGAGTAGTGGTTTAATGTCGAATGATGGTTTCTTGGAATCATTCAGGCCTTCTTACCTCCTTAACATATTGGAGTGATAAAATTAACCTTTAACTCCTTCAAAATCTTACCTTCAAATGGGAATTCCTATGTAGTTGACATTTAGTGAAAATATGAACTAAGTGTTTCATGGTGATGGCTATTAAAGATAATTAGAACACTATGAATCATATAGAGGTGTCATATTTATGTGGAAGAATCCCTCTTTCATGAATACTAGGCCTTATTATGGCTTTCAATGACAAGAAATTATGAACTAGTTTTCCAATGCTTTCGTCGACCTGTTTAGTAAAGTTTAAGGTTTATTAGTAGAGTTTAAGGTATTCATGAAACCATAGGTTTTAGTTTCTCCCTTTATGTGTCTAATTAACTAAGTCCTAATGTATTACATTATTGGGTATATAAATATGGGTGTCTAGGGTCCCCATAGGTGATCTTGAACAAGAGTTAATAGTCCATATGGAACCTCTCAAAGGGCATCTACTATTTAATGGTCTTATCAATACAATTCCACCCCATGTTAATCCTTAGTATCCAAACATAGAAATTCATAGGATTTTATCATCACCATATATAGTTTTAAACCTTTATGCCAAAGCCTAAGCTATGTAGGTAGGATCAAAATTTATAATAAATTATGGAGATTCATTAAGAATATGAGGAAAATATCTATTTAAGTGTGAATATTGTTAATATCTATGAATAAATTTAGAAATTCAAGTCAATCCTAACCTTCAAAGGGTTTTTCAAAGCCACCATATAGTTAAACCTACATAATGCAAGGATGGGTCATATGTTATGAAGATGAATACCTAGATATTTTGATTTGGATTCAAGATAAGTTGATTGAGGTTCTAAAACTTATTATGGAATATCCCCTCTTACTCATGGGCTTGTGTGAGAGATCCATTGATAGTCACACACCTAGACTGCCACCTACAAGACTGTAGGAAATCTACCTCCAACATTGAACATGATATGATATATATAAATGAAAGATAAAAATAAAAAAAGGGGTAAAATATAGAGGATTTATGGTTGAAAGGCAAATAAACTTGAAGGGATAGCCAAAATACACTAACTCAGGTATGAATAATGGCCTAAGTGCTTCCTAGTCTACCTAACCCATTAGGATGTCGAAATAATGTGAATAAAAATGGTAAAAAATGCTTATAGAAACACCATTTTGATGGAATTCATAATCCTTAGGATTCATAAGGCTATAATCAATCTTGAGAGCTACTTGGTCTAGGTTAAACACTCAGGACACATAGGGTTATGTGTATGATTGTGAAGTGAGCTGTGGGAGTAGAATATATGGAGGCCTAGTTTAAATGGTGTTTTAAAATATTGAGAGCATGTTACATGAGGATAAAACCATATAAATAGTAAAAAATAAGAGAAGAGAGTAATCTATTATCTAACACCAACTGACTAAAATACGCAGGCTAGCCAATGATGCTTAGGATAGGCCTATAAGAGAAAGGGACTGAGATAGTGGTCTAGGTGGCTAAAGTCAATTGAAAAAAGGGTGGAAATATATGGAAAAGGGTGATATGCTAACATTTAATACCACTCACCATCAAGGAAACATTATAAGGGAGTTATGGGGGTTGGTTGTAACTACTCACTAAGTGAATTATGGTCATTAATAACCTCTCCATGACTTTTCCATGCCACATTATCTTCTCTCTCTTTAAGTCCATTTTACTTATCCATTGGTTAGTTATGTTGAAAACCTACCCAAATTATACCTTTCAAACCTTTTAAATCAATAAAAATGACTATTTTAGATCTTTTTACTAGCTTAGTGTGTTATGTACTTGTTGATTTGTATAATTGGTGAAGTTTTATTGCAATTTGTAAGTCCTTGTCCTCACCTAGTTGCTAGGATATTATTCAATGCAGGTAATATGATGTGTCAAAGTGTTGGTGAATGTGTTTGAAGTGAAATTTGGTTGGTAGTGACTTACAATAGACCTCTCATCCATCACCTTAAAGTTGTATCCATCCACCATAACCTTGATATGAAGTACTAATTCTTAATATCCCATTCAAAAATATGTTTTAGTTACTAGTACCTATTTGATTCATAAAGTTTTATTGAAGGATTAGTTAGAGTGGACAAGAATATTATGGTTCATAACCTCCCCTCAGCTTAGATTTTTTTAATGCATTATCTTTTATCTCTTTTCATCACCAAGTTATTAGTTTTAATAATTGATGTACCAAGGAAGCTAGCCCCAAAACTAGAGGTTCACCTCAACAACTAGGTGACCCACACCTAGAGGTATCCCATTATATCAGTTGGATGAGGTAGGCTTAAAAAACCACTACCTCAAAGGGTGTAATCTAGACTGATAATAGTTTCTAGAGTTCCTAATGGGACTAGGATTCAAGTGAGTTTGAGCATACACTTGTAGCATTAGATGATATGAAGGAGATTCAAACACTCTAGTGGTAGATTTTTAGTCAAGTTTCATGCCAAAAATGTTCACAAGGTCTTCATCAAAAGGTAAGGAAAATATGTTTATTGAGTTATATTTGGGATTTTCTAGGAGAAAGAGGTACCCTAAGTCTAATCCTAATCCTAAACCCCCTAATTATGCTAATCCTACTCAATAAAGGACCATTACAAACCCTACACGTATAATGGTTGGAATTAAGAACCAAGATTTTGTGCCCTTTAATGGTGGTATCCCCATAAAACTAAACCAATTTGATGTTTTCCTTATTTATGTACTTAATATCCTCCCATATTTCATGGGGGAAAACTCTACCACTCTTATTGAACATAATTTAGACATATCCAACCTTTACTTAGTTCAACATGTGACCCAATAAAATGTGGAAATGAGGTTATTGGCTACTTCTTTGAGGGGTAAGGCACTTAATTGCTATAGGGGTTTAACACCTAATTTTATCAACACATAGGATGAATAGGGAACACCTATGCAAGAAATTTGAGGATAGAATTGACCAATTTTCTCTAGTAGAATAACTCATTACAATTAAAATGGATCCTTAAGAGTTTATGGTAGACTTCAATTATAGGTTTTAGAAAACTTGGGATAGGATCCCCAAGGTAGTCAATCCCATCCATAACTATGCCTTTTTGTAATATTTAAGAGCCCTCAATTTTGATATGGCAATCATGATACAATTTATGGGAGGTAACACACTACCTTATGCCTATAAGTAGTAATAAGGGTAGAAAACTATCTAATACAAGTAGGAAATCTTACACCAAGACCCTTCATGCCTTTGTTCCTAAAGATAAAACCTCTTGTATATACCATTACTCCCCTACCAACACTAATTAATCATGATTAGATAGATGTCAATTAGGAAGATAGATTGGGAAAAATTGAAGGACTACTCAATACACAAATTAATAATATAGTAGTCTAATAGAGGTATAAAATTCCACCTCATAGACCTTATCATGCACCCTATCAAGCCCCTATCATCCCTATCAATTTAATAGGCCTCTATATAATCCTAATACACAAGGTCAAGGGTATATCACTCAAGAAAGACCTTATAACAACCTCAACCCCATTTTTTTATCACTTCTAGAGCACTAGTTCCAACTCAAAACAATGGTGATCAAGAAGGTAAATGGTATACATAATGGGGGTGGTCACATGAGATGTCAATTAGTCTAAGTGAAGATGATTCTCAATCCTATTTTATGTATTAGAATTAGACCCCTCTAATACAAGATAGTTATCCTCCTACATAACATAAATAAGGTCCTATGCAACATGGGGAGACTCCCTTCATGACTCAATATGAAATGTCAAACCAAAAAAGAATAAATGGGAACAAGGCACCATTAAAGAATAGTTCTGTCAACTTCCGAGAAGGAGAAAATTATTTTGAGCTATGTGCATCTAATCAACTTAGGGGTGTAGCCAAGGTGGATAGTCTTGCTATAGCGTATACAAGGGCAAAAAGGAGAGCATTAGGTGATGATTTAAAAGTTTGGAGAAAAAATATTCCATCATCTAAATCATATAAATAGGCCAGTGGAAAAAATTTAGGCCATAAGACCCCACCAACTCAAAAATTTCAAGATGATAAAGGGCATAATTATAGAGGTCCATTCATACCCCAATTCACTTTAGATCAAGTAGTATTGATGATCCTAAGTTGTATTCAGAGGTTACTATATCTCACATAAATATTATAGAGTAGATGAAAAAATCCCATGTCACCATACCTATATGGGACACCTTGATCATGTTAAGATAAAAATATCTCCTCCAAGAAGACATATCCAAAATTCACATCTTAGATAAGTAGGCATAAAAAGTAGGTGAAATCCTAGCCAACACCAATCAACTTAATGAGTCTCAACCACCCAAGGTAAACAAACCCCCTCTTTTATATTTTTGTTTCATCATAAGAGACTCCATATTATACTACTATATGATATATAGTGGGGCTAGTACATCTATCATGCCTAAATTTATAGTAGACAAGTTGGGGTTAAAGTATGAACCTAATTATAAATGGGTCTTATAATTAGATAGGTCTCCTAATATTATTTTTGATGTACTTAAAGACCTAAAATTTTTCTTGACTACTTGTCCTAATTTTACTATATCCTAAGATGTTGTGGTAGTTGACCTCCCTCCTTACTTTGCCTTATGTTTCTATAGGGATTTTACTTCCAACATAAGAAGCTATCTATCTTCTAACTACTATTATAGGTTTTTTAGGACCATGTATGAAATAAAGGTAACCATAAGGTTTGATCCTATCTTTGGGATTTATTTATAGTGATACATGCCTAATTTGTCTAATGTCAATTGCACTATCATAGATGAAGATGAACACCCTAATGATCAAGAGATAATTGAATCTCTTGAAGTTATATAAGAATTGATTATTGATGAATGGGGGGTAGATAACCATGGATATGATCCATAAAAGATCATTAAAGAGGTAAGGTTAGGGATATATTGGATGCATGAGGAAGGGGCTATCATACTAGCTCTTACTAGCCTAAGCTAAGACCGTGATGGAGTATGGAGTTTATTATTTGATGGATAAATGTGAAAAAATGAAAGTGGGGTAGGTGTTAATATTTTATATACTTATAATCAAAGATACTTATCTACCAAAAGGTTCCAATTAAGATCCACATATAACATAATAGAGTATGAGGCCCTCATTCATGGGATAAAATGGGTAAAAAAGAGAGGCATTAAGCTCCTACAAGACATGGGAGACAATGAGTTAGTAATACATCAAGTGAGAGGTAATAATTAAATAAATAATACACTATTTAAGGCTTAAAATAACAAGGTTTAGGGACTCTTATAATAATTTTAGGCCTTTTACATTCACTCAATCCCAAGTGAGGCCAATCAACATGTAGACTAGTTGGCAGCCATAAGAACATAAAATGACATTACAAGTGGGGTCAAGGACATGAAAGATTAGTATCAAATAAAGGTAGTATTTATACCTTAATTTGTTACTAATTAGGTTATTTTTTAGGTCTTTCAAAATTAAAATAACATGTTTCTCGCATCAGAAGGTAGAATTCTGCTCAAGAAACCAAGATAGATTGAAATAATAGTACCATGGCCAGATTGTCTAATTGAGGAAAAATAACTAAGGTATTAGTAACGTTGTAAATCATATTAAATAATTATTATTAGTTAAGAAAGGACAATTTTGGCATATCAACCAAGGATGAACACTATGAGAAGGCCACTATCTTCAAGGATAGGTTGCTCAAACTAGGTAAAGTGAACATAAAGGGGAAGACAACCTTTATAAAGTTATATCAAGATTTTGTAGAAATATTTAATTGGTATTATGATGATTTTAATGGTTTTAACCATATTTTATCCTAGAAAACCATATAATTGGATCTAAGTGTCAAGCCTGTGAGACAAAAGTAAAGACTGGTCAACCCTAAGATTGATCTCCTCATAAAGAAAGAGTTGACCAAGCTCATTTATTCTAACATCATATTCCCCATCAAACACTCTTAATGGGTGGATAATATTATGTATATAAGGAATATTAATTAGGAGATAAGATTATGAGTAGACTTCAGGTATCTCAATAAGGTGTGATTAAGGGATCACTACCCCTTGCCATCCCTGGATCAGATTCTCCAAAATGTTGTAGGTTCAAAATATTTCTCATTTCTTGATGGATACTCAGGGTCCAATCAAGTTTTAGTGGAGGAGGACAAACACAAGACTATCTTCACAACCAAGTGGGGAACTTATTATCACAAGAAGATTCCATTTAGTATTTTCGATGTAGAGGCCACCTTCTAAAAGGCAATGGATGTATCCTTCTAAGGACTCATAAATGAGATGGTGCTCATCTACCTTGATGACATAATAGTTTTCTCTAAGGATGTAAAAGATCACTTGACACACCTAAGGATGATATCTGATAGGTGTATATGTGAGATAGGAATTTGACATAGATGGGTGGTTAGTCTTGTGTTAGTCTTATAAAACAAATGAAATGCACACACTAAGATCCTAACACCTCTAGCCTAGACACTAAGGATATATTAGGTAGTAAAAAATAAATGAAATAATAATAAAAAAATAAAATACATAACTCTTTTACCTTATTTGGAGCTCAAAATGGCTTTGTTGAATAGATTTATCAAGTTGTGCATCAAGAAGTCTTTGATAATGGAGGTTATTTAGCTCCTTCTCTCCTTGGCACCTTGGATTTGATATTGTTTAGCCTAAGATTTGGGCATGGTAACATTACTTACATGAGTCTTATGGATAAAATACTACATAATAAATCTATAATATCCAAGCTTAAAAATGAAGAGGTATGGCCTTGTATTTATAGCCTTAGGAATTAACTCTCACACAAGGTGAGTCAAGGTTGAGTTTAGGCTTGGAATGGGTTCAAACTAAACCTAGGTGAGTCAAGTCTAACTCTAGTAGAGTTAAAGGTTGTCAAGTAATTATGATTTAAAATTAATAGGCATGGATCTAAAAATTATATATTTTAGGATATTTTCAAAGAGCTTGACAATTCATAAAGGCAACAATTAAAGGCTAGGACATTTTGAATTTAGGAATTTCCTCTTTTAGATATCCATTAATTGCAAATGGATAATTCAACTAGGTATTTAATATTATTTAGTTTGTTAATTGATTTAGATTATTACTTTGTCTCTTTTAAGATTTATTCAAGTGTGTAAGTACCTCGCTTCATAGGGTGATAGGCCACATTGACAATTGTGATGCTGTAAGGTGATTAGGGATGAATCCATGAGAGGTTATTATTACATATGATAGAATACAAAAATTAGGTATATCTCAACATGATTCTAAGATTTTATGAATGATGCTTAGTTGAATTTGAGATTCTTAATGATTCCTAGCCTTAATTTACAATGGTTGGTAGGAATTGGTCTGAAGTTCAATCGAAGGCCAGTTATGGGTGTCTATAGTTTGCCCTTGTTTAGGAAGGCATTACAAGCTATAGGCATAGTAATATCTTATCAAAGAATGAAAATGTATTGTATGCCTAATACATCAATGGAAATGGATGAGACATGGATTCCCCCTTGAGGGAGCAATTGGAAAATGGGTTGGTGATCGGTCCCTCGAAAGGAGAAAATGATGGGACCAAAAAGATAAAATGGGGTGGAAAAGGCTGATTTACCCACAAGTAATTATAATCAATGGTATGATGAGATGCCCTAGTTGGGTAGATAAATATTTTATATTACCCATAAGTGGTTATAATCATCATCATAGATGGGACCAAAATAAATAATGATTTTCCCATAGGTGGTTATAATCATTGAAAAAGGATAAGGGTGATAAGATAATGTTTTTCCCAAAGGCATTTATAATCATTATCATAATGAAAATGTGCCCCAATTGGGTAGATAAAGGTAATGGGTTGCCCAAAGGTAGTTATAGTATTATCAAAATGAAAACATGCCCCAGTTGGGTAGAGAATGATAAATATTTTTGCATAGGTGGTTATAATTCATAACATCTAGATAGATTGAAACATAATGATATGCCCAAAGGTAGTTATAATCATTGGTAGAATGATGGGAGTATGATGAAAAATTATAATAGGGGGATTACATACTAAATCCATATTCATGGAGGAAGAGTAAGCTAGTGTAGAGGAGAAAGATGAATTTGGGCAACCTGCTAATAGGGAGATGCACATCCTAACTAGCAATGATTAAAATTTGTTATTTATTTAATTACTCTATATTTGGGAAATGATTAGGGTAGATCAAGAGTTTTTAAGGTGCCAAGAATAATTATTATGGCCTCATTGCTTGTAAGATTTTTTGAGCTGATTTTTGCTATAAGACATGATGGTAAGCATCATGGTACAAAACATCATGAGGACTTAGACAAAATATGCATAAGGATTTACACACGATCCCATAAAAATGTGAAAACAATTTGACAATGATAAAATCCATGATGACAATGTGGATGTATGAATATATATGGATTCAAGAATAATGTGCCAAGAATCACCCAATGAATGCACACAGATTAAATCAAGGCAAAAAAATAAATTAAAAATATAGGTTAAAAATAAAAAAACAAAACACCAAGAAAAGGAAAAACAAAACAAAAAAAAATAAAGAGAATAAAATAAAATAACAATAAACAATGGTTAATCACAATTTTATCACAAATGGAGAATAAACAAGATGATGAAAATTTCCCCTAGGTTATAGGGAATAACCACACCAACAACTATAATGGGGGAATATAATAAAAGGGTGTGGCCAAGATGATTCCAAATGTAATAGGTAAGTGAATGTTGCCTACATAGTTCCATGGACATGATGTCCAACATAAACTTTAGGCCAAAGGTAGTTCTCCCAAGAAATGGGATAGAAGAAAATGATGAGAAATAAAACATGATTGATGCTATAGAGGAATATGGGAATGACTTTACAAAATGGTGAGAGCATGGGATATTAGACTAGTAAAAATGGGGGAACTAAATGACAAGTGGTTTCTTATGAAATAGTTAGGGATCCAAAAATATGTAAGGAAAATAAGTAATCAATGATGACTTTTAGGATTTTATAGATCATTTATGAGTGTTTTTGGAATTTCTTAAACTTCTCAACTCGATTGAGAATTATGAGATACTAGATGGTCCAAATCACAAAATAGTGAATATGTTCAAACTTAATTTTCTCATAAAATGGTGAAATAATGGAAAATGGTGGCTAAGATGACCTTAATGTAAATTGAGCACTACCTATATAATCCTAGGATATGACCTCAAGTCATCATAGTTTTGCCTTACAGTAGAAGAGGGTGACTAGGTAGTAGTAAATTCATAAACTAGGAAAAGGAAGAAAATGGCATAGTAAACATAGAAATGGCAAGGTGGTACTTCAAGGCATGATAATAGATTTTGATCATAATTTTACCATAGGTAATTATAATTAGGAAATAATGACATAGGTCAATGATACTAATTTTCCCATAAGTGGTTCTAATTAGTAGCATGACAATGGCACTCTAAATTTTTGAAAGGTAGTTATAATCAGGAACACTTGCTATAAAATAAAATAATAAATGAAGGGTGAAACTACCAAACCACTATCATACTACTATAAAAATAATTACTATATAGAATGTTGAAATTACTACTGAAACTTGATCTAAATCTTCTTATTGGAAGTGTCTATGGAACCAATTGAATGCAACCAAGATAAAAGGGGTTGGGTAGGGAGGGTATAAACAAATTTGGTTGATAAGAAAGGTATGGTATAATAATATATGGTATGGTATAAATAAAATCATGATATAGTATAATGTAAATGGGCCTCATAGACAATACTTTAGGGTTCTCAAGTGAAGTAACACTTGAGGTGTATAATGTTCATCAGTTCATCAAGTTCATCCCTATCTGGTGTAGTGAGTATGTATGCTCTAGATCCATAATTTGAAACAATGATGTAGGTACCTATCTAATTGGGTTTGAAATTTACATTATGTTTATTCTTAATCATGGTATTTTATTGGTTTTCTTTGAGAACAAGATCACCAAGGTTGAATTCTTTATCTTTAACCCATTATTTATAGTGGCCATAGAATATGTTTTGGTATGATTGAAGGCTATTGATAGTGACCATGCATTTTTAATCAAGTAACTCTAACTATTTTAGATGAGCTACTCAATAATCTTCATCATCTAGAACATGTTTTAACAAAATGCACAAATAAGGTAACTCGATGTCAATGGGAAGAATCGCCTTAGTGATATAAACTAGGGAATATGGAGTGGCTCCTATTAGGGTATGGTAATTAGTGTGGTATGCCCATAGGTCATGGAGTATTTAGAGGTTATAATCATGACCAACATCATTCAAATATTTTTAAGGATGCTAATAATGGTTTTGTTGGATGCTTCTACTTGGTCGTTACCTTGTGAGTAATAGGTGGTAGAAAAATGTTGATTAATGTGGTACTCAACACATAGTGATATGGTATATTTATTTTTAAATGTTTTTCCGCTATTAGATATAATTTCAAAAGGGATAACATATTAGTAGATGAGATAGTTAAATATGAATTTGTAATTTTGTTTTCCAATCATGTAAGTGAGGGGTATAAATTCAAGCCACTTAGTGAAATATTTGGTAGTAGTATGATATGTTTATGGCCATCAAAAGAGGTTGGGTTAATCTTCCCAATGAGATACAGGCCCCATATAGCAAAAAAACCATGGTGTAAGCATTGGTTTGAGTGTTTTGGTTGAGGCATGAATCATATTAGCATGCCTTTGACATTTATTACACATTTTGATGTACATAAATGCATATACATCCATATTTGGCCACTAATAGCTTGTAGGTAGGATCTTTTTGACTAGGATGGCCTTGCTAGTGTGGGCTCCATGTACTCCATCATTAACTTATCATAATGCTAATTTTGATTCATCCAAATTTAAATAATGAAATAGAGTTTCATCAAAGCTATGGTGATAAAAGGTTGGTCCAAGTAAGGTATATTATGTGGCTTGGTGGGTAAAGGCTTTAATTTTTTTTAAGGATAGGTCTAGTGGCATATTATGGTCATAAAGGTAGGTAAAAATGTCTAAATACCATATAGAGATAGGACCAATAATATCATAGATCATTATGATGGTTGATGGTTCATGAGCTAGCACTAGAAGACATTCAATGAATAATTGATATTCTCTTGCCTTATCTATATGATAGATCAAAGAGACAATGGTAGATATGGTATGTGATATTTTATTATTGGTGCTTGGTATGTGTTTAAATTATACATCAACAATCTACTATTTAAGAGTGTCGACCATGGCCTTGTATGGCACCATCTTTTCATATTTGGTCTGAAAGTGGTTTGTAACCTAATGAATGATTAACTAAGAATCACCATAAACCTTGAGATGTTAAATATTCCATTGTACTTCTTATTGAATTCATGTAATGAGCATTTTGTATTCAACAATATTTTTAGTAAAAAGCAAGTTGATATAAAATGATTTAGGGATAATATCCCCCTATGGTGTAATAAATAGTAGTCCTACCCTCAATCCATGTGTTATGAATGATCCATAAAAATATAGCTTCTAGTGATGTTCCTTAAGAGGTATTTCAATGATGGCCATAATGGAATCATTTGAGAATTGGAATGTAAGAGTTTTTATATTAGAAAGAGGAGCTTTAACACGCTGATTTGGAAGTACTTGTTCCTTAATATCCTTCTAGTTGATGTATTCTATCTCAAACTTAATGAGAAACACGATCCATTTAGCCATGTGACTTTGTAAATATGTCTTGGAGAGTATATAATTGAGTGTATCTACTTTTAAAATAACTATAATCTTGTTGTTTAACATGTAATGTCATAGTTTATGAGCTGTAAAGAACACAACTAAATATTTTTCTATGGGTGTAAAATTATGCTCATACACAACTAATATATGACTTAGATAGTACATGACATGTTATTTTACATTAGCATCATTTTGAGCTAAAAATTCCCCCAAGACTTTCTTGGTTCCTTATAGGTACAATAAGAATGACTTACTTGACATAGTGACAACGAAATAGGTAGATTAGCAAGATAGTCTTTGAGGTGCTGGAAGGATTTTTGGAATTCTCAATCCCAATGAAATGTGACACTCTTCTTTAGTAAGTGTGTAAATGGATGACATTTGTTAGCCAACTAATAAATGAATCATCTAATAGACTGAATCTTGCCCTAAAAACTATGGAGTTGCTTTAAATTAGAAGGTGGTGGCATCTTGATAATGGCTTATATTTTGGATAGATTGACTTTAATGCCTCTATAAGACACAATGAAACCAAGAAATTTTCTTGAAGTAAATCCAAAAACACACTTCTTAGGTTTGAGTCTAACCTTGTATTCATGTAATCTCTCAAATATTCTTCATAGTGTTGATGGATGATATACCCTTATATTTGATTTGCCAAATATGTCATCAATGTAGTCTTCAATAATGTAATGATATCATGAATTATGATGGTCATGGATTTTTGATAAGTGGCCCTATAATTTTTGAGACCAAATGGCATAACCTAGTAACAAAATTTTCCCCATGGAGTGGTGAACATTATCTTGTGTTGGTCTTCTGGTGGAGTTCAAATCTAGTTGTAACCTAAAAATCCATCCATTAGAGAGAGCATTTTGTATCTAGATGTGGAATCACTATCATGTCAATGTTTGATATATGAAAACCATCCTTGGGATAGGCCTTGTTTATATCTCTAAAAATAATATACATTCTTATTCTTTTTGGGTTCTTACTAATTATTAAAAAATTCAAGATCTACTCTAAATAGTCAATCAGTCAAATACATCTTGCTTATAAGAGTTTTTCCATCTCTTTGTTTAATAATATAATTATATGAGGATGTATTTTGCATAGTTTTTGCTTCATGGGTTTAGCATCAAGATGTACAACAAGATGGTGTATAACCTAGGTAGGGTCCAAACCTAGCATGTCTGAGTAGGCCCAAGAAAATATGTGGAAAAATTCCCTTAAAAGGGTTATAAAGATGTCACATTCCTCCTCAGTGAGGGATACATCTAATTTAATCCATTTTGGGTTGTTTAGAGTCTTAATGTTGACTTTTGTAGTGTCCTCCATAAGAAGAATTAAACCATCTTCTAGAATTATTGGAAATGATTGAAATTGGATTGAAATGGTAAAGTCCTCTACTTGGAATACCTTTTAAAGTTAAGATAAATTAGAATATAACAATGGTAAGTATGTCCATGTGATAAACATTATTGGAAACTCTTGAATGATTTAGTTGAAGGGATGTTATTCTTCAGAACTAAACTTGGACCCATAGGAAAGTTTGATGTTGGTCTCCTAAGTTATGTTTGAGGAAGGATGAACACCCACATCTAATGGATAATAAAATAGGTTTTCACTACTAAACTATCCTTTATCTTTACTTTTACCCTAGTCCAAAAGTGCCTCAAACAAATTTTCACTTTACGACCTTAATGATTTATTTAATTATTTGTGGCTAAGGGTTTTTACCCATTATCCAAAATAGTTTGTAAGATCTAGTTTGATTGATAACCCTTATTTATGGTCTCCCAATAGAATATTATCTCTTAGGCCTAGAAAATCACAAAAGGCCTCATCATTCTCAAACTCATTTACAGGCACAATGGATTCTTGTTGGTCCCAGGATAGAAGTTGAAGGTGATATAAATGAAGTAGATTATGGAGAATAACTAGTATAATGGTAAAAGTGGTATGAGTGTCAAACATATTGGTATTGACTAGTTATTTGTAAATGATATGATCATACTCTACTTCACTATTAACATCATCATCACTAGTCATTAGTATTGGAACACAAATAAGATACATGGGGTCATCTCCATACAGTTTAAATCCAAGACCATAGATTATTTTATACCAAGTGATAGATATTGGCTTAAGCATTCCTTGTTGATTTGTCTTGAGGACTCCTCCTTGATAGGTGTGATTCTTTATAATCCTATTAGGAATGAGGTATTTAGCATTTTTTTATAAATTAGCTAGTTTGTCATTGTATAACCATGATTCATCATTTGTAAGTGGGCCCTCTTCATGATTGGTGGATGGTGTCAAAATCATAGGTGTTAAAATATGTAGTTTACCTTTTCCCTTTTGCTACCATTCCTTGTAAGGTGTCTTAGCTTTAGGTCTTCCATAGGAATTGGAGTTCTATGGAAGCTTAACAATGTGAAACATATCATTGGTCAAGTACTCTCCTGGGTCATTAGCTATGAGGTTGAAATGATTGGAAATTTTAAGAGGTGGCATGTGAGAAGAGGAATCAAGGATATCTAGGTCAATACAATTGTCCTCTAGAAAATCAATAAGAATTTCTTTCCCCTTGTCCTTCTTAGGCATGAGATCTAGGTTAAATTGGTAGTTATAACTTTATTACTCGACCTTTAAATGTTTGAAATATTTATAGGGTTGAAAATATTTATGGATGGTGATCTCCATTCTTAAATGAGATAACTTGAGACATTAATTCAATGTTAAAGGAATTGCATGGATTTCATGTATCTAAGGTCTTCCCAGAAGTAAATTATATGATAGGTCTAGGTCTAACACATGGAATAGTGTATCATGGGTCAAAGGCCCAAAAATAATTGACAAGCTGATGGTGCCTTGTGATTCCCACTCTTCATTATCATAAGCCTTGATAGTGATCTTTTCTAGATAGAGATTATCTATTGTGTATTCGAGATGATTGATGAGCTTTAAAGACATAATACTTAGGTCTGATCCATTGTCTATGAGGGTATGTTTCACTTTGTAGCACATAATAATAAATTTAATGTATAAAGGATTATTATGAAGAGGGTCAAGAGATGACATATCACTTTGGTTGAATGTTAACTATTGTCTTAGGGCTTTATGTCTAACCAAATCTTGGAATTTGTTTGGGGATATGTCATTGGGAACTTGAAATTGTCCTAGGAACTCTGTTAATACATTTTTGTGTATGGTGGATGTACGTAATAAATATAAAATGGAAATTTGTGTGGGCATATTCTAAAGTTGTTCCATAATTTTAGACATCTTTTCCTTCATAGCGGTATATGACTTGTTTCTAGCTAGAACAATGGCTTGGATAGGTGTAGTGGTAGATGGCTATGAGCCTAGAATGGTAATATTTGACTACCAAGTTATGATTACACAATCAAGATTAGATACAAGACCATTGTTTCTAGAAAATATTGGTGGGGGGAGACCAAATAGGATAAGTCTAGGTTTTTGATACACTTGTATGTGGTCGTGGGGAAATGATGAGTTATCAGTATAAGGTCTAAAAGTATTAATCCCTACTTATTGGTATGCCTATATCAGTCCCAAGTCAAGAAATGATCACTAACATAGGTTGGTTGATTAGATTTGGTTAACAAAAATCCTATTTGATTAGCACTTGGTCTTAGATTAATGGTAATGGTGGAAATATGACCTCCTATGAAATGACTTATGACTTTGTTATAGTCATGTGCAACTGCATGGTAGGTATATTGGATATTGGCATCATTTTGGCCTTGGTTCCATATATTTAGTTGATATTGGTGTTGTTATTATTGGTATTGATTTTTTTGTATCGATTATTATATCTATTACTGCTATTGGTTCTATTATTGATGTTGGTTGTTATTATTATGTTATTAGAAAGGGTTTTGATAAATACCCAAGTTATTACTAGATGTAGATGATCTATTATCCAATGTTATCTCCCAATTTTACAACATATTTTTAATCAATTTCTTAATCTACACACAATGACAAAAATATGTCCATTAACCTAATGGTATTCATAGAATTTATTTTATATATACCAATCTAGATAAGGAATTCCCTTAGTATAGTTCTTTGGAATTAGCCAACTAATTAGATTAGTAGTGGCTAACTTATGAAACATAGCTTCAATGGGATATCCAAGGTCCCTAAAGATGTGACAAGTAGGCACATTTTTCCTTAGAGGAGGGGTTTGCAAAGGTATGGGTTGTTATGTTTGTTGAGATAGTCTAGGCTATTGTGAAGGTTGTGCTTGTTAAATGGGTTATTGATGAGGAGTGATTTTAATTTATGGAATTGCTTAATAATATGGTGTTTTCACCATTTAGACATGTCATGACATAATTAACCCATTTTTGATAACATTATTATAACAGTTAAGTTGCTTGTATTTTTCATAATTACTAGCTTGGACTGGTACTGATGTTTGTGATTGGACTTAGTTGTGATTTTGATTTTGGCTATTTACTTGGTTTTAATTATAATTTTTATTAGACAAGGTAATTTTGATTATACCTTTGTTAATAAGGTAATTTTTGATCAGTAAACCTTTGTTAATGATTCCTTAAAAGTGTGTGCACATTATAGCTCCAAATAGTAAGATATCTCATTGTGTAAATTCTTGGTAAACACAATGGATAATTACTTGTCTAGTATGATATGGGTGAAGTGGATGGTAAGTGATTTACATCATTGTATATAGCTTAAAAAACTTTCAATAACCTTCTATTTATCTTGAGTCAAATATACCAACAAAATCTCATGTTTGAGATTATAGGAGAAATTCTACACAACTTTCTCTAAAAGGTCATCGTAATCGTATATTGAATTCTTTGAAAATTTAAATAACCATTCCAAATCTTGTCCTAATAGACTCTAAGGAAATAAAAGTAGGAGGCATATGTCACTATAAGCCACTAGTTGGCAAGAAACAAATAATTTTGTTAAATGGGCCTTAGGGTCTCCTTTACCCTTGCATTTATCAAAATTTGGTGGTTTATACCCTAGAGGAAATAGTATTTTAAAAAATTAGTGTTGAATGGGTAGGAACACATGTCACCCAACTTAAACTTCATGGTCTATTTCTTGGCCTGGATGGTAGCAATTGCATCTTTAATTTACTATAATTATTGTGCCAAGAAACTAGATAAAATATCAACCTAAGGTGGAGGTTAGGTAGTCAAAGGTGGATTATCTTGATTGGGATATAAAAAAGGCATGGTTTGTTATGGAATGTTTTTTGGCTGGGTAACTAATCAAGAATTTGTATACATGGACTAGGATGAAATTATTTAAATTTCATGCATTATAGTGTGATATTCTAGTTTGAATTCAATATATAGGCTTGGTTTTGAGGGAATTATGGCTGAGATAGAAGGATATGGCCATGGGTGAAGTACTATGCCTACTAAGGTTGAGTAGGGACTTGTTATTGACTAGTCAAACCTGGTTGAATGAGGGGAACCTATTATGAAACAAGGCCCTATTGTTGAATTTATGGCATGTTTTGAATAAAAGGTAATTATTTCGTAGTTGGTACGTGTTGAATGGTACTACGTCATTATTTTGTTAACACTTGTTGTGAAGTAGATGTCTGTAGAGCATTCAACATTTATTTTTGACCAATGAACACACATTATTGATTGGATAATGTTTGTGAAGGCATGTTATTCTATGATTAAAGAGGTATACTTGTTACTACTTGATGAGGTGAAACATTGGTTACCCCTTGTTGAGGTGATAAAATGTTTGATCTCTACTACATTGGTATGCTAGACTGTGCCTATTGTAGGGTAATGTTAGTCATCACCTATTATGCTAGAGTAACATTTGTCATATTTTTTTAAGGTAAGGCATTATTTTGAATTTGACTACTTAATCTATGTGGTTGGGTGATTCATAAAGTAACTAGTTGAGGATTAGGGGTAGCTTGTTATGGTTGGGAAGTAGAAGTTCCTGCCCCTTGCTATTGTAGGCCACTCATGGTATTAGCTAAAGGAACTTATTATGGACTAGTTATTTGTGAAGTTAAACTATTTTGGCCTAGATTTGATGATACTTATGTGTTATCCACTATGTTTATAAAATTCATCTCTGTAGAAGCAATA
Organism: Torreya grandis; assembly: GCA_037957365.1. Taxonomy (NCBI): domain Eukaryota; kingdom Viridiplantae; phylum Streptophyta; class Pinopsida; order Cupressales; family Taxaceae; genus Torreya; species Torreya grandis. The sequence continues at coordinate 206,914 of JARHVA010001000.1, read as the reverse complement.
TACACTTATTCGATAGATGGGGCATTAAACATATCTCCAACTAAAGTGATTTATGTGAATGGGTTTATAAAAAAAATTATTATTCTATTAATTCAATTAAGGATCCTATTAAAGGAGCTAGGTCGATAAGTGGAGCATTTGAAATGGTCATGTTATTGAAATTATGCACTAAGTTTAAATAGGTCTAGTATGCTACCTACATATGTATAAATTGGTCTTCCATGAGGCCCTTTCCCTTAAAAATAATACATGTATCTTGGTATGAAATCAACATGAGGACTTTAATATTTATAATAGAGGTTTGTTCGATGGTTTGGTTGTAAGGCATAGTTGAAGGCACTCTAAATAGACTAAGAAAGTTTTCATGGGGGGAGTCTATTGGAAACTTAGTCCCTACCTCTGTAGCTTTGATTAAAACTTCATCCTTATTTTCAAGAAAGTGATGATAAAAAATAGGGATCATATGTCAATGGCATCATAATGTAGTATGGTTGTTATTGAACTTGATCTACAACTAAAGGTACACTAGTTAGGTACTACACTATTTATTTTTGGTCTTACTTTGAGTATGGAGTATGTTGACCAAATAGTGGGCTACATGATCTTGGATTTGTTTTTTAGATTGAGAATTGTAATGAGAATAATGATCCATCTCAAAAATTACATCATCATCATAGTTTTTTTGAGCAAAGTCTTATTGTGCAACCACATTATCATATTCTAGATTGTACATGACTCCATTACGAGTATAGTGAGACATATTCAAATCAATGGTGAATGTTTCATAAAAATGCTTAGAGTTATACAAACTCTAAAATAATGTTCAAAGGGAAAATGGTTTTAACTTGGTCTACCTTGGTCTAAGGATGAAGTTTTATCTCTAAAAAGGTCTATGCTAAAACTTGGTACAAAATAATCTAACATCATATGTCTAACTTCAAATGTCTTACACAAAAAGGTCAAAATGATGAATTAAAAATGGAATGTCAAAATATAGGTTCAAAGTGTTCAAAACAATTCTAATATAAATAAAACAAAAAATTTTAGGTCTTTCAGAGAAGGCAAAAAATCTAGGCTCAAAATAGGCATGTGCTAGGTCTTTTGGAGAAGGCACAAAAGCTAGAATTTTAAACAAAACAAGGTATGAGATTTATTCTAACAAATTTGAAACACTTGGCATAAACTAAGAATTAATATTTAAACATGAAAATTTTCAATTAGTATAAGAAATGAAACTCTAGGCATACATAAGATAAGATATTGATCTTAAATCTAGGCACAAACAATAGTTTTCAAATTGAGTAAAGAATTAACCCAATTTACCCAACCCAAAAGAGAAAGATATATGTCTAGGAAAAAATTACATAATTCATAGGCAAAAATCAATCAATTTTTGGATTTTAACTTATCAAGGCTAATTTTGAACTAAACTTAGGAAAACTAGGCTTCTTTAAACAAATAATAAGCTAGACAAGAATGAACAATATAATGGTACTAGGTGGAGATCCCAAAAGTCACATGTGGCTTTGGTTTTGAAAATGGAATTTTGGGACACAAGGTAAATAAGTCAATGAAAAAATTTGAGTAGAATAATGACATTATCATGCTCTAAATATGTGATCAATGGTTTGTTTCAAGACTTAAATGCACAAGATTTTAAATGAATTGGGTAGCATAACGACATGTCTTTTTAATCAAATGACACACACACCTAAAGGTTGATAAAAAGACTAAGTCACATGTATGATGTCAAATGGGTGATGTAATTATTCCTCAAATAAAGGAGTGATGTATAAAAAAGACTCATTTTTTATATGTTAAGATAGACAAAAATAGAGAGTTTAACTCAAAACCATGCAAGAAAGGATAAAATTAAAAAAAAACACCTAAGTATAATGTCCTAAATCCTAAAACTAAAAAGGTTTCATAATACTATGAAATTATTTAAATATATTGGATCTTGAGAGGATTTTAATTGTGAATCCCAAAAGTAAAAGTTCATGAAAAGTAGGGTTTTTAGGCCCCCTCTTCTCTCAAGAGTTTGTACTATGACAAGAAACTTTAGGCTACTCATCCACATCAATAATATGTCCATGGAAAGTGGGGTTATTCTAAAATATCAAATTTTTCATGTTTTTAGATGGTCCTAAGTGTGGATAACACAAGATATGCTCACATAAATTGGATCCACATCAACTAATTTTTTTTGAAAAGGTCTAATCATTTTCACAACCACTGCATATGTCATTTTCTTAGTGTAGTGTGGTGTCTGAGTTGATCATATGTTTTTATCAAAATAATTAATAATATAAGTATTTTAACTTCTAAAACTACCATCCCAATGATTCACCAACTCAATTTATATAAACCACCATGGAGTGGGGTTGAAACGATGTCAAGAGATGAATTCCCAAGTCAATGCTTCCATATAGAACTTGTGAGGAGGTGATGGAATCTTGATCATAAATTAAAATGCATGAAAAATAAAGACAAGTGAAAATACTTTAGGGTTATTTTGGGGTCACCCAAACCATATGGATTTGGGGAGGGTCTTAGCAACTTTATTTTCACACTTTTGGACTAAAGTGAACAAGGAAAAGAATGAGAATTTTTGGTCACTTGAGTTCCCTAAAGGGTATGGGGGGAGAGCATACATGCATCAATTAGTTTTATAGAAATAAATAAAATTCAAAAAATAATCATGAAATTAAAAACTCTTAGCAATATGTATCTAAATGTGAAAGTTCATTTTATTGCACCAAAATAAAGTATGTTATGAAATTTGATCTCCTTGGCATTAGTTGTTTGAAAAATTTGTAAAAAAATTAAAAAACAACCAAGGAATTAAAAAAACTAAATTCATTTTAAGCATAAAAAATAAAGTGTGTAAGATTTAACCATGTTCAAACTTGACTTTTTCCACCTTATGACCTATAATTTGTTAGAGGGTGTGCCTACTTAGAATCCTAAAAGTGAATGAGAAAAAAACATTTAGGATTTTTCTCTCAATTTTATTCATTTTTTATTCATACAAGGATCGATGCCAATCCACATAGGGATCAATTTCATGTTAAGATTTGTCATTGATGTCAAAGATGTATCTTGTGAAGGTTGATGTCAAAGGTGACTAAGATTTGTTAGTAGTGAGTGATGTGATAAGTTTCATTGAGAGAGTGTTTTCATGAAAGAGTATTATCATGAGAGAAATATATAATTTTAAGGAAACTAATGTCATATGTTTTCATAAAGGTACAAGTTATTGATGTCAAACTTCTATAGGAAGTCTATTCATGAGCTTAGTCATGACATGAAGAGGTATGTGCATGAAAATGAATGAACATAGGTATGTGAAGGTTGATTTTAACTATTTGAGCATGCATTAAAGACATTAAAACATTCATGAGAGGTTCAAGGTGAGCCTATAGTGTTAGGACCTTCAGACTAAGCCTACACCTAGACCTCTCTTAGACCCTACCTAGCCTAATGAGGTATGAAGATCAAATTTCAAGGAAAGTATACATATGTCAGCATGGACAAAGGTAATATAAATTAATTTAGACATATTCACAAATTCTAAGGTTATGTTTTGAAGGAAATTAGATGAATCAATGTTTTAGGCCTTTTGGAGTTCAAAAAATGAGGTCTCAAGACCCGAGAAGCACTTTCATATGCTCATTAGCATGTGTAAAATCTACATGGGAACCTACTATGTTAAGGAGATATATGGAAGGGTCTATGTGAAGATATTTAGGCATTGCTTTTGTATTCAAGGGGTAATCCATTATGAATAATCATTAACACCAAAACCTACGTTAAACCTCCCTAAAACCCTAATAAGGACCCAATGTGAAAGATATTATTCAAATAAGCTCATAACAGATTCAAATTCCTAGATAAGCTATTATATCATGTATTCAACTCTCTTGAGTACCTCTAGGTGGTGGTGGTTAGTCAAATGAGAGATAAAATACATAGATATAAGCTTGTTTGTCAGGAATTATTGTACCTCTCAAAAGTTGTACTGGTCAAAAAAATAAAATGGATTGGAAAAGAATCTAGAGACTGATTTTTCATGTCCATAATGTGATAGGTTATATCCATAAAATATTATAATTTGGTCATCCAAATTAGCTAGTCACAAATAGACCTAATGGTGTAAATAGTGCAAAACCTAAACAGAGATGAAAAGATGGATTTAAGGGTTTGAGAATATCAGATTGATGTAAAAAAGTGCATGAATATTTTATTTATGAATTTTATTTCATGTTAAGTCTTGTAATAAGTTTTTGAGGTTAGTGAATATGGTGAAAATTTTGCTCACAAAATGACCTATCTGATTCAGATAAGATTATGTGATATAAGGTCAAGAAATTGGTTTGGAAGACCAATATTTTACATTATAAAATATGATATTTATATCTAAATATGGTATATATATATATATATATATATATATATATATATATATATATATATCATAAGACCATTTACATACATCAAGAGTCATTACAAGTGTCTACACAGGTGTTGGAGGTCTAAGTCACCATGACTAGTTTTTGAGGTAAATTCGTAGTTCTGAGTGAGTGAGTTATAGAGATGTTATTGAGCCTTTATTTCTTTGAGTGAAATGATTTTGTGATGAAATTGAGGTCATGTATAATTTATATACATTTTATTTTGTTATATTTCAATATCTTAAGGGTGTTTAAGCTTCATTTTTGCAAGATAGACTTTTGAGGTACACAAGCCTAATAGGATAATTTATCCTAAAAGAAATTTCATGGTATGATACAAGAATATAGCTATAAATAATCATGGATAAAGTAATTATAGGTCATTATTTAATTTATTTAATGGTTTTTTATTATTATATAATTCCATCTGGGCCTAAGAGGATCCAACGTTAATGTTAAGAGGGTAAACCTAATGCAATTAGGTCTCCATGAGACATAAAAGAGAAATGAGGCCTAATTGAATTGTTATAGACCAAAATGGGTCAAAAATTCATTTGAATAATGTTCATAAGATGTTCTAAGACCTATTTTATTACTGAACTAGGAGGTTAAAGGTGTGTGGCTGACCAAGTGGTGTGTGACCATGAAACTAGTATATATACAAGGCAATTTTAGGCCTATTTGGATTGATGAAACATAAGAGAATACAATATTACACGGTTGAGTAGAAGTAGGTCTTAAAATTAGAGAATAATATTATATCAAAGGTGTTATGATCAAAATTGATGAGGTGGATGAGTTGGTGCTGAGTCACTTAGGGAGTTTGTGTTTCCTTGTAAGTAGGTGCTTATTAAAGCCTAGCCAAGTGGGTGCTTGACTATATTAGGATTGGTGCCCCAAGTTGAGTTGGTGATCAAAAAAATTTGATATTTTGTTTTATGGGAATGTATTCCATTTTTATATATTATAGTGGGTTTTCTTCCTCTTGAGGGTTTCCCACTCATATGTGTGTTTTCTTATGTTATGCTCATGTGAATGATTCTTTATGAATTAATATATCATTATATTGATTTGATGGTTCAAGGATGTTAAAGTACACATGAAAGAAAATTTTAAACAATAATTCACCCCCCTCTTAGTTATATTTCTTCCAAAAATTGGTATTAGATCCTATTCCTTTAAAGTAGGCCTAACAACTTAAAGGAGATCCGAGAAGAACAAACATGTCTAGTCATCAAGTATAAGGAGGTTTCTTAACCAATAAAGCTCCTCTCTTCATTAGGACTAACTATGAATTTTGGAGAATTATAATTAAGAATTATCTAATATACTTAGGATATGATTTATGGTAATCTATTTTTTATGGATTCACTCCACCTTTTACACCACCAACTGATGCAATAGGCAATAAGACAAGTGAGAACAACTAGAAGGTATTAAATGCCGTCATGTGTGGTATTTTAGAGGAATAATTTGTAAAGGCCATGAATTTTGATATATCCAAATGGATTTGGTAAATTTTTTAGACCATCTATGAAGGAAACACCAAATTCAAGTTGGAAAAGTTGTAAACCCATTGAAGGTAATTTGAAAGTCTAAGAATGAAGGAAGATAAAAACATTGCATCTTATATGTTATGAGTAGATGAAGTGGTAAATGTCATCAAAGGTCGAGGAGAGAAGTTGGAAGAATAAACTATAGTTCAAAATGTATTAATATACCTAACATCTAAGTTTTTCTTAAAGGTATCTACTATAGAGGAGATCAAATATCTTAACATACTACAAATAGATAATCTTCATGGCATCTATATTACCTATAAAATGAGAATAAATGATGGAAGACCTTCTAAGAAGGAAATTGCATTCAAAGCTGAGAAACATTCACAAGGTAAAAAGGCTAAGGATGATGTTGACACAAACATTTATGATGATAAGATACAAGCCATGTTTATAAGAAAACTAAGGAAAGAATCAGGTAAGTATAAGGGCAAGTTAGCGTTCAAGTTTTTTAACTATGGTAATATTGGTCACTTTACATTTAAATGTCCTAACAAGGATAATAATGAGTATGATGGAGAGAGTGATGAAAATAATGGTGATGATAAGAAGGTCTATAAGCTTGATAAGAAAAAAAATGGTTTCAAGAAGTATGAAGGCAATAAAGGGTCATTCAAGAACAAGAGAAGTTTATATACTAAAGAAGATAGCATCTCATTTGATGTGACATAATTACATCTGATAGTAATGATAATAATAGTAATTAAACCTTATTCATGGTTATATAAATAAATAATGAGGGTTTCTCAAAAGGGAAAAGTCTTATGGACGATGAAGAATTAGATGAAGAAGAGGCTGAAGTGAATCTTGAGGTAGAATTGGTGAGTGCTCAAGAGGAGTTGAAGTTCTAAATAAGGAAGAATAAAAAACTAAGATCATTGTTTAAGAGTTACGAGGAACAAATCAATCTCTTTAAAGAGAGACTAAAAAAACAACACAAATAAACATGAGGATATCATCAAATATTTGTAAAATTATATTGAAATTATCATGAAAAGTCTTAAGACTAAGGAGGAAGAATGCATCAAGTTTGGAATAGAAACAGAGTCCTTGAAGGTAGAATTTGATTAGGAAATAGTCAAGCTAAAGACACATTAGAAATTTGAAGAGGGTACCAAAGTCCTTGGTGATATTTTGAATAATCAAAGGTATCCACATGGAAAGATAGGTCTTTGGTTCAAATAAGACCAAAAGGAAAATAGGGAGAGACAGACCTTAAATACCTATGTAAAAAATCTCAAATCTAAGAATAAAATTGATCATCAAAAAGTCAATAAGATTATGACTTATTTAAGAGACAACAAAGTTAGAGGTGCATCATTCAACATAAAATAGACAAGGTATATGGATTCATTAAATGGTTAATGTTTCTCATGCAATCAATGTGGACATAGAGCTATGGATTTTAGACATTATGAAATAATTATTTCCTCATGGAGGAATAGGATGAATTCCCATTTCAATAGTGAAAGTAGAATATTGTGATATAATTGTTATTAGATATGACATATTGCAAGGGATTAAAAGATGATGCAAATGAAGAAGATCAGTCAATAAAATAGGTTATATAGTGATATCACTAAGAAGTGGATCAAGAAGTTAGACCCTATGGACAAGGTGAAGGAAGAGTAGAAGACAAAAGGAGAAGAATATATGTTAGCTCAGATTGCCTTTCACATCTAAGATGAATTCATGAAATGGTACTTAAAGTGTGGTTTATCAAGCCACATGATAGGGGATAAGAGCAAGTTCATCCCATTGAAGAAGAATTATACTAAGCAATGAGATTTGGAGAGAACAAAAATACCAATATAGTTGGCAAGGGTACCTTAAGTTTGGATAATGGGAAGACCAAGACAAAAAATGTGTTATATGTGGAAGGCTTAAAACATAACATGTTTAGTGTAATCAAAATGTGAAATCAAGGACACACACTAACCTTTCATGATAGAGGGTGTGATATAAGGAGATATAAATTAAGAAGGATAATTGCTAATATTATGAGGACTGAGAACAATCTATATGTCATGAATGAGATCAAGAAGGAGATATGATTTATGAGTAATATGGATTAATGTTAGATACTACATAGAATATTTGGCCACCTAAAATTTGATAATATAGTCAATATAAGTACCAAAAATTCTATGAATAAAATGCCTAAGGTCACCAAACCAAAAAATAAACTTTGCAAGGCATGTCAACATGGTAAGAAGACTAGTATAAGGTTTAAATCCAAGGAGTACTCTACTACAATACCTTTAGAGTCAATACACACTAATCTCTATGGTATTACAATCATTCAAAGTATTCAAGGAGATAGTTACTTCATTTTACTCATAGATGACTAGAAAAGAATGACTTGGGTAACATTATTGAAAGAAAATTTAGAAGCTCTTGATAAGTTCATGGCATTCAAGGATCTTATTGAGAATGACAGGAATGGGAAGATCAAGTGCCTAAGATCTGATAGAGGAGGAGATTTTTAGTCCAATGAATTTGATGACTTTTTTTAGGTATATGGGATAAGGATAAAGTTCTCAATAGATAGAACACCTCAATAAAATGGGGTAGTAAAAAGAGAGAATAGGATAGTTCAAGAAATGTTAATAACTATGATAAATGAGTCAATTTTAGATGATGGATACTGAAGAGAGGAAATGAGAATTTTAGTCTATATTATGAATAGATGATAGATAATAACTAATGATAACAAGACCCATTATGAACTATGGAAAGGTATACCTATTAATGTGGAACACTTTAGAGTGTTTGGAAGAAAATGATTCATCAAAAGAGATGAGGAAGATTTAGGTAAATTTGATTCTAATTATAATGAAGGTATATTCTTAGGATACACAAGAGTGAGCTTATCCTATAAGTGATACAATAAGAGATTGTAGAAGATATTAGAAAACACCAATGTGAAGGTTGATGAGATAAGTTCTAAGAAGTCAAACTCAGAGTCAAAGGATATCATAGAATCTAGACTTCAAGAATGACGAAGAACTAATAGAGATAAATGATGAATAAGAAGAAGTTGAGGAAAGACAAGACTCAAAAGGCCCGTCAATATAGATTCCACTAGATTATCTTGAATCAAAAATCATTAATAACAATGATGAAGGTATGAAAACAAGAAGAAGACTGGTAAGTACCCTAAATCAAGATAATGTTTCTATATTGTCTAATATTGAACATAATAACCTTGTAGAAATAAGAAAAGACAAGTTTTAGATAGATGCTATGAATGAGGAGTTAGACCAAATAGAATATAATGAGACTTGGGAACTAGTTCTTAGGCCTAAAGACAAGAATTTTATTGTCACAAAATGGGTGTTTAGGAACAAGTTGAATGAAGATGGAAAAGTCACTAGGAACAAGGATAAATTGGTATGTTAAGGGTATGTATAAATTGAAAGGGTAGATTTTGAGGATAAATTTTCTCTATTAGAAAGATTGGATGCTATTATATTTTTTCTAGCATATGTAGGGTTCAAAAGATCGAACGTGTATCAGATGAATGTAAAATTTGCTTTTCTAAATCAGAACTTGGAAGAGGAGGTATACATAGAGTAACCTGAGGGTTTCTCATTATCAAGTAAATAGGATTATTTTTGTAGATTTAAAAAGTCTCTTTATGGTCTAAATCAAGCTCCTAAATCTTGGTACACCAGATTGGATAAGAATCTATTAGATCAAGGATTCAAAAGAGGAGTTGTAGATAGTAATTTATACATAAATATAGAAGATGAACATTAGTTGATAGTATTTGTTATGTGAATGACATCATATTTGGTGGAAATAGTGATAATATGACTAAGGCATTTGTAAAAGTAATGAATAAGGAGTTTGATATGTCTATGTTAGGAGAACTATCATTCTTTATTGGGTTACAAATTAATAAATCAGAAAGAGGTATATTCTTTTCACAAGTTAAGTACATAAGAGAGATGTTGAAGAAGTTTTAAATGGAAGATTATAAGGTAGTTAGAAAACCTATGATCATAGGGTGTAACTTGAGAAAGGAATATCAATCTCCAAGGGTCAATAAAACATCATATAGGTCAATTATTGGAAGCTTGTTATACACTATTGCCTCTAGACCTAATACTATGTAAGTAATAGGTCTTGTAGGAAGATTTTAATCAGATATAAAATAAAATCATTTGAAAGAAGTTAAAAGGATACTTAGGTATCTCAAGGTAACTTTGGAGTTTGGGTTATGGTATCCAAGGATCAAAGAGTTTGATCTAGTAGCCTACATAGATCTAGATTGGGTAGGGAGTCTAGATGATAGGAAGAGCACTAGTGGAGGAGCCTTCTACTTAGGAAAGTACCATACCAATTATCATGGATAAGAAAGAAGAAACCATTAGTATAATTATCTAATTATTAGGATAAATATATTGAATTAGCTTCTTGTTGCACTTAGGTCCTATGGATGAGACAAACCTTAAAATAATACATGGTTAAGTATGATAGTCTTAGCCCTATTGATTATGATAATACAATTGCCATAAGAATTTATAAGAATCCTATCATTCACTCACGAACTAAACACATTCCCATAAAGTATCATTTACCAAGAAATTAGGTAAGTGAAAAAAGTGTTAAACTTGAATATGTTTCTATAAAGGATTGAATTGCAGACATTCTAACCAAGCCACTTCTAAAGGCAACATTTAAACATCTAAGATAGAAATTGGGTGTAGTTCTTACCCCTAGCAGTCATTAAGGAAGGAAAGTTATTAAAGGGAGCTATTAAAGTGGTTCATTATCTCCAAGAGTAGGTTATTAGTGCCAATAATGTATTCGTGAATATATGGGGACCATGTTTTTTTTGTGCCTCATAAACTCATAATCTTGTGTGTTGAGTGTTTTGGTTGTAAGAGGTGTGATCCAAGAAGTTTTAGACATATCTTTGTCATTTATGTCAAAAGGGGAGAATGTTAAGAATGAGGGAGAAATTACCTACTGAGAGAAGGTTATAAGAATGGTTTCCATCAATGATAAAGGGGGAGATTGTTGAGTATTTTCATTAATGTTAAAGGTGCATCTTATGAAGGTTGATGTCAAAGGCGACTAAGCTTTGTTAGGAGTGAGTGATGTGACAAGGTGCATTGAGAGAGTGTTTTCATGAAAGATTATTATATTGAGAGAAAGAAAAAGATATAATTTTAAGTCAACTAAGAGAGAATTTTAAGGAAACTAATGTTTTATGTTTTCATAAAGGTACAAGTCATTGATGTCAAAGTTGCATAGGAAGCCTAGTCATAAGCCTAGTCATGACGTGAAGAGGTATGTGCATGAGAATGAATAAACACAAGAATTTGAAGGTTATTTGACTCTATTTAAGAATGTATATAATTAATTGAATCATTTAAGAGAGTTTCAAAGTGAGCCTACATAGGTAGGACCTTCAGATTAACCCTACACTTAGACCTCTCTTAAACTCTCTCAGGCCTAATGAGGTATGAAGATCAGATTTCAAGGAAAATATGCATATGTGATCATGGAAATAGGTAATATAATATTTTTTAGGCATTTTAACAAATGTTGAGGTCATGTTTTGAAGTAAATTTCATGGATCAATGTTTTAGGCCTTCTCGAGTTCACAAAACAAGGTCTCAAGACCTGAGAAGCACTTTTAGATTTTCGTTGGAACATGTAACCTCTACTTTGGAACCTAATTTGTTAATTAGATATGGGTAAGGGTCCTAGATAAGATATATAAGCATTGGTTTTAGATTTAATGGGTAGTCTTTTATGAATAATCATTAACATCAAAACCTGTGTTAAACCTCCCTAAAACCTCAATAAAGACCTGATGTGAAATATCTTGTTCAAATAAGCTCATAATGGATTAAAATTAATATAAAAAATATTGGATCATGTATTAAAATCTCCTAGGTACCTCTAGGTGGTGGTGTTTAGTTAGATGAGAGAGGAAATGCAAAGATACATGCTTGTTTATCAAGAAATTACTATAGTTATCAAAAGTTGTATTGGTCAAGAAAAATAAATGGATGGGAAAATAAGATAGAGACTCATTTTTTATGTAAATAATTATTTATAGATAGGTTTTATCCTTTAAATTTTCTAATTTGGTCATCTAATTTAGCCAGTCGTAGATAAACCTAATGGTGTAAATAATGTAAAACCTAGACAAAGATGAGATGGATTTAAGGGTTTGAGAATATAATATTGATGAAAAAAAGTTATTGAGTTTATTTATATATTTTAATCCATATTAATTATTGTAATATTTTTTTATGCCAGTGAATATTGTGAAAAAGTTGCTCATAATATGACTATTTGGTTCAAATAAGACTGTGTGATATAAGGTCAAGAAATTGGTCTACAAGACCAATATTTTCCATTATAAAAAATGATATTTATATCTAATCATGTTTTTTATATATCATAGGACCATTTAAATTCATTAATAGTAATGAAAAGTGTCTACACAGGTGTTGGAGGTCTAAGTCACCATGACAGTTTTTGAGGTAAATTGGCAGTTTTGAGTGAGTGAGTTATAGAGATGTTCTTGAGCCTTTACCTCCTGAGTGAAAGTCTTATACTAATTTTTTGGTGACCTTGAGGTTATGGATAATATTTTACATGTTTTTTTAATCATATGTCAATATATTAAGGGTGTTTAAGCTTCATTTTTTCAAGATAGACTTTTGAGGTACACAGGCCTAATAGGATAGTTTGTCCTAAAAGAGATTTCATGGTATGAGTGAAGGACATAGGTCAAAAAAAATGGAAAAGGTTAGTATAGGTCATTATTTAAGTGATTTAATGGTTTTTTTATTTTTATATAAGGACATGTAGGCCAAATATTATCAAGCTTTGATGTTAAGAGGAAAAACCTAATGCAATTAGGTCTCCATGAGACCTAAAAGAGAAATGAGGCCTAATTGAGTTATTACAGACTAAAATGGGTCTAAAGTTATTTTGAATCATGTTAATAAGATTTTATAAGACTGATTATATGGATGAACTAAGAGGTTGAAAGTATGTGTCTGACCAAGTGGTGTGTGACCATGAGACCAATATATATACAAGGTAGTTTTATGCCTATTTGGATTGATGCAACATAAACAAATAAAAAAATCACATGGTTGAGCAGAAGGATAAATTAAAATAATACCATAATATTAGATTATAGGTGTAGTGATAAAAATTTATGAGGTGGTTGATTTGGTGTTGAGTCACTTAGGGAGTTGGTACTTCCTTACAGGCAGGTGCTTGTTAAAGCCTAGTCAAGTGGGTGCTTAACTGTATTGGGGTTGGTGATCCAAGTTGAGTTGGTGCTCAAAATAATTTGATATATTTTTATAGAACTATAGTACATTTTTAGAGATCATAGTGGGTTTTATTCCCTTTGAGGGTTTCCCACTCATATGTGTGTTTACTTATTTTATGCTCATGTAAATGATTCTTTATGCATTACTATATCATTATATTGCTTTGATGGTTCAATGAATGTTAAATTACATGTGAAATAAAGTTTTTAAACACTAATTCACCCCCTCTCTGGGATTATGCTTCTAAAACATCTATCCATAAAGATCAACATTAGTTGATTCACATAGGGATCGATGTTGGTCCATAGGGATTGATGTTGGTTGATGAGATTGGTGGCATTCCCTGTAAAAACTAAAAAAGACACAAGTTTTTTTCACAAAAATATAATTAGTAAAATGAGATTAAAACCAACAATTATCACTAGATCCCACAAGAAAATGTTTAGAAAAAAATATGAAAATAAGAGGAAATAAGAAAATTTAAGAAAAACCACTATTAGCTAATGTCTCTATTGTGCCCTAATTTTCACATAGGGATCAATGTAGATTCTAGGATAAGTGGCATCAGTCTATGATAATTGATTTCAATCTCTATCAAAATTTTCAATAAACTAGTGTCAATTACCTGCAACCTATGTGTTTCTAAAATATAAATATGTGAAAAATAAATTAAAAACTCAAATTTTAAAGATTGTTAAACATCCATTAGAAAAAATAAAAGTTACATATTAATTTCCTTGGTTATGTGGGATGATTAGGGCCCCACCCTGAAATCTAACATGTGAGCTAGGAATTTGACATAGAGGGGAGGTTAGTCTTGTGTTAGTCTTAGAAAATAAGTGAAATGCACACACTAAGATCCTAACACCTCTAGAATAGATATTAGGGAGATCCTAGGTAAAAAAACCTAAATGGAAGCACAATAAAAACATAAAAGACACAACTCTTTTACCTTCCTTAGAGCTCTAAATGTATTTTTTGAATGGCTTACTTGGCTTGTGTAATGATAAGTCTTTGAAAATGGAGGTTGGTTGGCTCCTTCTCTCTTTGGAACCTTGGATTTGATGTTGTTTGGCTTAATATTTGGTCATGGTAACATTAATTACATGAGTCTTATGGAGTAAATAATTCATAATAACTCTACAATATCCAATATTATAAATGAAGAGGTATGGCCTTATATTTATAGCCTTAGGAATTAACTCTCACCTAAGGTAAGAGAAGGTTAAGTTTAGTCTTGGAATGGGTTAAAACTAAACCTAGGTAATTCAAATATAACTCTAGTAGAGTTAATAGTTATCAAGTAAGTATGATTTTTAATTACTAGGCATGGCTCTCAAAATTAGATATTTTAGGATATTTTAAAAGATCTTGACAACTCATAAAGGCAATGATGAAAGGATAGGATATTTTGAAATTCTTTTTCTAGATATTCATGAATTAAAAAAGGATAATTCAACTAGGAATTTAATCTTATTTAGTTTTTTAATTAATTGAGATTAGCCTTTTTATCTCTTTAAAGATTTATTCAAGTGTGAAATGCCCCCACTTAATAGGTCCATAAGCCAAATTGATAGTTGTGATGCCGCGAGGTGATTAGTGATGAATCCAAGAGAGGTTATTATTTCATATGATAAAATACCCCAATTAGGGATGTCTCAACATGATTTTTATCCTTGATGAATGATTCATAATAAAATTTGGGATGTTCAATGATTTCTATGCTTAATTTAAATGGTTGCTAGGAATCAATCTAAAGTTGGGTTAAAGACCAGTTGTGGCTATTTTTAGGTGTCTATAATAGGTAGTATGGGGTCTCCTTGAATCCCAAATAATGTATTTTTTAGTCTATGAGGGTAGACTTCTAGGTCACATTGTGTTAAAAGAAGGCCTTTTTATAGACCCTAAGAGGATAAGTGCAATATTTTATCTATCACTTACCAATCACAAGAAGGGATTGTAGATTTTTTTAGGTAAGATTAACTTCATTAGAAATTTTATCCCTAGGTTTGAAGAATTTGTGATTCAGGAGCATATTCATGTCATGATAATGTTTTCATTGTTTTTGTTTGAGTTTAGGTTGTTTAGACATATGTAGTTTGTTTTCCCTCCAAAACTATGGTGTTCAAATTTTCAAGTTTGCAATTATGACTATTAAGCTTGTAATAAGGCCTAAAACATGTCTAAAGGCAAAGTTTATATAAATTTTCATCAAAATTAGTTTTAGAGATCATATAATAGTGATATTAGGTTGTTTGGACGTGATTTAGGTTGGTAGAATCTCATTTAGATGGAAAAAATTGTTAACTCCATTTTTGGAGTTTGTTACTTGAGTTTAGAATAGAGGTTTGTTGTCCAAGTTAGTATTTTCCATTTTTTGGAGTGATTATTTCAACCCAAGGGATTTTATTATATTGTATTTAATGTGCAAAGAAGATATGGAAGTTTGAAAAACATTTTTGTGTGTTTTATCCATACTTTCCTATGGATTGTGCATGAAACCCTAACAGGGTAGAAAACTCTAATTCCACAATCAATATATAATGAACTAATGTTAATTATATAAGTGCTAATATCTATAATATAGGTAAAAATAAGCACAATGAATTTTTTTTGAGGTCTTGACTCTGTGGATTATCTTGTAGATCATTTTGTTTGCAGACTATACCCAAACTAGGGCTTCCTGATACAAAGAGTTCATTTAGTGGAAATTTATAATTCTTTGAAATGTATGAGTTATCCATATATTCCTTCACTATATGAAGTTTAAAGTCTAATTAATTGGGTAAGGTTATTTTCTAGTTCATGATCTTGTTTGAGCCCTTGTAGGCCTATTTGGACTGAGACAATAGCTTTTGGTCATGGTTTAGGTTGTAACTTGCCAAGATTTTGTATTAATAGTCTTATAATGACATTTTAAACTTATTAGATAATTTTCAAGTCTTAGTTATACCTTATTCTCCACACACCATCCCAAATAGGGCTCTTCAAGGCCTAATTAGGCCCGACATAGTCCCCATTACGACTAATCCATACAAAGGAACCTAGGGAGATTTTAAAGTATGTTATGTAAAATAATAATGGGTATCAAAATATTATCTAATTTTTATGTTATGATGTATATAAAGGAATTTATACCCCAAAAATATGGTCAACAGGGCTACAAACCCTTGAACCCATGTACAAAGCAAGAGAGGCCTCATGGTCTGGTGTGGTTCTTCTGATCATTTCAAGTGTGTTATGTGAATGTAAATAGTGTAGATATAATGTGTTTAGGGTTTATAAGTTAGTATTTAATGATTTTGAGTCTTTTACATAAATCTTGTTGAAGCTAAGTCTTGAATCTTGTATAAGGTCAAGTGTCTTACCAAATCTTGAAACATGAATTGATGACAAATCTTTAAGTCAGTCTAGTGGTTTTTTGAGGAGTATTTAGGTGTTCATAGGGTGACACCAATTGGTAAGGCCTCTAGCCTTCATGATCAATAAATATAAGGATTTTACATGGACTAAAGAAGGGAAAATAAGCTTTGAATCCATTAAACATTCTATTACCCAAGAACCCACCCTCATCAACACTGATTTATCAAGGGACTTATTATATTCCTTCTCAACCAATTACATTATTTTTGTCATGTTTATATATAAAAATAATGAGTGTATTAGTAACCCATAGCCTTAATTAGTCAAGCATTGAAGGGATATGAAGAAAGATATACATTTATGGGAAAGCATGTGCTTTCAGTCATGAGAGGTCTCAAAAAATTCAAACATATGATGTATAATAATAATATCTATGTCATGGTGGTTTACCCTAGCATAAAAAAAATCATTATCAAATAGGAATTCAGTGAAAATAGAGAAGGTTGGGTAACCAAATGTATGGAATATGACATAAAAGTGAAGGTAACCAAGTTGGTAAGGGCTAGAGGACTATGTGAACACTTGGCAACAAATGTGGAGGAAAAATAAGTGTATTTAGAACTAAAAAGTGACCACAAATTATCTTCACCTACATCTCCTTCTAGTTGGACTCAAGACATGGTGAGATTCCTTTAAATAAGAGAATGTCCTATAGGACTAAATAGGATAAGAAGGTACTAAAGACTACAATCAATCCATTATGTCTTGATTGATGGAGTGTTTTTAGAAAAGGATACTGATGGCATGTTATTGAGGTGCGTATAAACTGATAAATTCAATAAGCTCCTAACCATTTTCATGATGGGCCTACAAGAGGGCACTTTGAAACCAATACTATAGCAGCAAGGATTATTAGATCATAATACTTTTGGACAAGATTGTTCAATGACTCCCATTCTTAGGTTAGGAGGTGCCTAAAGTGTACTATGTTCATAGAGAAGCAAAAAATATTTGCCTTGCCCCTCAAACCTATCCAAGGACTAGAAGTCCTTTATGTAGTGGGGCCTAAACTTTATAGGTATGATTCATACTCCATCTAGTGTATGACACAAGTGGGTTTTGAATTCTACATACTACTTTACTAGGTGGGTGGATGAATTAGAACTTAAGGAGGCAAATAAGAACTCAAATTTGGAGTTCTATGATAGCCCAGTAACCAAATTTGGGATCAACTCCACCATCATATAATATAATATACTATCTTTCAATAGTGCATGGGTACGCAAATGGGCTCTCAACCATGACATCTACCTTGACACCTCCTCCAACTACTATCCCTAGGGTAATGGACTTGTATATTGTGAAAAATAGATTTTAATTAGAATCATAAGAATAAATATGAAATACAACCAGAGGGAGTGGCATACTAAGCTAAGTAAAACCTTATAGGCAAATAAGATCACTCCTAAGAGGGCTATTAGTTATTCACCATAATTTATTGTCTATGAAAAAGAGGTAAGTCTACCCATATCAATTGAACTAAAACAATTTGATCTTTTTTTAGCCCAAATTTACACCCTATAGAATTAAATCATACCTTCTCAAATTTTGGATAACATGGAACTATCTCTAAAAATAGGTAGATTTATACAAGAGATAGATCTCTATATTATGGGCTAGCTCCTTTGATTTATCTATTTAGGCCAAAAAATACACTAGGATAATAAATTATTGGGGTTAAAATGGAATAATAAAACATAAAATTAACATATAATAATGGAGATGATACACTAAAGATATCTCAACAAACATACTTGAACTTGTGCTATGAAGGTAGATTACTAAAACTGATCTCAACTCAAGGTTCTTCTAATGAAAGTGTTTCTACATGGAGGTAGATTGCCATGCATTTATAAAGGTGGGTTAATATAAATTCTAATATTATGAACTACTAATATTATTCACACTTCAAATACACCTAACAATCACTTACACTTCATGAGACCTGTTAGAATAAATATTAATTACACAATCCATGCAAGAGCAGAATGGAAGCAAGGATAAACAATCATCACTTGTCATATAAATGGAATAATTAACATACTTAGTCAAGAATTTTAGAGACTAAACTAACTTATGAAATTTATTCAAAGACAAAAAAATATGTCAAATTATCAGGGCTTTGCCATACCACTTCTGGATACTTACAATTCCAAAAATGGATACAATATATAGAACAACAAGAGAAGAGAGAGAAAGAGTGACTTTGGAGATTCAAAATTCCAAGTTTTAAGTATTAAATACAAATTAAAATTAAAGAGTATTTATAGAATAGATCATGAGGTTCTCTTGGATAAGTTTTTATCTAAAAATTAACATCCTCCTAAAGTTAGTGTAGGGATACTTCATTATCCTTCTTAAAACTGATCTTCTTGATGAGGAGTCCACTAACTATATAGAACTATCTTAGAGGTCATTTAAACATATACACTAAATTTATAAGGTGGAAACATGATTGGTTTAAATCATTATGCACCCATGTAATTGATAATCTTCTCTTTTCTACTTGTTATTTACCCTTGTAGTAACTCACTAGCCCTCTAGGAATAAACTCTCACACTTGTCACTAGGGTGACTTGTAAATACTCAATATATTTCATTTAATATATGTGAGACAAATATTTAGGACTTCATTATCATCTAGTATATCATGTAGACCTCAAAATACTCAAAACCATACTCCTCATATTCAACTTGGTAGTCACCTTGCTTCCTACTATTTTGTCCAAGATTGCCTGCAATAATCAACTTAGTATAGAAGTATCCATACATGAATAAGGTGAAAATGGAGTATAAGGGGTTATAAAACATCTCCACACACCCTCCACCATGGATTTCACCCATCTATTCCTTTATTTACCTTTAAATCACCTCAAATTTTACATAAAACATAGAATTTGATCCATCCATAATAGTGATGGTATAAAATAAATGAGTGATGGGGAGCCTAAGATAGTTACAAGTAGATAAAAATCATTTTATAGGAAAATTTACCCATTTTGTATGCCTCTAAATATTTTTTCTCATTGGTCTCTTATGAGGGTTTTCGGTAGTTTAGGTTCTTAGCAATGGTTCATAAAGGTTAGGCCCCTAAACTTTGAAACAATGACACTAATTTCAAGTAAATTACCTCCCTAAATGATGGATAAGTTATCAAGACCCCATGAATCTCATATATATATATATATAGGTGGTAGTGAAATAAGTTGTCTCTCGAGTAACTAGCTTGCATTCTAGACACCCCTAAGACAAACTGAGACTAAAATTTTCAATTTGAGTTGTTTTATGAAAACCAATGAGTCTCATAAAATCTTCATTATCCTATAAAATATCTCACATTTATTAGGAATATCACATGATCATAGGAGTGAAGTTATAATCTTGAGGTCCATGCCTAGTTTTAGGCTTCATAGGCACATGTTGGGTTTTTTAAGTATATGACCACCTATGAGTGGTCAAAGTGACTATAAGATCTCTTAAAAACTTATTGAAATACAATTTAATCCTACACATCATCCTGAAGTGACTTAATACTCTTTCATTCATCCTTTTACCATTAATACATTAGGTCTATAAGTTGCATTACTTGTGGGGTGTCTTAGTTCAATTGGCCTAATGCTAGTTTTAACTATGTACTTTCCTTAATGTGAGATTCATTAAGTATTAGGATGCTTATGTAAGTGTTTGAATCAAATTTAATGAGTTCTATGTATACTTTATTGGGATTTAAGTCAAAAATCTCTCTTAGTCTCTTGGTTGCCCCTTGCCCAAGGAGTGGGCTAGGTCTAAGACAAAATAGTGAGTACTTACATTATTAGTCTCACATAAAGGAGGCAATTTAAATATTTATCAACCCATGATAACCAATCATACCAATTTATAAATATCGATCACAAATATAGAGTCCTCAACACTTCAAATTATCAAAACTAGTTATAGTCCTCTTAGTACATTCCTAGATTCAATAGGGATTAAGAACCTTTGTCCAAACTTACTCTGTTCATCTTTGACTTTGAGAATCACATGGAAGTGTGATATTATCACTCTGAGAATTATTTATCCATAGTCATCTCCATCTTACACCTCTGCTTACCAACCAAACTACATCTTTTATTAGCTTAAGGGTAGTCAGTCTCTTAAGTCAAATTGTAGATGCTTATTAGGGAAGTTAAGAGATTTATGTAGGTGATGATACATGTTTGAGCATTGTGTTTCAAAATTTTGGTTTCTCCTGAGGTCACTAGGACCATTTCACACCTAAATGGACTCATTTCTACCTTGAGACCATGTAATTATCCCTTTATTATTAATACACTATAGGTTTACTTTTAATGTTCCAGGTTCATTTTGGCTTCTTGACACTGTAGGAGAAAAATAATTTTTTAGAGAAACTAAGGTAAACCTTCCAATTTTATAACTTTATTTAACTCTATACCTTTAATATTTATTCCAATATATGAACAATGATCTTAGGTGTGTGATCCTAGGTTGAGGTTTGGAGATGTCTCACCATCTCAACAAGTAGATATGAGATCCATCTTGTGATTAGACCTAGAATTATCATTTATTGAATCTTTTTCCACTTTCTCAATGTCTTAAGCCTATGTGGTATTCTCATTTTTGTACCTCTCCATCTAGGTTTGACTTTAGGTAATGGTCTCATAGTTTTGAATACTTATCCCTCTTATTGAAATGAAAAAATATGTTATGGGCCTTGAAGGTAATGGATACATATTGTAGAGATCAGAACATGCAACTTGGCTTTCCCATAAATAATTGGCACCTCTAACCTATGAGACATATATAATCAATGTACATTTTGCCTATCGATGACACTAAATATATAGGTCTATTATGACCTCAAACCAGATTTTCCTACATGATCAACTAAGATTTTAAAATCAAATTGCACTATAAGGGTATTCATTTCAAGTTATTTTGTAAACTTCCACTTCACACATTCAACTGTAACCCAACTTAATCCATGTTGAAACCTACTCAAGAACAAACATTGGATCAATGCATCTTCATGATTGAGATATAGATGTTTTTCATTCCTATGATTGAGATATAGATATTTTTCATTCCTATGATTGAATATGGTTTGAGAATGAGATTAAAGGGATCATATAGAGATTGGAGTGACATGATTAGAGAGTTCATACTCATATCTTACTCTAACAAAATAGAGTTGGCTATGGTTTTTGATATTTAGACCCATATTAGGATATCACCATTAATATTCATTAAATACAAACCTTAAATGGATAATATAACCAAAAATTATCTAAGGATTTGAACACAAGTGTATTCCCTTGACTTGAAGTGACTCATAAAAGGATAAACTCTATAACTATCAAAACACTATTCTACAAACACACAAAACATAGTCTACAAACGTGAATGGAGCTATGATCATCTCTTAAAACTTATACCTTCATGGAAACATTTAAAAATAATTTAGGAAACTTTAGAGGATTTTTTAAGACCCATTTAAAGCTTTCTCCTTTAGAAAATATTCCACCATTATGATTAGAAAGCTCAATAAAGACTCTTATCATGGTTGACTAGATGGTTTTAGACCCTTAACTTCTTAGAGATTATTCATAAAGATAATAATATGAATCTAATAACAAATTATTAAAGTTTGAAACTAACCAAGGCTAAAATAAATTCCCAATTTTTCAAGCTCCCACCTTTTCTCTCCTGGTCATACCATCTGCTTTAATTTTGCCTATGTGAGCTTGTAAAGGAGTCGATAGGAGAGATATGACATTTTTGATTTCCTCTAACCTTATAAATATTGGAGAATCACTATTATATACTTTAAAACACATGATCATGTTGAAAACCTAATTTATTTTCATATTATCTCTCCTCCCACATTGCACTTGCTTGGGAAGCCTCTAAAATTGATTTTTTTTGCCCATAACTGACTTTTCTTGACTTGAAACTCTTTGTTTTATACCATGACATATTTTAATACCCCTATTTAGCTCACTTGACCTTTGACACATTTTTAAGGAACCAAAAAATACCCTTTTGACCCTTTTTAATTTAGGAGACCTAAATAGACCAAAACACATAAAATAGGCTTACCTTAATCTTTCTAAATTTATCTTAATAAATGCTAATATGGTATTTTGGACGTAACTAAGACCTCATAAATCACTTGAGGTTAATTTTTTTTATTATAGTGGTCTAATTTTAACCTTGGGGATCAAAATTGGATAATAAATTAGTGACTCTTAGGGGTAACATGCTTTCTCTGCTAAGGACTAGTTACCTTATCCTTGCATTGGGAAGTGGAGTCACTCATATGTTTAAATTAACAACAATATGCCTTTAAAAATACCCCAAACTCACACCACCACACAAAAATAAAAAAACACACAAAAAAAAACAATAAGACACACATGTGCTATCTAACCACTTAGGGAAAACACACAAATAACTCACACCAAATAATGTGCTCAACACTTATGGAAAACACACACCTATCATAATACATAAAATGAATTAAAACACTTGAGGTGAAGGAAAACTTATTCTTTGATTCAACTAGGGTCAAAGATAATGTTTCTAGAATCATTGCTACTCCATCAGAACAAACCATCATATAATGAATGTTTATCAATGAGAACTTGATTATAAAGATAATCAAATGACTTACCATTTTTGGATATTCTACTAATTATAGGTCTATCATTTGGAACTCTCATGAAAACTCAATATAGATTCACTAGAGGCTTATTTTACTTTATATCTTACATGGCCTTTATCATGTTCACTTGGCACTCCTAAATGTGATCATTGGGAGTCATGAAACCCTTCCCAACTTCAAATGTGTTTGACTCATGATATGTTTGTTATTGGGAATCATAAAAGTTGTATTCTTTTTTACAAAACACTTCATGGTCTACCAAATTTGTTTCTTGCTTGGTAGAGAATGTATGCTCTTCTTTGTGATCATTAGGTACCTAATTGACCTCATCATTAGGTCTATATTCCTTTTTAAGAGTTGTAAGCCTACTTACCTCTTCAAACTTTTACACTATGGCATTAAATATTTACCACATATCATCTACCTTTTCTTGAGGTTCATGCTCATGAATATTTTATTCTTTTCCAAGCATAACTGAATGCTCACTAGGACTATCATGCTCTGTTACAATTGGAATAATAACATCATCATCCATGTGTAAAAGGTAGTTTCCATATACAACCTATCTTAGACTGTCATCAAAATTTTCTTCAAGAGACCCATCACATTATTCATGGAGGATGTATATACTAAGACCTATTTATTCACTATGATCATATGGATAAAATCCATACTACTCAAATCCACTTTCATCAAGTTAAAAATGAGCTATGCCATCAATAAGTGTTAGAAGTTATTGATCACTAGATCTTCTTCATCAATGATATTGTAATTCATGTTTGATGTATAAGGAACATATGGATCTACATGAAATTTAGATAGATGTTCATATTTTATTGATAATTTAGCACCATACCTAGTCCTAAATGCCATGTAAGACCAATATGAAGTCAATTATCCTCCATTATTAGAAGTAAAATCTCTTGACAAAAAAAAGGCAAATTGAGGCAGCACGTCTACAACCACAACATATTAATAAAGAGTGGAAGTAGGACAAGCATGAATAATAAGTTATAAACCTTTGATTATGTCAATTATCTTGTTAATTGACCTATCCAATTGTAACACTGCCTTGAAATGAGGCTCATACTTCAAATTCAACTTATTAGCTACTTGTTTGGGCATGAATGAAGTATTTTCTTTACTATCAATAAAATAATCATGAACAAAATAGTCTCAAATGATGATAGAGAGATAAAATGGAGGATGTTTATCTACTTTCTCAATTTTATATGGTTTTCCCTCACTATGCTTCAATGTGTTTATCAAGGCTTCCTCTTTTTCACTAGGTTTCTTGGTTATCATGCTAATTGTGGATAGCTCTTCTTTGATTAGGTTTGCTTTTCTAGGTATTTATATTATATACCACATTGATAAACTTACATGACCCTTCTTATCTACTCTACAATGTTAGTGAAATATCCACTAACCTTAGCTTGTACACTAATAAGAATAGTGTTACTTATAACTTGAAAATTCTAAGGTGTGAAATAAATATTAGCATTCTGAATTCTTTGATCTACTTAATTATTTGGGACTACATTATACATACCTACCCCTTAGAGTTTTTGAAATCTCATTGATGGACCATTATCATCCATTTGAATATCTTTAATTGCCTTTCTCTTTGACCTTGTGTTTGTAGCTATAGGACTTGGGTCTTTGCTTGATTGTCCTTGGTAATTCATAACACATGAGTCTTATTACTACCAATTGACTAAAGTATGTTCCACATGAGCACTCTATCCATTTTTATCTCCTCCATTAGGTACCTTAGCTTGAGTCATGGATGGAATTGCTCTAAAATGTGCCATAAAAGCTTGATTGAAGGATGCATTGGCATAAGTAGATGGATAATAAGGTTGATCAGATGGAATCTAACACTCATGCTCTTGATAAAGTGTGTTTTGAGTAGGCACTAATGATTTTGAGGTGGAGGGAACATTGGGATTATAAAAATTATATGATTTTGCTTGAACTTAATTCCCTTAACCTTGAAGATGACTTTGAAAGGGTAGGTTATTACCTTGATAGTTTGGATAGGACTAATTATATTGATAGGGGATTTGGAATGGTCTCTATTGTTGTTGTTGTATGGTTTTATTGAGACCTAAAATATCTTACTTGAGACCTTCACTCTTTCTACCTCATTATATTTACTTAATTGATTAGGGGCAGATGGTTTATGTTTTGGTGTAGGGATGGGAGCAACAATAGGTGTAGAGGTTTGTAAATAGAGTAATAGAGGCATAGGGGGTCTTAGATAAATCTTCCTAGACTAAATAAAATATTTCTCAGCTCAATGGAAACTTCATAGGCATTAGGTAATGTGTCCCCTCCCATAGATTGTACCATCATAAAAATATCACTGTCAAAAGCCTTAAGATAATAAAGGAAAGCATGATGTGTAGTAGGTATTACCAAGATTTGGATCATATCCTATGTCTTTTGAAACCTTGCTCTTGAATAAATTTTTAGATTCTCTCTTTATGTTGGTTACCTGCTCAGTTAATTACAATTTATCACTCTTTTCCTCAAACTTTATCCTCAAATCATCACCCAATCATCCCATGTATTGATATATTAAGGATCCAAATTACCATACCAATAAATATCTTTCCCTTTGAAAGAAATAACCAAAAACCTAATGGTTATATTATCTTCAATGATATGATGTATATTTTATAATTTGGCAATGTTTCTAATGTATTCAATAGGAGTAATGGTAGTCTCACATGTGTATAAAAGGACACTTTTGAGGGATTATATCAAAATTTCATCATAATGGGTAAGTATTAGAGGATTATATCCATTAAAATCAATAAAAGGTAGGTTCCTTTCCATAATATCTTTAATATTTTTCAAGATTGGGCCAATCAACAACTTTCTTATAGGTCTATGAGGAAGGTAGGATTTATTTGAGTAAGGATGAGTGCTAGAAAATATGTTTTCTTTATTGAATAATAAGGAAGCTCTTGAAAATAAAAAGAAACATCTTTATTATAATATCTTGTGTTTACCTTAGGCATGAAATAATGCACTAGTCTACAACCAAGAATCAATTATTGGAGTTTCCAGATATGATAAGAAGTATACCATTATAGCCTATTTTTTGTCAAGACCAACATCCATCTTGAATAACCTTCTTAGACCACATGTCCCACCAGGCATGCCAAAACTATTATAGCCCAAATTTTCACCCTAGATAATTCAATCAAATCTTCTCAAATTTGGGATAACATGGAGCTATCTTAGAATATAGGTAGATTTCTACAAGAGAGAGATCTCTAGATTATGGGCTAGCTCCCTTGATCTATCTATTTAAGCTCACACACTACACTAGACTAATCACTTATTGGGGTGAAAAGGGAAGAAGAAAATATAAAAGTAACCTATAATAATGGAGTTGATACACCAAGGATATCTCCACAAACATACTTGAACTTGCATTATAAATTAAGATTACTAAAACTGATCTCAACTCAACGTTCTTATAGC